>MU227627.1:374276-431048 GCA_018584345.1 Thuja plicata | reverse complement strand
ATTGATTTAATTAAAAGCACTTAGGACTTTAGGATTAAATCAATTAATCATAGGGATTTTAGCTAATAATCATTTGAGAATTAGGAATTTAAATGTAATGTCAGATTTATGCAAATTTGAGTTTTCTGCATTTGAAACTCAGTCAATTAAAGTCGATTAGGAGAAGAATTTGCCTAATACAATAGGACTTCGAAGATAAGAAAATGCACCAAAATTGATTGATTATTAAGTGCCAATTTTGGGGTGTTACAATATTGAGTTGGCCTACACCTGAAAATGTCACTGAGGTAAGATCATTTCATGGATTGGCAAGTTTTTGCATGAAATTTATCAAAAATTTCAGTTCTATTTGTAATGCTATGATTGAAACAATGAGAGGAGACAAAGAAGAATTAAAATGGACACATAGAGATGATAAGAGTTTTGAAGCTTTGAAGCTGAAAGTTGTTGAATTACCTATGTTAGCATTACCTGATTTCAATAAGGTATTTCAAGTTGAATGTGATGCAAGTGGAAGTGCAATTGGAGCTGTGTTGACTCAAGAAGGTAAACATGTTGCTTTCTTTAGTGAAAATTTGAATGATGCAAAATGGAAATATTTTGTATATGATCAATATTTCTATGCTATTGTGCAACCTATGAAGAAATGGAGACATTATTTGATGCCAAATGAATTTGTGTTGTATACTGATCACAAGACTTTACAATATTTGGGTAGTCAGAATAAGTTGAATCAGAAACATATGAAATGGGTAGAGTGTTTGCAGAGCTTTACATTTGTGATTAAGCATAAGAGTGGAGTTTCTAATGGATTTGTTGATGCATTGAGTAGAAGAAGATCTTTGTTGACTGAAATGAGAATTGAAGTCCTTGGTTTTGATGACATGAAAAATTTGTATGAAAATGATCCTGATTTTTTAGAGCAGTGGAGAGTGTGCAGAGAACCTAATACAAATCAATCATGTAAGTATGAAGATTATTTCATTTAGGAAGATATATTGTTCAAAGGTATTTAGTTGTGTATACTGAGAGGATCAATGAGAACTAACTTGATTAAGGAGAAAAATAGTAGTGGATTGGCTGGACACTTTGGTATTGATAAATTATTAAGTTTGTTGAAGGAGAGGTATTTTTTGGCCTCAATTGTATAAGGATGTTCAGAATTTTGTAAGAAGTTGTGGATTTTCTCAAGTTGCAAAGGGAGTGAGTCAGAATACTAGTTTGTATACACCTATTACTGTCCCTGAGAAACCTTGGAGTGATATCAACATGGATTTTGTTCTTGGCTTACCTAGGACAGCAAGAGGTAATGATTCCATTTTTTTGTTAAGGATAGATTTTCTAAGATGATACATTTCATACCATGTAAGAAAACATCATATGCACATATAGCAGATCTTTTCTTTACGAAAATTGTCAGATTGCATGGATTAACGAAGAGTATCATTTCTGACCGAGACAGTAAGTTTGTTAGCTATTTTTGGAGAATAATTTGGAAGAAGTTGGATACTGAGTTGAAGTTTAGTTCTACATTTCATCCATAGACTGATGGACAAACAGAGGTTGTAAACCAAAGTTTGGGTAATTTGTTGAGATGCTTAGTTGGAGACACACCAGGCAATTAGGATTTTATGTTGGCACAAGCAGAGTTTGCATACAACAGTTCAGTAAATAGAAGCACTGGAAAGACACCTTTTGAGATTGTTGATGGCACACAACCAAGAGGTATATCATATTTGAGAGATATTGTTGGAGAAGAGAAAAGAAGCGCTAAAGTAGAAGAATTTGCTGAGTTCCTGAAGACATTGCATGAAAATGTAAAACAGAAGCTGGAAAAGAGTAATCAAAAGTACAAAGACAGTGCAGATAAATCAAGAAGACATAAAACATTTAAATTTGGTTATGCAGTGATGGTTCATCTGAAGAAAGGAAGATTTCCTATTGGAACATATGGTAAACTAAATATGAAGAAATTTGGTCCTTGCAAAATACTAAGAAGATTTGACAGTGGAAATGCTTATGAAGTTGAATTACCTGATGACATGGATATATCATCTATATTCAATATTTCAAACTTGTATGAATATCATGAACCTGATGAATAAATGATAGTACCAATTGATTATCCTAAGAAGTAGATAGAAGAAGTGGAGAAGATTTTGAAACAGAGAATTGGCAGAAGCACAAGAGGAAAAGAATACATGGAGTATCTGGTAAAGTGGAAGAACATGCCGATTGAGGACTCATCATGGATTTTTCAATCTAAGTTAGATTCATTTCAATTTGGACCTAATACATGATTCGGGGAATCATTTCTATTTACCCCAGGTGTCTGACGCAGGAGCATCTTGGGTCATTGTTAATCTTGCTCAACCAAAAAAGAGTTTAATTTAGTTCTTTAGTTTGTTCTTTGTCGCTCGGGTTCTCCTGCTCGGGCATGTTTGTTTCCTATTGCTTCGTTATGCTTTACTGATAGGTTTCGGTGATGTCTTTACCGATGATTTTTTTGATGCTCGGTTATGCTTTACTGACAGGTTGCTGATTTTCGATAGCCATCTACCTGAGACATGTATTTTGGGAGTTGGATCATCGGCCAGCTTCTTCATTTAATTTTTGTTGCTGAGTTGATTTGGGATCTCTCATTGGGATCTGTGTGGACCTAAATTTGGGTCTCTATTTGTATTTGAGTACCAACTTCCTTGTTAGACTCTTGTAAATATATTTGGTTGTATGTTCTTAGTTTAGGCAGTGAATATTAGAGAAAGAAAGAAAATGTTAGATACTGAGATCGAAGGTCTGTGATCTCTATTGTATGATGATCTTATTGTAATTCATTGAATATATGGCCAAAACTGGGAAGGCCTTACATCCCGGCATGTAATGATTTTGATCAAGTTAATATAAAAGGGATTTCTATATTTTCTTCTCTCACTATGTTGTTTCCGCATTATTGGCAAGGCTGGTTGGTTTGGGGTGTGCCCTAGGCCCCATCTTCATTCCCTCCTTGCATCACTATGATATGGTCAATTTGGTGTGAGCATAATAAAAGGACCTTTTAAAAAATAGCTTTTGATCTCTCTGCAGTCCTTTCTACCATTGAGAGGCATATACCTAAATAGGTCAATAATGTTGTCACTTCTCATTTTAACCCCAATGTCATTTTTTCTTCTTGGGATAGTCAGATTTTGCAATCTTGGAAATTATTTTCTCTCCCTTCTTTTCCTATCTTTCGTCGTATTAGGAAATTTCTCATTAATAGATCTTTAATTAAATAGAAGCATCCTCAATCCCCTTTCATTAAGTTAAACTTTGATGGTTCCTCTCGAGGTAACCCTGTTGATGTAGGAATTGGAATCTATTTAAGAGATAACTTGGGGCAAGTATTAGCATTGAAGGCTTCCCCTATTCTTAATAATACAAATAATATGGCAGAGGCAATTGCACTTCTAGAAGGATTAGTGTTAGCTAGAAAATTATCACTTTCATGCCTTCATATTGAAGGTGACTCCTCTATTATCATTAATGCATGTATTAAGAAGTGTATTGATAATTGGCATCTTAAATATATCTTGGAATAGGTTTGGAGCTTCATTGATTCTCTACATATGTTCACTATCTCGCATACCCTCAGAGAAGGTAATGTTCTTGCGGATTGTTTAGAAAATTTGGGGTGTGACAAAGTTCATCTAGACACCTCTTCTTCAGGTTGTTCTTTTGATAATTTCCCTTCCCTTCTCTTTATTATTCATGATGAATCATGTTAAGGTGTTATATATTGATTTTCATATGTTTTTATGTTCAGATATTTCTCTAACTTCAACAAGCATTACTTGTTCTTTATGATATTTCTTGGTTTGTGGTTAGATCAGTACCTCCTCATAATTTCATATGTAAGTTGATGTTGATTTTCGTATGTTGTTATGCCAAGATATTTTTCTAATCCTACCAAGCATAATTTGCATGTTTTTATTTGCCTTGGCTTGTGGTTAGACCTGTACCTCAACATAATAACATATGCAAATTGGTTCCACCTTTATTATGATTCATTATGATCCTTTCTGATATCTTTTCATTTCTTTGTATTATGTCAGCTATGATTCTTGGGTTTGTGTGATGATTCTTCTCTTATGTCCTCCTAGTTCTTGATTTGACGGCTTTGTTTCTTTCCACCATGTTTGATCTAAGTTGGAAATTTTGTACATAAATTTGGCGAGTTTTGTTCATTGATTATGATTTGGTCATTTACTCCATGGATGTCCTTTTAGATTTTCATGTGATCTCATATCTTTTGTTTAATCATGCATTTAACTGTGGCATCATGTCCTCATTATATCTTTAATATGGTGTCCATTCCTTGTTTACTATTCGAGTTTTTTTCGACAATCTGTCTTTGAATCCCATTTTCTTTTTTCCTACTTGCTTTTCTATATTTTGACCGTTCTATTAGTTGTTGCTTTCACTATTTTCTCCTATTAGATTTTTTATGTGTTTACAGGCTGTTTTAAAATGTCCATGTGTCCTAGCTCTTTGGTGGGTATTAGTACTTGGGTGGATATTTTTTCATCCTAATCTGCACTACATATGGATTATTACCCACATAATTATAGAGTTTTTATTGAGGTGGAAGACTTGGAGAAGCCATTTGTTGGTTGCATTAAGTATGATATGTTGGGAACAGTGTTCTTCTGTGAACGACCTCACATTCGACGTGGTATTAAGAGAATTATTGGTCATGAAATTATTCCCCTTTGGAAAGTGTATCATCTATCCCTCCCAAAATCTATTGTTTTTCTGTCTAATGCCTATGATCTTCTGCAATCCCCTTTCCACTTGGAATTGTTAGCCTCGCGCTATGTGAAACTAGAGCTTCTCGGTGGGAATAAACTAGGCAAGGCTCTGTAGAAGTATAACCTCTGGGGTGGTGCGACCCTTATTGGTGGTCTCTTTCATCACCACTCGACCCTTAATCACCATGGGCTTTACATGGTCCTCGAAAGCATTAAAAAATCATTGGAGCGATAGTCCTTTAGGCATGTTAAAGTTTCCTTGCAATAATTTATTGTCTCTCTCACTAAGGAGTGTGTGACTGGTGTTCATCAGGTAGTTTTTTCCCTTCTTCACCTCCTTGAGCAAGATCCCTCCTCCACCGCTTGGCCTTCTGATGCTCCCCCACAACTCACTTCATCGGCTGCTCAATCCATTCCAGACCTTAATTTTAATCTTGGCTCAGGTGGTGATATTGCTCCATGCTTTACGAAAGGCTAAAGGTTTTACTATTTTTGAAGGTAATTTGTTGTGTAGTTTTTTTGTCTACTGCAGTTTTTCTATCGTGATGGACTCTCGACAGGAAGCAGGTTTCTTTGGGTCTTCCTCATTTTGGGATATACTTTTTTTATCATGGTTTTGAATTGTATATATCTTAAAACTGGATTAGTTGTATTTTTCCTAAGGGCTTATGTAATTATTAGATTTAGGTAGAATTGGATTAGTTGTATTTTGCCTAAGGGCTTATGTAATGCCTATGGGCTTATGTAATAGTTAGGTTTAAGCTTTCATAGAAGGGGTTCTTTTCTTCCTGAGTGTAACTAGCCTTGGCTAGCGGGGGCATTTGTAGCTTCAAAATTCTCATACTTGTTATGTATTTGAGCAATGATCAAAGTTTTTCTTTCTGGTTCTTTTCTCCAGGAGCTCTTTGAACCAGTTTATAATAATATTAATATATCAAGTGGCACTGCCACCTTTTAAAATATATATAATCTATTATTAAATGATTATTCATACCATAATTATAATATTATGATATTACAATTACAAAGACTATCAGAGCTCGAATATAATATTAATCGGCTAAGGCAAATTTCATCACAGGTCAATTTCCTCTGTTAAGGGGTATCCAAACTTTAATAATCTTTAACAAACATTAACATTTGAGCCATCGATACTTCATAGCAATTTCGGTCAAAGGTAGTATTAATTAGCGAATGCAGTATGTCATCGATTGGGAAAAGTGATCCTTATTATTATCAACATATAGTCTCCACGTCTCTTATTAATTATTAATATTATCGGGTCAACCATAAGCTATTGATAAATAATAGCAAGTGATATGTGCCAACATTTATACTATCGACCGTTTCTTAAATATGAATATTGAGCATTATGGATAGTAGCTTATTAGATATATGACTAATTAGACAATGATCATAATGGAAGGATAATTGGTTTGTTATGAAGTGTTGGAAGATGTTGGAATTGGCTACTACTGATGTTGGAATTGGATACTACTGATGTTGTTGGCATTCATGTTTTTTCACTGATGTCAACATATGTTTCTGTGGAGGGAGAACAGACTGGTTACTATTGTTTTATGATGACTAACAGAAGTGTACAAATACTGTATGGATGAATCAAAATGAGAAAAGATGGGGATATGTAGAAGGATGTATGATGAACTTATTTCTAAGGTCGTTGGGATTAATATTGCATATTGGATGAGTTACAGATGTTTTGGTAAAGACTAGTTTCTGTACTATGACAGTGATGATTGATAGAGAGAGTCTCTGTGTTTTGAGTATATCTTACAAGCGATGATGATTCTATTTATGCAAGCTTAAGGAATGATAGAAGACATGCTCAATAATTTTTGTGATGGTTCACAAGTTGTATGAGTGATGATGACATCAGTTGTGGTGAGTAATCTGGAGAAGACCTATTTGGGGCTGACTTATAAGATGTAGTGTGTATTGTGGATTACAATCGTGGATTGTGGATCTTGTATTATATCTGATAAATTGTAATTTAATATACTTATTTAGATACCATGTGTACCTTAGCAAGGGGTTAAATATTTATTTGTATATTAGGAAAGCTTAATTAGCTGACCTAATCAATTATTGTAATAGGGTATATATGAGAGATTTTTTCTTTTGAAAATATGTGTGTATGGATGTATGTATATGAAGAGAAGGTGATTGACAGAGAAGTGAGGAAGTTGTGAAGCTTGATTGACTGTTGATGTAGAGCAGAGGATATGTTCATTATACTTCATTGGAACTAACCAAGAAAAGAGTTGCTATCAGACAGTTCACTGGATTGTATATTTTATATATACACTTGTTCAAATTGTAAATCCTTGAGGGTGGCTTTAACCTTCTTTGGGAAGTGTGCCTAGGCAGTGAGCCCACTGTTACTCTTGACTCCTAACAGGGTATGTCCTTTAATAGGGACTGTGTACTGTAATGTTGTAATAAGCTCCTAACAAGGCTAAATCTTTTAATAGGGATCCTATACTCTCAGTACATCATTTGTGGGTGTTAATTCCCACTGGATTTTTACCTTTAACAGGGTTTCCTCAACATAAAAGGACTGTGTTATTGTGTTTGCATTTATTGTGTTGTTATTTGATGTGAAGTTTTGGTTTATAAAGTTTAATGTTTAATAATTTGTCTTACAACTGATTCACCCCACCTCTCAGTTGTGTCGATGGACTGTTATTCCTAACAATTGGTATCAGAGCTACTGGTCCTTAGAGAGAAATCTTAAAAACTTGAGGTGATCCTAAATATGACTTACTATAGGAAGCATAGTCTAAAGGTTGGTCTTGAAAACTTTGACAGTTGGAAGAACAAGATGAGAACACATTTGCTATGCTTGGGAATCAACTACTTGATGATTACTAAAAGAAAGGAACATATGAAAGCTGAGGATGAGTTAGATAAATCTACTAAAAATGAAAAGAATTTATTTAATGTAACATGGTCGCAAGAGAAGCATTGATCAACGCACTTTTTGAAGGTGAATTCACAGAGGTAAAAGACTTAGATTCTGCACATGAAATTTGGACAAGATTGGAAGCACTGTATGAAGGAGATGAGTTTACAAAATAGGCAAAGTTACAAAATTGGAAGGCAAATATGGAAACATTCAAAAATGAAAGATGATGAAAACACTAGAGCATATTCATAGAGAATTACTGAAGTTTTTATTGGCATCAGGAACTCTGGAGGTACTTACAGTGAGGAAGAAGTGATTGCAAAAATTCTCAGATCCCTGACACCTGTATACAAAACTAAAGTACAAGCTATAGAAGAGATTATAACTTTGAAACCTAACTTCAATAGAGATATGTTGATTGGGAAACTAACTACCTTTGAGGCCGCATAATTGGGATATTATCTACCTAAAGTTGAGTTAGCATTCAAGGAAACTGTGCATAGAAACAAAAGACCTTATCAGGAATTGCAAGCACCAACAATAGTGACTTGAGAGAAGAACTTGGAGAACAGGCTGATGAATTGGAATAGATATAAGAAGAATAAATGAATCTAGATGAAGTTGTGGCCCTGATTGCTAGAAGAGAAAAGAGAGGTAAGGGTAAATTTGAAGGAAAGTTGCCTTTGAAATGTTTTTCATGCAACAAGATAGGTCATTTATATCTCGATGTCCTACAAGGGTTCCAAAGCATAAACCTAAGTTTTATAGATCTAAGTATCCAGAAGACAAGGAATGTTATTATGTTAGTGAAGGTTTTTCTGATGATGAATCTATTGACTATAATGAGATTGGATTTATTTCTATTAAGGATGATGAACCTTTACATGAAGAAAAGTCCTTAGTATCCCATGTTGAAAAGAAATTTGAATGGGTTATTGATAGTGGTTGTTAAAATCATATGACTGGGGATAAAAATAAGTTTGTTAGTCTGAAAAGATATGATGGTGGTGTTGTAAGATTTGGTGACAATACTCCTAATATTATCATTGGATTTGGATCTATTTCTCTGGATGGAAACACAAATACTGATCATGTATTGCTTGTTGATGGACTTAAGTATAATCATTTGAGTGTTGGACATCTAGTGGACAAGGGTTATCAATTAAAATTCATTGATGGGAAATGTTCTATTAGAATTAAGGCAGGAGACTTGATCACATATGGTACTAACTCTAGAGGTAATGTATTTGAATTGAATAAATTTGAGGCTTCTTGTTTTATTGCGAAGGTTGATGACAGTTGGCTATGACATAGAAGATTTTGTCATGTTAACTTTGATAATATTGTGAAGGAAAGTATGACTAATGCAGTAAGAGATCTACCTGAGATTGTGAAACCATCTAACACTATGTGTAGAGAGTGTGTTATGGGGAGGCATACTAGAAGAAGTTTTAAAAGAAAATCTTACTCTGTGAAAGGAAAGTTGGATTTGGTACATACAGATCTATGTGGTCCTCCAAGAACAAGATCTTACTATGGTGAGAGGTATTTTATACTTTTTGTTGATGACTTTTCTAGGATGATGTGGGTTACATACTTAAGAGATAAATCTGAGGCATTTGATAAATTTAATATATTCAAAGCAAAAGTTGAGAATGAATCATGCTTGAAGATAAAATGTTTGAGATCAAATAGAGGTGGTGAGTTTACTTCAGACTTGATTAATACGTACTGCAAAGAGAATGGAATATACAAACAAACATTGGCTCCTAGAACACCACAACAAAATGGGATAGTAGAGTGAAGGAACATAACAATATTAGATGTTGCTAGGACTATGTTGCTGGAAGGAAATGTATCACATGTTCATTGGAGAGAAGATGTTGGTACTACTATGTACACCTTGAACAGAGTTCAGATCAGAGAAGGTACAATTAAGACTCCTTATGAATTATGGTTTAATCATACTCCTACTCTAAAATATTTCAGAATATTTGGAAGTAAATGCTATATTAAAAGAGATGATGAGATAGGCAAGTTTGATGCTAGAAGTGATGATTGTATCTTCCTTGGTTATTCTACTAAGACCAAGGCCTATAAATATTTCAATCTGAGATTAGGGAATTTTATTGAAAGTGATAATGTGAGGATAGATGAAAGGTTTCAAATTCAAGAGAGAATGTATGACTGTGGTCAGATTGCAGAGATTAAGGAGGTCACTACGAATCCCAAAGAACCTTTGGAAATCGATAATGAGATCGAAGATGAATCAAATGAGCCTACTGTAACTCCTAAGACTCCGAGGTATGTTAAGAAGAACTATCCTGAAGATCAAATCATTGGTAACACAAATAGAGGAATGTTGACTATATCAAAAGGAAGAGATGAAATTTGTTTGATTTCTCAATTTGAACCAAAGACTATTGACGAAGCATGTAGAGATGAATCTTGGACTAAAGCTATGAAGGAAGAATTAGAACAGATAAAGAAAAAAAATAGTTGGGAATTGGTTCCAAGGCCTAAAAACAAGAATGTGATAGGAACTAAGTGGGTTTTCAGAAACAAAATGGATGAGGAAGGAACAATTGTAATAAATAAGGCTAGATTGGTTTGTAAAGGCTAATCGCAACAAGAAGGCATAGACTTTGAAGATACATTTTCTCGCGTTTCTAGGTTGGAAGTTGTGAGGCTATTTCTTGCTTATGATGCACATAAAGACTTTAAGGTATATCATATGGATGTGAAATCTGCATTTTTGAATGGGGATTTGGAGGAAGAGGTATACATAGAGAAACTTGATGTAATTCTCTTGACAGAAGATGAAGATATGGTCTATAAATTGAAGAAAACATTGTATGGACTAAAAAAAGCAACGAGAGCATGATATGCAAGACTAGACAGGTATCTTCTTTGTCTTGGTTTTAGAAAAGGTAATGTAGACAATAATTTATACTTAAGAACTGGTGAAGATGGAATTCTTATCATAGAGGTTTTTGTTGATGATATCATTTTTAGAGGCAACGATGAAATGAGTAAAAGGTTCTCTAAAGAGATGGAAAATGAATTTGACAAAGTACAGATCAATGATTGGAGGTCTATAATATCTAACTCGCACTAGACCAAATATTTCCAATTTAGTTGGAATTGTGGCAAGATATCAAACAGATCCTAAAGAGACACACCTTGTTGCTATGAGAAGAGTTTTCATATATTTGAAAGGAACAATAGTGTATGGATTATGGTATGAAAAATCTGATGACTTTAAATTACATGCTTATACTAATGCTGATTGGGTAGGTAGTGTGGATGATAGAAAGAGTACAAGTGGAGGATCATTTTTCCTAGGAAAAAGGTTGGTTTCTTGGTTAAGTAAGAAGCAGGATTGTATAGCTCAGTCTACTGCTAAGTCTAAATATGTTGTTGCTGTTATAAATTGTACACAAGTTGTTTTGATGAAACAAATGCTAAAGGACACTGGAATAATTTTTGAAGAGCCAGTGGTTATCGATTGTGATAACACTAGCACAATGAATATGTCAAATAATCTTGTAATGCATTCAAAGACTAAACATATTTCTATTAAGTATCATTTCCTGAGAGATAAGGTAGCAGAGAAGGAGATCATATTGGAGTATGTTAGCACAAAGGAACAAATAGAAGATATATTTACTAAACCTTTTCCAAAAGATATTTTTGAGTATCTCAGAAGCATGCTTGGGGTGAGAACCCCTCCCTATGGTAATTAATTAATGCAGGTATGCATCATTCTAGTGGCTTTCAGAGCTATATCATTTTTTGGACTTGATGTATGGATCTACTCCTTAGGAGGAGTGATCGTAGGAACACTACATAACATATTTGGGTGATTTTGCACCTGGCTGTTACAGACATGAAGATTTGAAAAAGCTGCACATTGCAGAATTTTGATGAAGATTTATGGAACCCTTTTTTCATTTTTGTCAAAGGAGGAGAGATTCTATGTGAAAATCCCTACTGTTTTAGGGAGAATTCTATTGAGGATATTGAGACGATTGTACTGAGAGAGAGCACTTTTTGGGTTGATGGATTTCCCATATGTTGTCATCAATACCAAAGGGGGATATTGTTGAATGGTTTCCAAATTTTCTACTAATTTTGTTTTCATTCATGTTTTGTCACTGATGTTAACATATGTTTCTGTGGAGGGAGAACAGACTAGTTATTACTGTTGTATGATGACTGACAGAAGTGTATAGATACTGTATAGATGGATCAGAATGAGTGAAGATGGGGATATGTAGAAGGATGTATGATGATATTATTTCTAAGGTTTCTAGGATTAATATTTCACATTGGATTAGTTAAAAATGTTTTGGTGAAGACTGGTTTCTGGACTATGACAGTAATGATTGACAGAGCGAGTCTCTGTGTTTTGAGTATATCTTAGAAGCAATGATGATTTGGGTTATGTGAGCTTAAGGGATGACAGAAGACATGTTCAAGAATTATTTTTATGAGTTGTAAGTTGTATGACTGATGATGATGTCAGTTGTGAAGTGTATTCTAGAGGACACCTATTTGGGGTCGACTTCAGAGATGTAGTGTGTATTGTGGATTGCGAGCATGGATTGTGGATCTTGGATTATATATGATGAATTGTAATTAATGTATACTTGTTTTAGATACCTTTTTTATCTTAGCAAGAGGTTAAATATTTATTTGTATATTAGGAAAGCTTAATTGGCCGACCTAATCAATTATGGTAATAGGGTATATATGAGAGATCTTTTCTTTTGAAAACATGTGTGTATGGATGTATGTATATGAAGAGAAGGTGTTAGAATTAATAATCTTTCCTTGGTGTATTATTTAAATTATGATAAACCAAGGTATCCTAAATTGTATTTTGTCCTCTAGTCCAAGTAGGAGGACATGTCACATTTTTGTAATTCCTTTAATAAGGAAATTAGATATTCCTCCTTAAGAGGATTATCGACACTTGTCACTCACACTTATGAATGGTGGCATTCATAGACTTAGGAGTTACATTCTAACTCCTCTCTCTCATCTCGATTTAAGAGATGTTCCTCTCTCATTTCTTTGGGATGAAGTTATTGTAATGTGTATCTTTCTCTCTTCCTCTCTTTCTTTTCTCTCTTTAGGCTATGACCTCATTCATAATATCACAAAGGGGTTTTTTTATTTTTCCCCTTATAAAATATCTTGGCTCCTTTTCCTTTGGCTCTTTTGATGAATGCTCTTAGATTTGGTTTTCTCATGGTAATATTTCTCCCTTTCCTAGCTCTCTTGGATTTTTTATGTTCCTTTTCTCTTTCATTATTATTTCTTACATGGTATCAGAGCTAGCTAAATCCTTGTTTTGAGTGTTGCATGAAGGTACCGTTGAAGGATATCTCTGTTGAGAAGGAGAAATCATTTTTTTTGTTTGATCTAAATTTTGTTATAGGTTTCTCATTATTTTGTAAATCTAAGTTCATTAATCTTTGTTCTAACTCTTGATTTAAGGACCAAAATGATATGTTCCATATGAATGATCCCTTGCATCTAAAGTAATTGCTTCTGCTTCATTTTCTAGTATATGTGTTATCTGATGCCATTTATGTTTTTTCTCATCCTACTTTTTAATTTGTTCTAGTATTGTGACTTATATTACGATATTAACTTCATGAGTATTATTATTAATTTTATTGTTTAGCATTAATTGCTATCAATTATATATGATCTATTGTTATGCACTTAGTTTCATCTTTTATGGGTTCAACTTGTTCCACTTGTAAGTTGCACTGGGATGCACTTACTTTAGTTGATGTTTATCAACTTGTTCCACTTGTAAGTTGCACTGAGATGCACTTAATTTAGTTGATGTTTATCAACTTGTTCCACTTGTAAGTTGTACTGGGATGTACTTACTTTAGTTGATGTTTATCAACTTGTTCCACTTGTAGGTTGCACTAGGATGCACTTACTTCAGTTGATGTTTATCAACTTGTTCCACTTGTAAGTTCCACTAGGATGCACTTACTTCAGTTGATGTTTATCAACTTGTTCCACTTGTAAGCTTCTTTGGGATGCACTTACTTCAGTTGATGTTTATCAACTTGTTCCACTTGTAAGTTGCACTAGGATGCACTTACTTCAGTTGATGTTTATTAACTTGTTTCATTGATTTATCTTTGTCCCTCTCATATTTCTATGTAAATTCTACTATTGTGATGATGAGTTTGCATAATTCATTGCTTTGATAATGAGTCATGCAGATTGTGGATTGGCCACCCATTCACTTGCAGTGAGATGCATCATTAGTGGACTATCTATATCCGTGTGATTAATGCAATGTTGATGCAGGTCTCATTAGTTGACCTTATCTGTTGTCATTTTTGCATTAGTATGTTTCTTTTATGAGAGCATTGATAATGTTTATTATAACTCTCTTTGAGCATATGGTTTATCATGATATCATGTTATCTACATTGCACATTTTTATGATTGCTCGTGACTAATCCCATTCTAAAGTTTTCAAAAATTCTCTAAAGTTAAATTATTTTATTATGCATATTATGGATTTATTTTCAAAGGTGTACTGATTTGTATCAAGGGTAGATCCCAAATATGGGAAATATACTTGTGGTTTTTATATTCTTTGATTCAGGTGATATATCATGGACCTTTCCAAAGGCACAATTCAATCTCTTAGCTCTATCCAATCTGAAGTACCAATTGTACCCATGGCTAAAGAAGACTACTTGAAGATGTGTATATACTTCCACTTGAACACATTTAAAGGACTCATATGATTCTCTTGGCTCTACCAAATATGCTTGTACATTATGTTTCCAGAAGGCCACTTGCAAACTTGAAGACAATACAATTTATTCCTTATATTGAAGACCAAGTTGCATATTTTTGTAAAAAAATTGGGTTTCATACCCCTTGTTGTAAACACCCCAAGTAAATATTAAAGGGGGGTGTTATAATTAATAATATTTCTTTGGTGTATTATTTAAATTATAATAAACCAAGGTATCCTAAATTGTATTTTGTCCTCTAGTCCAAGTAGGAGGACATGTCACATTTTTGTAATTCCTTTAATAAGGAAATTAGATATTCCTCCTTAACAGGATTCTTGACACTTGTCACACACATACTTATGAATGGTGGTATTCATAGACTTAGGGGTTACATTCTAACTTCTCTCTCTCTCTTCTCTATTTAAGAGATGTTCCTCTCTCATTTCTTTGGGATGAAGTTATTGTAATGTGTATCTTACTCTCTTCATCTCTCTCTTTTCTCTATTTAGGCTATGACCTCATTCATAATATCACAAAGGGGGTTTTCTTTGTTTTTCCCCTTAGAAAATATCTTGTCTCCTTTTCCTTTGGCTCTTTTGATGAATGCTCTTAGATTTGGTTTTCTCATGCTAATATTTCTCCTTTTCCTATCTCTCTTGGATTGTTTATGTTCATTTTCTCTTTCATTATTATTTCTTATAGAAGGTGATTGACAGAGAAGTGAGGAAATTGTGAATCTTGATTGACTTCTAATGTAGAGAAGAGGATATGTTCATTGTGCTTCATTGGAACTAGCCAAGCAAAGAGTTGTTATTAGACAGTTCACTGGATTGTATATTTTATATATACACTTGTTCGGATTGTTAATCCTTGAGGGTGGCTTTAACCTTCTTTGGGAATCATGCCTAGGTAGTGAGACCACTATTACTCTTGACTCCTAACAGGGTCTGTCATTTAACAGGGACTGTGTACTGTAATGTTGTAATAAGCTCCTAACAGGGCTAAATCTTTTAACATGGATACTATACTCTCAGTACATCATTTGTGGGTGTTAATTCACACCAGGGTTTTACCTTTAACAAGGTTTCCTCGACAACAAAGGATTTTATTTTTTATGTTGGCATTTACTATGTTATTATTTGATATGAATTTTTGGTCTATAAAGTTTAATGTTTAATAATCTGTCTCACAACTAATTCACCCATCTTCTTAGTTGTGTTGGTGGACTGTTATTTCTAACATGAAGAGGAGCACTTGGAAGAGTCGTGTCCCATCATTATTAAAGAGGTACAAACCATTCCAATTACAAGGTATAAGAGAACGTTTGAACAACACTCAATCAGGGATTGATTTTAAGTTGTTTTAGCTAACAATATCCCTTTACCTTTTTCAGTCTTCAAGTACAAATTATTATTGTCATTTGTCCTTGTAAAACCAATTTTGACTAAGGAATTATGTAATCTTTCATACCATGCTCTCGGGGCTTGCTTCAATCCATACAGTGCTTTGTGTAGCTTGCAGACCATATTCTTCTTCCTTGAATCAACAAATCCTTCAGTTTGTTCAATGTATACCTCTTCTTCCAGTATTCCATTCAGAAATGTTGATTTAACATCCATCTGATACTCTTTGAATCCTTTGTAAGCTGCATATGCAAGTAGAGTTCTAACTCCTTCCAATCTAGAAACTGGGGCGTCTGTCTCACCATAGTCAATGCCTTCTTCTTGTGCATATCCTTTGCATACCACTCTAGCCTTGTTTCTTGTGACTTCTCCATGCTCATTCAACTTATTTCTAAATACCCACTTGGTTCCAATAAGATTCTTGTTCTTTGGTCTAGGTACTAGTGTCTAGGTTTTGTTCTTCTCTATTTGCTCAATTTCTTCATTGATGGCATGTATGCAATCTTCATTATCCAAAGCATCTTTCACTGATTTGGGATCAAATTCACATAATAAACATGTCTAATTTTTTAATTTTCTTCTTGTTATGACTTTCGAATCTTTTTCTCCAATGATTTGATCTGGTTTATGATGTCTTCTTACATATTTTGCTAATGTAGACTCTGGTCTCCTTTCTTCTTGTTTTTGTTCTTCAGATTCATCTTGCAAATTCTTTTCAGGTTCATTTTGTGTCTCTTCTTCCTCTTCTGATTGCTCAACAGTTACCTCCTAATGCTCAAAAACTTCTTTCTGTATCTCGATAGTTTCTTGTTGTTGCTCGACAACATCATTCTATTGCTAGGTAGCTTCTTTTTCTGGTTCAGGTAAACGGTTGGGCTCTCCTTCATTCATGTATACGAAAGATCTATAATCTTCAGGTTCTTTCTTGCATTCAACTTCATTTTTTTTCTGCATATTCATCAATTCTAACATTTTCACTTTTCACAGCTTTATTAGTGTTAGAATTCAAGCACTTATATGCTTTTCTCTTACTGGAATAACCTAGGAATATGCCTTCATCACTTTTAGCATCAAGTTTTTCATTTCTATTATCCTTCAGTATATAACATTTGCTTCCAAAAACTTTAAATTATTTTGCATTAGGTGCATAACCATACCATAAATCATAAGGTGTAACATCAGTACCTTTATTGACTTGTACATGGTTCAAGGTATAGAATTTTGTACTTACAGCTTCTCTCCAGTATTTTTGTGCAACATTTTTCTCTATCATCAGTGTTTTAGCTCAATCCATTATTGATCTATTCCTTCTTTCAGCTATGTCATTTTGTGGGGGAGTCCTTGGAGCAAACGTCTTTCTTTTAATTCCTCTATCATTGCAAAATAAGTTGAACTCATTAGATATAAACTCTCCCCCTCTTGCAGATCTCAGACATCTCAATCTCTTACCTATCTCTTTTTCAACTTTTGCCAAATACCACTTAAACAACTGAAAGGCATCATATTTTTCTTTGAGAAACATCACAGTCATCATTCTAGAGTAATCATCAACAAATAGAATGAAATTTTTATCACCTTGGTAGCTTTACACTCCAATAGGTCCACAAAGGTCAGTATGAACCAATTCCAAAATATCATCAAAAGTATAGGTTTTTCTCTTGAAACTAGACTTTGTCATTTTTCCCAATTGACATTGCTTACACATCACATTATCAGGTTTCTTCAATCTTGGTAACCCTCTTACTCTTTTCATATTACTAATGTTTACCCAATTGTCAAAGTTCACATGACACAACCTTTTATATCATAACCATGCATCATCATATTGTGCAAACAAACATGTCTCATCATATAGATCTAGATAGAACAAATTACCTCTTTTTTATTCTCCACTTCCAATTATTTCACTAGTATCATTAAATATTTTGGCCTTTTTGTGATGGAATTCAACTCGGTATCCAGAAGTGTTCAACTGTGCAACACTCAACAAATTACAGTTACGACCTTCAACCCAATAAGCATTGTCATGTGTGATCTTATCAGTCAATTTTATTGATCCTTTTCCTTTCACAAGACATGGTGTATCATTACCAAACTTAACACTACCACCTTTGCAATGATTTAAGGGTTCAAACTTACTTTTATCGCCATTCATATGATGTGAGCAACCACTATCAACTATCCATCTATCACCTTTACTCATATATGAAATAAGTGCAGTTTTATCCTCTTCATCATAATCATTTTTCATAGCAACATAAACAACTTATATATCATGGTCATCAGATTTATCAGATTCACTATCAGTTTCTTCGTTAGAAATATAGTAGGATTTCATACATTTGTCCTTATAGTCCTTATACCTTCTGAAATATTTGTCATCCCTTTTGTCTTTGTACTTTGTTTCACTTCTTTCATCCTTGTCATTCCTATCAGGGCATCTTATTGCAATATGGCCAACTTTGTTACATGAAAAACAAATTATAGGAAGTTTACCTTTGAATTTTCCTTTTCCTCACAGTAGTCTTCTAGTCATAAGTGTCTCAATTTCATCAATATCATCATCATAAGTGTCACTGTCACTATTCACATGTCTTTATTTTCCTTCCTTAGTCTTATGAAGAGTCAATTGTGATTTGAATGTAGAATCAACATTGTGAGGGGTAAAATTATCAAAATTTGATAACTAAAAAGTAGTAAGTCTACCAACTAGCCCCTCCAGAGTTAAGTCATTACCAGGAGTACATCTCAGTTCTTGTATAGCAGAAACTCTAATAGCATAAATAGTAAGTAGGGTTCTCAATACCTTGCTAAAAACAATATCATCATCAATAGTTCCATTAGCTCCTCTAATAGCATTCACAACCTCCTTAACTCGGCTACAATATTGAACAATAGTTTCACCTTCTAACATTCTCATCTCATCAAACTTACCTCTCAAACTTTCAAATTTGGCTCCTAGTACATTTGTGTCACCACCATAGATAGTTTCCAATGTGTCCCACATTTATTTTGCAGTAGTACAAGCTTTTATGTCTTCAAATTTAGGATAACTTAGGGCTAATGCAATCTCCAACATTTCTTCATTGTGTTCTTGATTTCTCTTCATCTGTTGATCTGTCAAAGGTATAGGCACATATATGTAGTCATGTTCCACGTAGTATTTTGATGCTTCTCAAATTCCATCTATGTGTAGCTTCATCAAACTTTGCCATGCAGGGAAGTTCTCCTTGTTTAGCCGAGGTACCTCCTTTTTATACATCTTGATCTTTAGCTTTAAGTACCTTCAAACTTTTTCTTACAAGCACCACAACCTGGCTCTAATACCAACTGTTATAATTATTTACAATAAATGAGAGGGGGGTGAATCATTTATCCCCGGGTCTAGATGTACCAGTTAAAATTTTAAACAATTTAACCAACTCAGATCTACTCAACAATCTACTCGGTCTCTATAGCATATGATAAGTAACATAACCTTGCAGTCCACTATCCTAAAGTAATCAAATTGCAGAATATAAAACTCTTAACAATAAACACATCAAATATAACATTCACACAAGTATGACACCAGGATTTTATGTGGAAACCCATTATGGGAAAAACCACTAGTAACATGCTACCAATATTTCACTATTATGAAGTGAGCTCTGTGAGGAGCCAACCCTGTAAAGGTTAAAATATACACTGTTAGGTGTGACCTTGTTAAAGGATTTAATCACCCTATTAAAAGTGAGCCTTGTTAGAGGACTTAGATTATTCCATTAGAATTTCACCTTGATTAAAGGATTTACAATATGACTTTTAGGTCAGCCTTGATTAAAGGATTTTGACTAATACAATGGTTAGAAAGTAACAGTAGATTTGATTTGAAACATACAACTCACTTTGCAAATACAGATCCACTGTCACTCAAATGCTAATTCACTGACTAGCCTCCATTCTTATCTCTATCTTTCTAATCTGCTTAGAAATTTGTTAAGCAATCACCACTTCACAGTTCTATACTGCTCTTCTCAGCCTTCTCCGCCTTCTGCTTAGATTTTCCAATCAACCTCTCTACACACATAGCCTGCAATTAAGTTAATCTTATACCTCTCTAATTAGGTAGCTCGATATTTTCCATGTAATAATCACCGTAGATCTTAGGGTTTGGTCAGATCCAATGAATCCTTCTAGCATTTTGTTCTCCTTGTACTTTGTAGATACTTCTCAAAACTCCTTGAATCCATACATAGTAACGGTTAAACATATATTAAATGCTCATTAAATTCTCCACGACGTTCATCATTATCTTAAATACACTTTACATATCCCAAGAATTCAACTATGTCATCTGGGATATCAAATCTTTCTCAAAATATAAAATACTGACACTCAGTCATCACTGTGTTGTTTCACTTGGTCATCACTAGATAAATCGGTAAATACTAATGCTCAGTCAACACTGTGTTTTCTTGGCAAGTATTGGCACTTGTTTGACACTTGCATCACGTGGCATAAACTACTTGAACTTAAGCTCCTTAATCTTCTGATATGTTTCTTTGTCAAGACTAAGCTTTTAGTCTTCCAAGCCTCACTTGGTGCTAAAGATAAACAACACATTACCTTACCAATGTGAAATCTAATCAAGTACCCATTTTAGTTTCTCATAACTCAACCATTTCACTAGGTCTTCTTCGTATCTCCTCTTTTTAAATCTTCTTCATCAATCAATTGATATGGCACTTTACTAGATAGAAAGTGTCTTACTAGTTAAGGTTTGACATCAATGACAATATAACAATTGTTTCAATTGTAGCTTCCAAAAACAAGTTTGTCTCATCAAACGAGCCTTTCTCAAATGATAACTTACTTCATGAACTATAACTGATTAAATGTATGAAGATAATAAGTTGATGATCATCGATCAGAACTAAAGATAAAGAATGAAAAAAACACTTAGCTGGCAGGAGCTATATTTAGACTGACTGATTGGTTTCTTTATTCTTATCGATAAGCTGAACTAAATCAAAGAAGATATTTAAAGCACGTTTTATTCACATCTATCATGGAGAGATTTGCAAAATAAAATTGAAGGAGATATTTACGGATTAAAGCAAGCATGGAAAGTTTTACGGATCAAGAAGTGATATACGATGAAAAAAAGGAGATTGAATGGCTAAATAATGTCTATATAAAGAGACAAGTAATTCATTATGAATAAGAGGAATTCTGAATATAATTCTGGTGAAGATAGAAGTCTTCATGTAGATATGATCATACAGGCTGAAAAATAGAGCCAAGGAATTATGCAGACACCAAGCACCAGAGGACAGAACGTTCACCGAGAAGAAAAAAGAAGGGAGAAAAGGAATTAAAGAGCATATTGATCAAAGAGGTATTATTTGACTAACAATAGATCTGAAAATCTACAAGTTAAAGTTGTATTATTGAATAGATCTTTTACTGTATCAGTTTAACCATTGATTCAAAAAATATCTTAACCGAGTAGGATTTAACCATCCTTATTTTATTGAGATACTCAAGACTATCAAAAGGTTTTTTTATTGACAACATAGTGAATGCTAGGTCAAAAGACAAACTGTTAGTTTTGAATCCTCTAACAAGGTCGTACTTAACAGTGTGTTTGTAACCTTTAACTGGGTTGGCTCTTCACCGAGCTCACTTTAGAAGAGTGAAAATTTTGGGTTACCAGTCCCAATTGGTTTTTCCCTTAACAGGCTTTCCACGTTAAAATCCATGTGTCAAATGTGTATTTCTTTCATTGCATTGATATTTTATTTTAAACATTACTAAAACTATATTGGTCAGTAAACACTAAGTTTAATTCCTACTACTCGGTAAAAGCTAGAAAAAGATAAACAATATATCTTACCAAACAGTATATATTTGTTAAATTTATTTAAGGCATACATCTTGATGGATGAAAAATAACTCGAGGATATTATATTTGTGATATAAGTTTTGGTTGAGTTTTTTGAATTAATTTTAAAGCCACTAATTCACCCCCCCCCCCCATCTCATTTATTCTAACAATTGGTATCAGAGCTTTGGTGCTTGGAAGAGAGTTTAAATACTTATGCTAAAGATCACAAGATGAGTAAAAGGGATGTTCCTAAGCTGAACAAAGACAACTTTGCATCATGGAAAATTAGAATAAGGCTTCATCTATCAGGTATTAAAAATGATGTCACACAATACTTGGCTACCGAATATGTTGCACTTATTGGACCTCTAGTTGTTGATCAATTGAGAGAGAAACATGAACGCAATTCTATGATGATAGAATTTGATTCTTCACTATCCAATGTTGAATTTGAAGATGTGAAATCATGCACCACTGCAAAGCAAATGTGGGACAAACTCAAGCTAGTACATGGAGGAGACACCAATGTGTTGAGAGCTAAAGCTGGAAGCCTAAGAGGAAAGTTTGATGACCTAAGAATGAAAGAAGGAGAGAACATCACTCAATACAATAGAAGAATCAAAGAAGTTTTTAATTCTATCTGTGGAGTAGGAGGAGTACTTGAGGAAGAAACAGTGGTAAGTAAAATTATGAGAACCTTACTGCCTATTTATGCTATTAGAGTATATGTAATTCAAGAAATAAGAGCATTAGAAAATAACAATTTTAATCTTGATAATTTGATTGGTAGACTTATTTCATTTGAGATGAACAACTATGACAACAGTGTCTTACCAATGATTGGGTCTGCATTCAAATCTTCTCTGAAAAAAAGCAAATCTAGTCACAAACACACTATGAGAAATGATAGTGAAAGTGATAGTGATGAACAATAACTTGATGAAATTGAAGCACTAATGGCTAGGAGATTACATAGAGGTAAAGGAAGATACAAAGGTAAATTACCATTGGTTTGTTTTAATTGCAAAAAAATTGGACATTTTGTTGCTAGATGCCCTAACAAGAGAAAGGATGAAAGAAACAACAATAGATCTTATGAAAAGAAGTTTGATAGAAGTGATGACCGAGACTACAGAAGCAACTGACACTATGACAAAAGAGATAACCAAGACTACAAGGAAAAAGGCAAGAAGGCTTGTTACCTAGTTGAAAACAAAGCTGAAAATACTGACACTGATTTTGATGAATATGTTGAGGTAGTATTTGTTGCTATGAAGGATAATTCAGACAAAGAAGAAATGTATGTTGAAACTGCACTCATATCTAAAGTTAGAAAAAATTATGTCTAGATTATTGATAATGGTTGTACTCACCACATGACTGGAGATAAGGAAAAGTTTGAAACTTTTGAATATTATAATGGTGGATCAGTTAGGATGGGTAATGACTCACCTTGCCCAGTTGAAGGAAAATGAACCATCATGTTGAATAATCTGATCAGATGTGAAAATACATATTGGGTGAAAGGACTTAACTATAATATATTGAGTGTTTCATAGCTGAACAACACAGGTCACCGAGTTGCATTTGAGAAAAAAAAGGCAAAGATCTATAATGGAACAGGAAAGTTGATCAGTATTGGTGAATAAATGAAAGGTAATCTATTCTATCTTGACAATACTGAGACCACTTATTTATTGGCTAGAAATCAAGATGTTTGGTTGTGGCAAAAAATTTTATGTCATGTGAATTTTGACAACATGGTTAAGATAAGTAAGACAAGAAAAGTAAGAGGCTTACCGAGTATGTCAAATCCTGACCATGTCATGTGCAATAATTGTCAAAAAGGAAAAATGACAAAGTCTAGTTTCAAGAGAAAAACCTACACATCTAATGCTATTCTAGAGTTAGTCCATACTAACATATGTGGACCAATGAGAATAAAGAGATATTATGGTGATAGATACTTTATTCTATTTATTGATGACTATTCTAGGATGATGATTGTTATGTTCTTAAAATAGAAATTTGAATCATTTAAGATGTTCAAATGGTATAAAGCTAAAGTTGAAAAGAAAAGTGGAAAAGAACTAAAATGTTTAAGATCAGATATAGGAGGAGAATTTATTTCTGATGAATTCACTAACTTTTGTAATGAGCATGGGATTACAAGACAGGTTTCTGCACAGAGAACACCACAGCAAAATGGGATTGTTGAAAGAAGGAATAGATCAATTGTTGATTGTTCCAGAACACTGATGATTGAAAAAGGAATCACACAAACATTCTAGAGAGAAGCTGTAAGTATTGTTGTCTATACACTAAACTGAGTTCAATTGAAGAAAAACACCAATAAGACACCTTATGAGCTATGGTATGGATACACACCAAATGTGAGTTACTTTAGAATTTTTGGAAGTCAATGTTATATACTGAAAGATGATAGAAATGGGAAACTTGACTCTAAAAGCAATGAAGGAATGTTTCTAGGATATTCTACCAAAAGCAAAGCTTATAAATGTCTTAACAAATCTTCTAACAAAATCATTGAAAGTGAAAATGTTAAAGTGGATGAATTTGCTGAGAAAAATGATGAGGAAAGCATAAAGGAACCAAAATATTACAACAATATTTCTACATTGAAGAACCTGAAATTTTTCCCAAGCAAAAGTGTAATTCTACCAAGCGACAGAACAATGCAACCGAGAAACAAGAAACACACACCGAGAATCAGGAAAATGATCACAATGCTGAACTGAGCGATGAAGAGAAAAATGAAGGTAAAAATGATGATCAGAATGAGGAACAAAGATCTAAACCTGTACTTTCTAGATATGTCATAAGACACCATCCATAGGACCAAATCATTAGAGACAAAAGAGTTGGAATGAGAACAAGAAGTAAGTCACTTAACACTAGATGTTTGATTTGTGATTTTCAGCCTAAATCTGTTAATACTACACTTGAAAATCAAGAATGGGTTAGTGCAATGAATGAAGAGATTGAACAGATTGAGAAGAAAAAAACATGGACATTAGTACCTAGACCAAGTGATAAAAATGTCATTGGTACCAAATGGATATTCAGAAACAAGTTGAATGAGAATGGAGAAGTCATAAGGAACAAAGCAAGACTAGTATGCAAAGGGTATGCACAAGAAGAAGGTATTGACTATGGAGGAACCTTTGCACCTGTTGCTAGACTAGAAGGAGTAAGAATTCTACTTGCTTATGCTTATTTTAAAGGATTCAAAGTATACCAAATGGATGTTAAATCTACATTTTTTAATGGAGTACTAGAAGAGGAGGTATACATTGAACAACCTAAAGGGTTTGTTGATCCTAACAAGAGGAACATAGTTTGTAAGTTACAAAAATCCTTTTATGGATTGAAACAAGCACTGAGAGCATGGTATGAAAGACTTCACTCTTATCTCATTAGTATTGGATTTGTTAGAAAAAGTGACAACAGTAATCTATATTTGAAAGGAGATACTGATCATAATATTTTGATTGCTGAGATATTTGTTGATGACATCATATTTGGAGGTAATGACATGTTATGCAAGTCATTTGCTGATGAAATGAGAAAATAATTTGAGATGTCAATGTTTGGAGAGATCAAATTTTTTCTTGGTCTACAGATTCTACAAAAGGATGAAGGCATTTACATCACTCAATCCAAATATATCAAACAAATTATGAAGATATTTAAGATGGAGGACTCCAAACCAGTTGGAACACCTATGGAAATTGAATGCAAATTGACAAAGGAAGACAAGACAACTGAGGTAAATCAGACCTTATACCGATCTATGATTAGTAAACTAATGTATATTATACACACTAGACCAGATATAGCACATGCAGTAGGTATAGTTGCAAGATTATCTGCTAATCCTAAGTAATCACACATGACTGTTGTCAAAAGAATTATGAGATATTTGAAGAATACCAAAGACTATGTCTTGTGGTATAATAAAGAAGGAAACTTTGAGCTACAAGTTTGTATTGATTTTGATTGGGCTGGACACATAGATGATAGAAAGAGCACAAGAGGAGGAGCATTCTTTATGGGTGTAATATAGAAAAATATAGATAGGGTTTAGAATAATGTTGGTTTGCTCATAAAATTGACCCTATGCACATATTACCCACTTAAATTTAATTGTAATTGATAAGGGGTGTAAATAAGGAAATGTTTGTAAAGGAAAATGGAATAAAACACATACCTCAAAAAAATAACCTGCTAAAAACCATGTCAGTCGCTCTCAGAAACTGTTGATTTCTGTGACCCTGAACCGAAACTGCGAGATCTACAAAACCCAGAAATATTTTTCTGATCTGGCATAGTTCCAATTTTTACCCTCAAGTCAATGTCACCATTGACCCAAAATTTATGATTCTAACCTAGGGCAGAATTGACCTCTGATTTTGACCTAAAATCTCAGACAGAAAATTTGTTTCCAGATCTTGATAGTTTTTTGAAAAGGGTATGCAGATCTGCACTCCAACTCGTTGTTCTAAACCTGTCCCTACAAGAAAAATGGTTTGTTTGTTGTGGGGGAGGGTTTTTCCTTGGTCAAACCCCAGTTTTGGAATTAACCTCAAAGTATAATTGAAATTGCATAAGTAAAACAAAGTAAACGAACAAATCCACCTTGCTTTTATGGAAACCGTTGTGGCGGATTTGAATTCGTGGATCCACAAGTATGTATGCACCAAATAAATGTAGGATGTAGAATGTAGGATGTCTCAAATCAATTTCTTGTAGATCTTCAACACCAGTCTTGAATGGATCTTTTAATAGGAGGAGGCTTGGAGGAATGTGGATGGAGAAATCTTCAACAAGAGGGCTCCATAGAGCTTGAATCCTTTAATGGATACCAATGGATCTCCTTGATGAATTGAGTGCTTGAGAAGTGCTTAAATGCTTGAGAATAGATGAATGCTTCAATGGATACTTGGCTTGCTTCAAATCCTGCTCCTTCACCTTTAGATTTCACTTCTTAAGTCTTTTATAGTTGATGATCATGGTTAGAGAAAATGAGAGAAGAAAACTTCCTTATATATGAATCTAGGGAACAATCTTCTAGAGAGGCCTACATAGGAGAATTAAATTCTCATTAGACCTATACCCCTAGAAGAGGACCTATATTAAATATAATTTAAGAATCATTGCTTCAAAAACTGAAACAACCGATCCAGAAGCGGGAATTAAACTTTTCTGAAGCCCAACATCTGGAAACTCCAGAAACATGAAATTTGGACCCTTGGGCAAGAAAAATGTCAATTATGACCTAGGTCAAGATCAAGTTCAACCTTGACCTAGGTCAAGGTTGAGTTCGACCTTGACCCAAAAAGGTCAATTTTGACCCTGAGGTCAAAAATCTCAGTTTTGCAGTTTAGGATGCTAGAAATAGGCCGGAGAAAAGTGGGAAATGGGGCAGAACAGGGGAGAAAGCCAGATCCAAGTTAGATACCCATTCAAGGAGCTGGACATGACCCCAAACCACTTACTCAAAAGGCTAAACTAGTCTATAATGGAAGTGCTTCCATTTTCTGACTATACATTTAGCCCTCACTTTAGCAAGAGTATAGACTTGATGCAAACCCTTGGTAAAGGAGATCATGAAGAAAAGATAATCTTATTGAAATCAAAAGGGAAAAAGGAAACCTCAAGCCCCCAGGGACTTAAGTCTTTATCAACCCTAAGATCATGATAATAGAGACATCACCAGTCAAAGAGAAAGAGAGAGAGGGTGTGATTACCTTTCCCAATAATATGTGTGTATCTCACTATGAACCACAAAAAGGATAGGATGGCCCACCAAGAAAGAACTTGATAGTCACCCCATAAATTTGTGCACCTTCTAGCGGCTTTGTGTATGTATATACTGCATCTTTTGAAGGCTTTTATGAAGTACCCATGGATCCATATCCTTATATAACCATGGAATACATTTGTAAAATGTGTATCTCTTCAGGATTTAGCAACTTATGTGTGTTACCTTCTGAGGATTTAGCATATTGAATTGTAATTGAATGCGTATCTTTTTAGAATTTAGCAACTTATGTGTGTTACCTTCAGAGAATTTATCATGTTTCAAAACAAAAGGTTAGAACAAAAATGCAATAATATAGAACGAGGGAGGCTATATATATTCCCCCTCCTTAAGATGGAAAAATACATACTATTTTGACATGTTAAGGAAACAAAAGAAAAAGGATAAAGCCTTCTTCAACATCAAGACAATATCCATAGACAACACCCAGTCCAAGCCAAGAAGGTCATAGCTCCTATGAGGCCATGGAAGGGACAAATACAAAGAGATATCATGCAAGAAGTGAAAAAGTAACCCTTGTGAGGGATAGTACACTATTCATTTTCCAAGGTGAGAGATTTATCAACAATGGAAACCCAATGTCAAAACAAAGAAATAGGTTATAATCAAGGACATAGATCCTCAATTCAAACCAAAATTTTCATGTATGATTGGATATTATATAATAGATAGATATTCTTAACCAAGGGAAAAGTGGATCCCAGAAAGACAGAAAATACGGAGATGACATCCTTGCCCCCCAAGCGTAGGAACAAGAATGAAAGGGGACCTATTATATCACTCACAACACTATGAATGACAACGAGCCCCCAAGGATTAAGCTAACATTTCTTACATAATATAGAGTTCCATAATAGGAACATAAATGTTATTTAGAGAAAACAAGATTGAAATACAACTCATTGCCACATGATATATAAATAACTTTACTATCAATGAGCTGCCTAATCTTATAATGTAAATCTTGAAATTAATTAGTAGAGTGGTCATGAAATATATGATACAAATAAAAAGGAAGAGTCTTCAAGTGTGAACTATATTTATTTTTTCGTTTAGGTTTAGTAATCATCTTAGCATGAAGGAGTTTAGGAAAAAGAACTTCTTCGTCAAATTCCTTCATAGGTTCATCATGTTTTGAAGTTTTATTTGAAATTTTGGTAACATTGATGTGATGTTGAGGATTAGATCCCAATCCATAGGAATGCTCTGTTGGAATTGTATGATCTGCCCAGTGACTGAGAGGGGGGGTGAATCAGGAACCAATAAAACTTAATCCTTTTAATCCATAATTAGATTAACTTATTTGTTTGCATGCATATAACTTGAAAGTAAAGAATCATAGAGAATACATAACACAATATTTGGTTACCTAGAGACCTTCCAAAATGAAGTAAAATTGGGCTGGGGATGATACCCACAAGATTTAGTATTGTGGTATAAATTTAGCCTGTTGGAGCTTACAATGACCACTTCTGATGGTCTGCCCTATTAGGAGCATAGAAAGGACTATTAGGTCCACCTTGTTAAAGGATTTTGTACAATACAATAAGTAATGTAGCTCTGTTAAGAGATTTAAAGAAAGGAATGTTAGGTCCACCTTGTTAAAGGATTTTTCTAATCCACCTGTGAGAATGAACCACTTGATGATCTACTCTGTGCAACTGTGATTCCTGAATAAGATCCTTTTGAATATAACTGATCACCTGAATGTGATAGATGAGACTCTGATGCCCTGAATACTTCTGCACTTAAATCAAACTGCCATTCACATGCCTTTTGCATACATTATTACTCATATAATCTTCACATAATCATAATCATTTCTACTTATTGGATAAAACAAACTATCTTACATATATATCTTTATCCAACAAATAACTTTGTAAGTCAGCTTGCAATAAACAAAATTATATTTAATAATATATGCAAAGTTGGCTTCAAACTGTCTCTCGGGTCCAAAAGACTAGTCGAGTGATAAACTGTCACTCAGGTGACACTGAACACTTGGGCAATGCTGAACACTCGTGCGATGCTGAACACTCGAGCAACACTGTATACTCAGGCAACACTGAATACTCAAGAAACACTGAATGACTAAGTGTTTTGACACTAATTGAGAATATGTCTTGTCATAAGGTCTACAATCTCCCCTTTGGCATTAGTGACAAAAAAACTTATCATTGAATTTAGTATCTGATATGTCAAAACTCCCCCTTTTTGTCTACTTGGGTTTTGACACTGCCTCTGCTGCTCGGGTCCAACTGACTATATTTTTGTGTTTTTCAAATATATATATATATATATATATATATTCACTGTACATATGTTCTCTCTATTACAATATAATGATATTTCCCCCTTGTTTTTGACAGGAATGCCAAAAAGTGATATTTACAATGTTATCCCGAAGTGGGATAGGAAATCACTATGTACCTTTAAAATTTGAGACACAATGTTGTCCCAATTGTCCTGTAGCACCTTCATGATGTGCAATTCAATTTGTAGCTCTACAGACAACTCTATCATTAGCTCAGCAACTGAGAAGTTATTGTCATGAATGAGTGTCTTAGCATGTGTTATGTGTTTCTGCATTCCATCCATGTGTGGTAGAAGTTGGCTCTAGATTGTTGTAAGAGATTATCTTGTCCTTTCTTCTTATCTCAATAATTAAGCCTGTAGATCAGTAAGATACTTTATTTCCATGAAGTGAGCGGAACTGATGCTCGAGTCAAGTGCTAACTGCCTTGCACTTTCCTTCATGTTTGCATCGATCTTTACTAACTTGTCCTTTATATCCATAGTAAAGTTATAGGAGTCACTCAACTTTACAAATAGTGCTACCACATTTTTCACAGTGGTTTCTAGAGTGCTGATGTTCTTTGTAAGATGCACCTAGTCAATTGCAATCTTCTTTGCAATGCTTTCTAGAACCTTGTTCTCAAATTTCTTCTCTGGCTTCTCAAGTAACTTATCCTAGCCATTAATATCTATGTTGAACTTGTGGACAATATCAACAAGTTGGTCCATTATTGAGTCACTCTCATTGACTTCAATCTGCAATGCATCTACAAATATGCCTTTAACATCTTCAAGTACTTTATTCCTTTGTCTTTCCTTTTGGAGCTTTTGCTGTGTAGCTCTTTTCTTCCACAATTCTCCCAAAATATCCATTTTCTCTATAGATAAGCTGGATAGATCCCAATTTGGAATCACAATTTCCTTATCTAGATCTATCTCAACAGTAATTACTACCTTAGTCTTAGGACTCGGTGAAGGAACAATTTCCTTACCTTTACCTACCTCATCCTTTGCTTCAATATTCAATCCAATTAGGTCATTGACCTTTACAATACCAAATGTTGGATCAATATTTACTGATGGATCAATATTAGTAGTAGAAATGTCTACCTTGTCTTTCTATGACTCGGGTGTGCATGTCTCAGTAGTAAGAGGAGCTTGTTGCTCAGTCTTTGTTTGTTCAGATGTGGATTCTGCAACCTTTTCTTTTCTCAGAGGTACTATATTCTGTGTAGGAGATTGGGGTAATGATTCCATTAACTCAACTGCAATCTTCTCTGCATTGGACTCTTCAATAGTTTGTACCTCAGGTAGTGTATCATTATTTCCTTGTACTGGAGGGTCTGTACTCGATACTTGTTCCTTCATATTTCCTTCTATTATCTCAAATATTGATTTCCACACTAATGTGGCACGATGAGCTACATCTTCTATGTTCTTGTTCAATATTTTGAATGCCCTGAATCTGGGGGTATGATTATTCTCATATTTTCTCAAGGCCTCTTTTACTTCTTTGCCTTTCATTGTAGGCATGACCTGCTTCAATGTCTATTCCCTTATATCTTTTTCAATTTGTACTGCATTCTTCCAGGGAATAGCTACTGCCTTAAATAGGTCTTCATTCATATAAATCTTCAACTTAGAAGGGTCATATTTCCACTTTTCCATCTTCTCCACCATTGCTGCTTAATCTTCTTCTTTTATTCTTCTGACCTAGATGCATAATTTAGTGACTTCAAAGAACTCATGGATCTTCCTTCTTTAAGTTCTTTAATCTTCTGATCAAGTGTGGGTGTTGGTTTTGTGAATACCATAATATTATCTTCTTCATCATCATCCTCATCATCACTTAGTATAAGTTTTCTCCTTGATCTCCTCAAGGTGACAACAGGGGTAGTGTATTTTGCCTTTTTCTATTTAGGTGTTATCTTCCTATTCTTCTATGGAGGTTTAATATCAATTTCTTCCTTTTCAGATTCAACATTCTCTATCTTAACTACATCCTCTATTTTAATTGTTTCCTCTTTACTCTCAGAGATTGCAGGAGAGTCGGAGGTCTTGACATACTTCTTCTTGAATGTATCAAGTCTCTTCCTTCCTCTTTTCAATATCTTAGGAATCTCAATCTCCAAAGATATCCTGATCTTTTCTTCCTCATATGTTCCAAAGTAAGGTGCCTTTGGATTGAAAGGTTCATTCACAAGAGCCTCTATGATATCTTTTGTGTCATCATTGTTAACTTCATATGGTAGGGATTGTACCCATGCAACCCTAGGCTTTACTTCTTGTGCATAAACCTTATCACAATCAACTAGAAAACAAATTTCATCTTTGTACTTCTCAACTAGTTGCTTGGGAATTCTATATATACTCTGCATCTTCTATTTGAAACTCTCAAAGTATCCATCCATAATGCTATCAAAATTATCTCCTAACTCAGCTATGAATTCATTAATTTGATGGATGATTGGTCTATCCTTCTTCCATGCTACTATTCCTTTGGAGGGAAAGAACTTCTCAACATAAAAGAGTATGCAGATTATAAGAGAACCAAACTTACATGAATTGGTTTTGGATACTCAGATTCTCTCCATATTCTTTCTCAACTGAGTGAGTTACAGTTCTGCTAGGTTGAATACCAGATTCTTCTTTACTACTTTGTATTCTAGGTCAAAAGCTTCACATGCAACATTGTTGGGTCTTCTTGAGCTGTATATCTTGTGGGCTATGACATGAATACCAAATTTCAACTCCAAATCAGTTACTCCATTAAGTCTCATGCCTCTGCCATCCCACTCGGCAAGAGTTAACTCAGCTAGTTCATCCTGGATAGGGTTTTGGTAGCTTTTGGCTTATCTAGCATAGGGAACCCAGTGACACGGCGAATTATCTGCTTAGTGATCTTCATAGGATGATCCAACCAAAGTTGTATGTCGTGAACACAACTAAGAACATATCTCATCCATTTTGTCTGGAAATCCCCCGGCATGTGCATGATGTGTGTCAAACCCTTGGTTTTGAGGTGCTTATTCTCGGGCTTCAGACTCCCATTGGTACATAATTTATCATATGCTTGGTTCATCTCATTGGTTGCAAGCTCCTATATGTTGTAGTGATAGAAGCTGTGAATGTCGTTAACCAGTAACACTCTCGAAGGAATCAAGGAATGAGCTCCCATCAGGTCTATCTCCTCTGCAACTATCGGATGAAGCTTGAATATCAGAGGATCATAAATTGCATTCCTTACTATCATCTCAGAACATTTCTTGACCTTGCTACTGGAAGTGGATGTCATATTTCTCGGACGAAATGATCAAACTCCGCTTTCAATCATGAATTTGCACTGAATTTCTAAGGGCTCTAAATTGACTTGTAAACTGAAAGCTTTGTAAGCAATACTCTTTACAATCCTTCATTTATAAGAGATTTTCAACCGTTAGAGTATTTCATTAAATGCTCTGTACATAGTAGTTGGCGTGACTCAGGTGTTTCTCCAAGATTCACTCAGAAACCCAGGTCAAACTAACTTTCCAATTATCAATACTGCCCGACTCACCTCGAGTGAGCTAGAGTGACTTGGGTGTAACTAACATTCTAACTCAGGTTGAACTATAATATGTCTTCATGCATCAATATGTGGATATGAACTGTATTTCTTATCTGGAACTAATGTAGGATGGCTTGTATTGCATAGTTCCAGTCATCTCCTTACTTTCTTATTCTGTAATGATAGATCCACCCATCTCACTGTTTAGGGTGTCATTATATCCTTCATTGCTTTGATCTGAATTATCTGAGGATTTCCTTACCCATTTCTTTCTCATCTGAGTTTTGATTTCAGAGACTTTGGATTTTCCATTCTCAACACCAATATAAACTTTTTCTCTATTCACACAATTCTTGCTTAGATGACCGAGTTGCTTGCACACATAACATCTCTTAGTAGGATCTCTTTTTCTAAAGTGAGTCTTCATACAATTTGCACCAATGTGTCCATATTCACCACGGTGACAACATATGTACCAAGTATTGTAGTCCCAATCAAAAATTGCCTTGGCTAATTGTTTAGTAGGATTCCATTTCTTAATTCTGCACTCAGAAGATTTATGACCTTGTTTGTTGCAATTGTAGCATTTCCCTTCAAAACTAAGTTTCTCTTTGCATTCACTTTCTCTATGTCCATGTTTGTTGTAACTATAGCATTTACCATAAAATTTTGACTTTCCATTGCTCCAACATTTATTTGATGTGTGCCCTGACTTACCACAATGATTGCATGTAGGTTTGTTCTTTTGAGCTCCTTGTTGTGAGGATTCACCTTGTTCAGTATAACCTAAACCATTTTGTCCATGATATCTGAGTTCTATAGTTTGATCTATGCTAGTTTGTGAATTCATCATACTTTCATTTGTTTGTTTTTTAGTATTGAGGTCACTCAACAGTCTTTCATTTTCTGTCCTTAGATTGACAACTTCTTGTGTTGCATTGTTGAGTTGACTTACCAAATCAGTTTTCTGAAGTGACAAGTGCAGGATTTCATTTTTTTTCTTCTAATCTTGTACTCAGCAGTACTTTGTATTCTTGTGCTTTATTTCTATCATATTCTACTTTGTTCTTTAGTTCCATGACTTCACACATTCTGATTGAGTGAACTTCTTGTTCTCTTTTCAACTTTCTGACTTCTTCATGTAGAGTGAGATTCTTTGCAAGTAATTTTTCAATGGCTGCATCAACTTCTTCTAAACTTCTATCTTTGCAAAATTCTTCAATTCTTTCTTCTATATAGTTCTTTTCATTCATCTGCACTGCTAATTCTTTTCTTATCTTCAGGGAAAGAGAGATATGCTCCTTAAGTATTATGATCTAATCCATGGCCACTTTAAGATCTATCTTTTCATTTTAAGAGAACTGATGCTCTGATACCAATTTTTGTAATTATATGATGTGCCCAGTGACTGAGAGGGGGGTGAATCAGGAACCAATAAAACTTAATACTTTTAATCCATAATTAGATTAACTTATTTGTTTGCATGCATATAACTTGAAAGTAAAGAATCATATAGAACACATAACACAATATTTGGTTACCTAGAAACCTTCCAAAAGAAAGTAAAACTGGGTTGGGGATGATACCCACAAGATTTAGTACTGTAGTATAAATTTAGCCTGTTAGAGCTTACAATGACCACTTCTGATGGTCTTCCCTGTTAGGAGCATAGAAAGGACTATTAGGTCCACATTGTTAAAGGATTTTGTACAATACAATAAGTAATGTAACTCTGTTAAGAGATTTAAAGAAAGGATTGTTAGGTCCACCTCGTTAAAGGATTTTTCTGATCGACCTATGAGAATGAACCAGTTGATGATCTTCTCTGTGCAACTGTGATTGCCAAATAAGATCCTTTTGAATATAACTGATCACTTAAATGTGATAGATGAGACTCTGTTGTCCTGAATACTTCTGCACTTAAATCAAACTATCATTCACATGCCTTATGCATACATTCTTACTCATATACTCTTCACATAATCATAATCATTTCTACTTATTGGATAAAACAAACTATCTTACATATATATCTTTATCCAACAAATAAATTTTTAAGTCCACTTGCAATAAACAAAATTATATTTAACAATATATGCAAAGTCGGCTTCAAACTGTCACTCGGGTCCAAAAGACTACTCAGGTGATAAACTGTCACTCGGGCAATGCTGAACACTCGGGTGATGCTGAACACTCGGGCGATACTATATACTTGGGAAACACTAAATACTCGGGCATCACTGAATGACTAAGTGTTTTGACACTAATTGACAATATGTCTTGCCATAAGGTCTACATGCTCATGCCCCCCATTCTGTAAGGGCATTTGAATTCCTAGTTTATGCTTACCACATCCTTGACCATGGAATATTTGTTTAACTAGGAAATGATAACCAGGACCATAACAAGAAGCCATATCAGAAGGATTCAATGGAACTTCAGTAGTCAGTGTGTCATCATTAGTAGGTTTGACAGATTCATAGTGGGTAGAAGCAGTGACAAATTTATTACGAAGGGTATTGAAAGTAGAAGCAAAATCTCATTGTTCAAACTCTCTTTGTTGCTTCATAAAATCAAGATTAGAAACTTTATACTCTCCAATAAAGGTAGGATTAAAATCCAAGGTTCCCCAATCATCTCCAAGAAGAGCTGTAGAGGAAGAAGGATTACTATTAGGAATAGGAATATTGTGGGTTTGAATATTCAAACAAGGATTTGGCACATCATCCGCATGAAGTGTATACACCATGTTATTGTGAATAAACTTGACTTTATGGTGAAGGGTGGAAGGAACAACATGCATCTCATGCAACCAAGGTCTAACCAAAAGGAGTTTATAATTAAGAGGTCCAGGCATAACATGAAAAGGAGTATTCAGGATGACCGGACCTACTTTGATAGGTAAGGGAATGATGCCCAAAGTGTTCTTATCAATGTTATCAAAGCCATGTATAGGACCATTGTCAGGTTGAATAGTTGAAAGATCGGCTTTAATTGATTTGAGCATGTCCATGCTAAAAATATTAAGCCCAGATCCATTATCAATCAAGGTCCTACAAATGATACTCTTATTGATAGTAACAAAAACCATAAGAGCATCATATTGATTCTAAACTTCTTTAGAAGGTAAATCATTTTGAGTAAATACCATGTCAGGAGGACCCGGGGTAGCATGCATGCACTGTAAGAAGGCATTGATGTTCTCTTAATTAGGAGGTGGAGTGGCAAGAGTTGCTAGAGATTTTTGCAAGGCTTCATGATATGTTGGAGAAGTTTGAAGAAGCTCCCATAAAGAAATCTTGGCAGGGGTATTGCGCAATTGGTTTATCAAATCATACTCCTGCCTAGGAAAATGGGATGGAGGAGGAAGAATGGGTTGAGAAGGTGGTAAAGAAGTAGGAACCACCATATTAGGTTGAGGGTTATTCCTTGTATGATAAGCATGTGAAATGAAATACATGTTATCAAAGAAATCCAAAGGATCCCTAGGTTTACCCTTGATAGTAATGCGAGGACAAACTTTCATAGTCAACAAGGGTTTTGGATAAACCATGTTAGTTATCTCAACACTAGAAATAGATTCACAAGAAGGAAGAAAAGAAGACATCCTAGGAGGAGATGTGGTAGGATCTTGATTCTCCATAAGATCATCACTAAGGGGGAGAGCATTAAGGAAATTCATATCATGCTCCGCTAATGCCTCATCACTAGAAGGAATTCCAAATGGCGGTAAAGCATCTATAATGTCTTCTTCTTTCTCTAAAATGTCTGCATAAGGGGAGTGTGTTTTATAAAAAGAGTCACCACCATGTATGAATATGTCATCCATTAATAAATCACCCTCTTGTATCAAGGCATCTTCATGAGGAGGGGATAAATCAATGTCTTTATCCAAGGGTTCATCCCAAATAGGAGGATCATCCACAATGGCTTCTTGAGGAAGAGAGTAATCAACATCCAAATCCAAAGGTTCATCTCAAATAGGAGGATTATCATCCCTATCAATAAATCACATTGTAGGAGTGCCATAAATCACTAAAGCTTGATCCCTAAAGGGGAAAGAAGGTAAATTATATCCTAAAGTAGGCTCATAGAAAAGACATATATTAGGAGAAGAATTAACATCAATCCTCAACTCATCTCCATCAAGAGAAAGATTAAAGTCATCTTCTTTCTCTAATATATCCTTACAAGGTAATACAAGAGAGGACAAAGCAACATCACACCCACTAAATGAAGTCTTTCTAGGTGTATCAATGTTGCAAATAGTGGAACATGAAGGTAACCATGCACACACCCTATGGTAAATGTCAATTGGAGAGGTTGTAGAAGAGGATTAAATAGGAATAGGGTCCATGGAGATCTTATTCAAACAAATTTCATCCTCACTTCCATGTACCTCATTAGGGGATCTATCCTCTTTCGCAACAAAAGCTTCATCAAAGTATTCAAAACAAAAATCATACATGTTGAACACAAAGTAACATTACAAGCATGAAAAATGTAAATGTTTTTGTATTTTAAAGAAATTTATGATTTTTTATTTTTGAAATATAAATGTAAGAGCATAAAATAAATCTACTTTTTATATGCATGTAAGATCTAACATATATCTAACACCAAAAAGAAAGAGTTGTCTATCGCAGGTTCACCAAAATGTAATATAGAAAAATATGGATAGGGTTTAGAACAATATTGGTTTTCTCATAAAATTGATCCTATGCACATATTATCCACTTACATTTAATTGTAATTGATAAGGGGTGTAAATATGGAAATTTTTGCAAAGGAAATGGAATAAAATACATACCTCCAAAAAAGAACCTGCTAAAAACCCTGTCAGACGGTCTCGGAAACTATTGATATGCACAATCCTGAACCGAAACTGCGAGATCTACAAAACCCAAAAATATTTTTCTGATCTGGCACAGTTCCAATTTTGACCCTCAAGTCAATGTCACCATTAACTCAGAATTTCTGATTCTGACCTAAAATCTCTGACAAAAAACTATTTTCGGATCCTGATAGTTTTCTGAAAAGGGTATTTGGATCTGCACTCCAACTCATTGTCCCGAACCTGTCCCTACAAGAAAAATGGTTTGTTTTTTGGGGGGAGGGGTTTTTCTTGGTCAAACCCCAGTTTTGGAATTAACCTCAAAGTATAATTGAAATTGCATAAGTAAAACAAAGTAAATGAATAAATTCACCTTGCTACAAGTATGGAAACCCTTGTGGCGGATTCGAATCTGTGGATCCACAAGTATGTATGCACCAAATAAATGTATAAATTAGGATGTCTCAAATTAATTGCTTGTAGATCTTCGACACCAATCTTGAATGGATATTTGAATAGGAGGAGGCTTGGAGGAATGTGGATGGAGAAATATTCAACAAGAGGGCTCTATAGAGCTTGAATCCTTCAATGGCTACCAATGGATCTCCTTAATGAATTAAGAGCTTGAGAAGTGCTTGAATGCTTGAGAATAGATGAATGCTTCAATGGATACTTGGCTTGCTTCAAATCCTGCTCCTTCACCTTTAGATTTCACTTCTTAAATCTTTTATAGTTGATGATCATGGTTACAGAAAATGAGAGAAGAAAGCTTCCTTATATAAAATCTAGGGCACAATCTTCTAGAGAGACGTACATAGGATAATTAAATTCCCATTAGACCTATCCCCCTATAAGAGGGCCTATATTAAATATAATTTAAGAATCGTTGCTTCAAAGACCGAAACAACCAACCTGGAAGTGGGAATTAAGCTTTTCCGAAGCCCGACATCCAGAAACTTGAAATTTGGACCCTTGGGCCAGAAAAAGGTCAATTCTGACCTAGTTCAAGGTCAAGTTCATTGACCTAGGTCAAGGTGGAGGTCAACCTTGACCCAGAAAGGTTGATTTTGACCCTAAGGTCAAAAATCTCAGTTTTGCAGTTTAGGATGCCAAAAACAAGCCGGAGAAAAGTGGGAAATGGGGTAGAACAGGGGAGATATCTAGATCCAAGTTAGAGACCCATTCAAAGCACTTGAAATGACCTAAATCCACTTACTTAGAAGGCTAAACCAGTCTACAATGGAAGTGCTTCCATTTTCTGACTATACAATGGGTGACAAACTTGTCACATGGATAAGTAAAAAGCAAGGATGTATATCTCAATCAACTGTAGAAGCAGAATATGTGGCTACTACTGCAAATTGCTCTAACATTGCATGGATCAAGCAATTTTTGAAAGGTATGAATGAAGAAATTCTTGATCCATTAATTATCTATTGTGATAATACTAGTGCTATCAACATTTCAAAGAACCCTGTGATGTATGCTAAGACAAAACACATAGCTATTAAGTATCATTAGTTGAGGGAACAAGTAAAAGAGAAAGAGGTGGTACTAGAATATGTACAATCCAAAGAACAACTAGCAGACATATTCACAAAACCACTGCCAAAAGATACATTTGAGTACCTGAGAAATAGACTAGGGGTTTGACCCTTATCTACTGGTCACTAAGCTGACTAGGAGGCTGCATCAACCTACACATTAACAGAAGATCAATCATGTTGATGCAAGCTAAGATATGGACTGCAATGACATCAGTACAAGAAGGTACTTATCTGAACCGCACACCAGAGATATTGTTGGCTACTACAGAATTGTATTCCTGATGGAGAAAGGAGATTCAATGATTTATTTATTTTTGCATTGTTTTCAAAGGGAGAGAAGTATTCAATGAAATATCTATCATGATCATACAAAGGAAGATAGATTAAATGAAATATCCAATGATAAGGGAGAGAAATGAAATATCCATCAAGGAGAAGAACATCAGTCAAAGGGAGAGAAAACATCAGAATAAGAAGATGATTCTACAAAGGGAGAGAAATGAAATATACATCAGGAAGAAGAATATCTTAAGGGAAAGATATATTCAATGAAATATAACCATCCATCAAAGGGAGAGAATTGAAGAGAGTTAACACTGCATATCTATCCAGAAAAGGGAGAAGATATTCTACAACAAAGGGAGAGACAGAAGCAGAAGACATAATTGCTACACTTATCCATTGAAGGGAATGAAGTAAGAGAGAGCACTCTGCAAGAATCAAATCTAAGCTAGGAGAGCTTACCAAGAGACGGATATTGAGTTGGTCATAGAAAAATAAGTTTGGTATGATATGGCATATTTCATATTGTGTTTCCATCAATGCCAAAGGGAGAGATTGATGAACTATAACTGATTAAATGTTTGAAGATGATAATTTTATGATCACCGAGCTCCAAAAGTAAATGCAAGACATTAAATCAGTTAATGTATTGTATTGTCATTGATGTCAACTTTATATGTTTTGATTGATCATACACATATTTTCATAAACTTAAAAGTGTTGAAGGAACAAAGTTTATGTGGTCGGTAAAAGATAAAAGTTCAGTATATACCGAGTGACAGTAAACACTGACGGATAGTGCACACCAAAAAATAAAGAACACCGAGAAGTTCACAGTGTATACTGAGCACCACAGTAACTAAGCAAGTGGTTACCAAGAAAGAGCTATTTACCGAGCATAACTGGAGTGGTCACCAAGCTAACTAAAGTTGTTACCGAGTGTAACTAAAGTCAATAATCGAGCTAGCTGAAGTTGATCACCGATCAGAACTAAAGATAAAGAATGACAAAAATACTTAGCTGGCAACAACTATATTTAGACTGACTGATTGATTGCTTTATTCTTATCGATCAGTTGAACTAAAGAAAATAAGATATTTAAAGTGTGTTTTATACACAGCTATCATGGAGAGATTTGTGGAATAAAACTGAAGGAGAGCTTTACAGATTAAAGAAAGCATGATGAGTTTTACGGATCAAGAAGTGATCTACGATGAAAACAAGGAGATTGAATAGCTAAATCATGTCTATATAAAGAGACAAGTAATTCATTATGAATAAGAGAAATGTTGAATATAATTCTGGTGAAGATAGAAGTCTTCATGCAGATCTGGTCATACAGGCTGAAGAACAGATCCAAGGAATTTTGCAGACACCGAGCCATAGAGGACAGAGCATTCACCGAGAAGAACAAATAAGGGAGCAAAGGAATTGAAGAGCATATTGATTACAGAGGTATTATTGGACTAACAATAGATCTGAGAATCTACAAGTTAAAGTTTTATTATTGAACAAATCATTTACTGTATCAGTTTAACCATTGATTCAGAAAATCTCTTAACTGAGTGGGATTTAACCATCCTTATTGTATTGAGATACTCAAGAGTATCAAAAGGTTTTCTTGTTAACAACATAGTGAATGATAGGTCAAAATCTAAACTGCTAGGTTTGAATCCTCTAACAAGGTTGCACTTAACAGTGTGTTTGTAACCTTTAACAGGGTTGGCTCTTCACCGAGCTCACTTCAAAAGAGTGAAAATTTTGGGTTACCGGTCCCAAGTGGTTTTTCCCTTAACAGGCTTTCCACGTTAAAATCCATGTGTCAAATATGTATTTCTTTCATTGCATTGATAGTTTTCTTTACACATTACTAAAACTGGATTGGTCGGTAAACACTAAGTTTAATTGTTGCTACTCGGTAAAAGCTAGAAAAAGATAAACAGTATATCTTACCGAGCAGTATATATTTGTTAAAGATATTTAAGGCATGCATCTTGATGGACTAAAAGATAACTCGAGGATATTATATTTGTGATATAATGTTTGGTTGAGTTTTTTGAATTAAGTTTAAAGCCACTGATTCACGCCCCCCCCAAGTTATTATAACATTACTAAGGAGGTTGTAATTTAACCCTTTGAGTGGCTCTCTTATCTTTTTCCTTGGTAGTCTTCCCAATGTAATTGAGAGCACTAAAAATATTTCTCACAATAATAGTATTCCTCTCCATTTTCTTGTTCACACTAATCTTCAAATTGACTAGTATAGGTCTCATCTTCTGCATCTTTAACAATTGCACAAACATTTGACATTTGTCAACCAATGTCTTGTGGCTTAAAATTTGATCAAAAAGTCTTGAAGCCCACAACCGAACATTTCTTTGTGATCTATTGCCACCAAAATTGCTCATTATGTTCTCATCAATTTCAAGTAACCATTTTGTTTTTCTTGAAGGTCTCAAAATTGAAGTTTGTCTTTCTTCTTCGCAAGGGGCTTCATTTCTCATATAATTTGGAGATGTGGAATGTTGATTTGGTTCTTGTGCACCATTATGATTGTCAATTCCTTCATATTCAATTGGTGGATTGTTATTGCCAATGTCTACACTTCCATTGTCCACATTTACATGTTCATTTTCAAATCCTACATTTTCATCTTCAATTCATATATTCTCATTTTCAATATTATTGTCATAAATCATTTCAAATTCATGTTCTTCTTCACTTGAAACTGCATTTAAGGGTGGGCCTATGACCTCATCTTGATTAATATTTAACATACCTTGTCTCTTGTTCTAATGGCCAACCCTATCCCTTTCTCTATACACTTCAATCTCTTCATTTGTGAGCTTCCTCTTCTATTTATGCTTTCAACGACTACTGCTCCCCATGGTGAGACCAAAAAGGTGATGCAAAATCTTTGATAATCAAGAAATTTTCAACTTTTAGGGGGAAAGTTGTTTTTTTTTTTGTCTTCCACAGCTATAATCCCGTAAAATCCTCTGCAAAAAATGTGGTTCTTGGATTGAGGGACCCAAAGAATAATTATTTGGTTATGGATGTCAGTCAGGCCAATCAGATATCTGATATTATCTGATATCCGATATGTCCCACTCAAATTTTGCTTTCCATTTAAAATTTCAACATTTGCAATTTTGAACTTTTTCATTTCCATGCTATTTTCAATTTTTATTTTACTAATTAATTATTATTATTATTATTATAGATTTCATTTTTATAATATTAATATTATAAAAATACAATATTAGTATTATGTTAAATCTCTCTCTCTCTCTCTCTCTCTCTCTCTCTCTCTCTCTCTCTCTCTCTCTCTCTCCCCTACNTCTCTCTCTCTCTCTCTCTCTCTCTCTCTCTCTCTCTCTCTCTCTCTCTCTCTCTCTCCCCTACGTATTATTATTATAATATAAATAATAATAAATATAATATTAATATTATACTATTATACAATAGTAATATAAATAATACTAATTTAAATAATACAATACTAATATATATAATATAATATAATACTACTATTATACTATTATACAATACTAATATAAATAAGAATAATAATATACTAATGCTATTATCATCTAGTATTTATGTAACATTAATATTATAAAAATGAAATCTATTTGAAAAACTAAAAAACTAAAATGAAAATTGAAAATAACATTGAAATTGAAATGTTGAAATTTCAAATGGAAAGCAGAATTTGGGCGGAACATATCGGATATCCGATTTGCCTTGGTATTTGCCTCAGGTTTTGGCTTTGCAATGCCAAATGTGGATGGTCAACCCAAAAAATGTGTTTACCATATTTCCTCTGATCTCCAGACTTCGACCATGTGGCTGATGAACTTTTTTTCACCTGGAATTGATGAAACAAAAAGGGTTTTTTAAAGAGATTATCAACTTTCCATCAATATAATTGTTGTCAAATTTTGAATTCAGTAAGTAATTATTACTTATTTTCTAATTGAGTTACCTCTAAAGTTCTGATTGACAAACTGATTGAAAAACAACTATAACTTTCAAATGGTTTAACCTTTTTGAAATCTAAAACATGTGTCACATTTTATGCTTTGCCTACTATAAGAAGAAGAAAATTCAATTTTGTAAATTTTAGAATTATTTAAGGTGGTCAGACAAAAGAGTTTTTTTATTCTGAAAAAGGTGTAGCAGAAAAAATTTATAATTAATTATTTAGTTGGGAATAAATTAGACAAAAATATGCGTCACATTCGGGCATGAGTCTACTACTTATATCTAGAATCTTGTGAAAAGATATCATTTGATTGTGATTAAGGTGGTCATACATACACACACTTTTTATCTTTTTCCTGAAATTTTTGTACTACTGCATTGAAATCTAAATTTTTTAACAAATAGATTAATATTTTTTTCAAAAAAGGGCTAGTAGTTTAGAAACTAAATTCAATTTCCTACAAATTCTATTCTTACAACTTTTTCACATAAGGTTGATAAGATGTTCAAATTTTTACGTCAAGTTGACTAACCCTCATTTTCTAATTTTTCATTATCACTTAACGCCATAGCTTGGTATACCATGATCCTGCACATACCCTTCATAGAGAAATATCTATAAATTTTCCTTAACCATGCATTTATATCATTTGCATTAATTTTACCTTCAAAGTTTGGAATATCAAAGTTTACACATAACTTGAAATGGGTGTGGCCACTGAATGGTTTTATTTCTACATTTGATTGTTGGGAATGTTGAAAAAATTAAGAGAATTGTCTCACATCTCTTTCTTATGTTTGTTTAGGGCTTCTTCCATCATAGCTTTTATAGGGTCTACATCTAGGTATGACATCTTTGGTTGGCTATGCCTCAATGGGAGATGAATTGATGGGTTATGTGTTTCTAACCCCAACCTTTGGAAACCAAATTGTGTGTGATGTGACATTCAAGAGTGTACCTTCTTTGATAGCATTGATATGAATTCAATGGTGAATTCAATTGAGATACTAGGTATTCAAGAAATATAAGTGTTGTAAAAAATATGGACAATAACAAAAATACGAAACAAGAGTTGTATGCATCAAAAGTCAGTATTAACTTATTCAAAATGATTTTATACACACATCTAGAATCCAAATAGTCTCACGATTCTAACCAATTTGAACTAAAGAGTTTTGGAGAAGAAAATAATAAACAAAATTATAAATTTCCTGAAAACTACGAAATTGGATACCCCAACTTGGTGGGGTACTAACTTTATACTTGGTGCTCAAAATTCAAAACCACTTACATTGTTGGAAAGGTATCAAAGATATCTAATTTGAGTCCCTTAAAACCAAGCCTTTAGCTAAAGACGTAAGGGACTGATGACACCTTCCAACCTTATTTCCACTTCAAAGACCTCCAAAAACACAATTTAGTAGAATGCATAAAATAGCGAGCAATTGGAGTTTTGGAATTTTCTATCCTTTCTCATTTTGTCAGATTTGGATAATTTTGGATCGCCCTAAAATGTTCTAAATCATCCTCGAATTCTCTACTCTTCTAGACTACCCTCAGAATGCTCTTCTAAACGACCCTTGGACTTCTCTCGATCATCCCCAAATGGCTTCGGATAACCGTTGAATTTTTCCAGATCATTCATTTTCTCTTGAGAGGCAATGTGCCTCATTGCACCCTCATTGCACCAACATACAGTAACAAATGGAGAAAACATTTAGCAATACATGTTCTCTAGTAAAACATTTGTTGTGGTAAAAGGGTTTAATCACTTGATAGGAAGAAAGTTGTCGTTGTCTTATTTATTTCACTTGCTTATTGGAAATAGAGTGTATTGCAACAAGACAAATTTTCTCAACATTGTTCTTCCTATCTAAAAAACTATTTTTATTTGTGTAATGCAAAATTTTATGATCTAGCTATGGGACATGGCACATTTTCTAAATTGAATCTTTGATTGTACAATATATAGGAAGGGTTAAGACTGAAACCTGTAACCCAAAATAAAAATTACTATAAATAGTAATATGCTAAAAATATCCAAGGCCATCCAAACCTAGAAACGAAAGATATTGCTCTCTAAAGTTAAGGGGAACTATGAGGATATGTCGAATATAACACTTACTAAAAATAGCAATATGGAAAAAATAGAAGAGTTCTCCAAAAGTCCTGAAACTGAAGACATTGCATGCTAAAGCTAAAACTATGACCAAGTGTCAAAAATAGAGGTTACTATAAATAGAAACTACTAAAAATAGTAAGTAAAATCAATCATTGTGCAAACTGACACTTATTAAAAATAATAAGTTTGGGACAAGTTTTCCAAAATCACTCTATAAAATATCATTCATCTCGATACCCACCTAAACACATTAGTGACATCAAAATTCCCCTTTGATCTTGCTGACACCAACCTAGAAAACCAACATTAGCTACACTTCAAGAAAACCAGAAAATGAGGACATTACAACCAAGCTTCTCCTCCATGTACAAAGCTCAACAAATCTAGAGATTCTAATGGATTTCAAATCACTCCCAGCTTTTTACAACTTGGCAAGTCCCTTACTTATAACTAAAGTTTCAAGGTCACGCCATCAAATATGATGACACACCAATATGTTTTTTGTCAAAGTATCCAAATAGACTTTTCAAATAAACTATTATTAAAATTAAAAAATAATTTGAAATTTCATCTAAAACTTACAAAAAAAACTATATTAATATGTTGAAGTCGCAAGAAGAATTAAGGCCTTAAAAAAAAAATTACTCCATTAAAAATTACACTACACTATTTTCTACCATGTTCATATCCATGCTCGACCAAAAACATTTCTTGGAAAACAATTTCTTCTGATGCATGCAGTATGGTGCGAAACCACAGAAACATTCCCAAGGCCGTGAAATTTAATTTTTCAGCCAGCACATGCATCTGTTTCTAACAAAAGAAAATCAGTTACATGCTAGAGTATAAATTACAGTTGAGAGTTAAATGCAGAGAGGTGGAATTCAAATTGAATACGTAGAACTTCTAATCACACATAACGGACAATAAAAAACTAATGTTAGTAATTAGACAACTCCTTGTGCAAACACATGTACCTAGCCAAGCATGAATGCTCTGCCTATATAGGGAAACACATACATTTGTTGAACAATGATCTCTTTCCACATACACCATGGAAAACTCAGGATGGCAAGACATTCTCAACAGCTGCAATGGAGCAGTGCCCACTCAGGATTTTGGCTCTGCTCAACACTACATTGATCTCTCATGGCAGGGGCATGCAGGATCTGTTGATGTCAACAATTTACTGGGTTTTGACAACAGAGTTGACACTCTTTTTGGGTCTGCATCTCATGAAGAGCATTTGATGGGAGTGGGAGGAGGAGGAGGAGGAGGAGAATTGTTTGAATATGGCCAGATTTTGCAGGAAGCAGGGCCAGAAACTGGTATTCCCTCCCTACCCAATACAAATATTTCTTCAGAGGTAATCTTGGATTCCTGTGAAATGCAGCCACCCAAAACAGGGCGCAGAACACATGTTCAAAGGGTGAATCACATTCTCGCAGAGAGGCAGAGAAGAGAGGAGATGAATGAGAAGTTTTCAATACTGCGCTCCTTCATTCCCAAGTCCATCAAGGCAAGTCATGTTCCCTGCTTGAAAAAACATTTCTTTGATATGTGAGTTTTTTTATGAATCTGATTCGATCTGTCCCATACATCACACCCCTGCAAACTATCTCAGAGTTTTAAATTATGTGATTTTTTAACACCTGCAAACTATCTCAAGGTTTACTCTCTTTTTTTTTCTTGTATGTGAAACTTATTCAACAGATTATAGTTTGATGAAGATAATTTTAGATTCAATTGTATGTTAGTTTCAGTATTATATGATCTGAAGCCATATTACCATCTCTGAGTTTTAAAATATGTGATTTTTTAGCACCTGCAAACTATCTCAAGGTTTACTCTTTTTTTTTTTTTAATGTATGTGAAACTTTTTCAACAGATTATAGTTTGATGAAGATAATTTTTAGATTCACTTGTATGTTAGTTTTAGTAGTATATGATCTGAAGCTATATTACCAAAAATGCCACAGTAAAGTATCATTTATTGAAGCAAAATTGCTTTGAATGGCAAGAAGAAATTGTACTGTTCTGAAATTACCAATAATTTTGAAAACATCTTATTCTTGAGGAAGGACATTTGGTGTAATGGCAAAGTCTATGTTGTAAGCACCTAATTAGCGCTGAGTTCAAATTTTTTCAGATAAAAAAGGAAGTATATATTTGTCTTTATTAAAGAAAAATAATTTGGAAGGATGTGGGCTGACAGCACACCAGTTTTGGAATGACAGCAGCCCTTAAAATGTGTACAAAATCTGTTTTTTTATATGTAACTTTTCTATATTTTGTTTCTTGTTATGTTGTTAAAATCTGTTTTTTATATGTAACTTTTGTATATTTTGTTTCTTGTTATGTTGTTGGTATAGTTGTGGTTTTTGATAACATAGGACCTCCTCTCATTCGAGTCTTTTAAGCTATCTTAGTCTGTTATTTATTCTTTTTTCTTAACTTTGCTAGCACTATTTCATCCTGATGATAGATCACAGAATATGATTTGAAACATTGATGCAAAAACTAACACACAATAGAATCTAGAAGTCATCTTCATCAATTCCTGAATTGTAGAAAATTCATATGTTCGATTCTAATTTGTTGAAGGATAGAAATATCTTTCTACGATCCAATTAAATAGTAAAGAAATTATTTTTTTTAAAATACTTATGTGGATTTGCAGAGGGACAAGGCATCTATTGTAGCAGCGACTATAACTTATGTTGTAGAGATGGAAAGAACTCTAAAAAAGTTGAGAGCTTGCAAAGCCAAACGCGAAGCTTCTCCCCCACCTACAAAGCTAAGAAAATCTGGAGCCTCTGATGCATTCCAAAAGTTGAATATTATGGGCTACGAGCCCAATGTTAATATTGTTGAAGAACCAGTTGAGTAAACAATTCAACCCTTTTGTGTTATAGGTTTTCTTTGCACTGAAGAGGGGAATACTAATGACTCAAGAGTCTAAATGAAAACTGATCTTTGTATTCTTACTTTTGTTTTGCAGAAGATAACCAGAGCACAATGGAAGTCAGGGCAGGTGGAAGTTCAAGAATTGGGTAGTCACGCAGTGATGAAGATTACTGACAAATGGAAAAGAGGGATTGTAATGCAAATTCATCTTGCATTGGAGGAGTGCAAAGTGGATGTGCTCCAATCAAATGTAACAACAATTGGGGACAACATTGTGCAGTTCACCACCATACAAGTACATCAAATTTTCTTGTAGTCTCTCTATATATTTATGATCTGTTTTTGTTTAGTAACTTGTTCATATTTTTTATAATATTACAGGGGATATGTGTGTGCAGATGAATCCAGGCGTGACTACAAACATCAAGACAATAGTAGATGCAATTGAAAAGGCTTCCACAATCATCTAATATTCAATTAGAAGACTGCATCTAAATACTGTTATATAGTTCTATTATATTGTATTATATTAATTAGTTGTAAAATATAATTTATATAATTTGGTATTTAGAATTTAAGATTTTTTTAAATAATAAACAATATTTTTATTTAAAGTAAATTAGAAAAATACATATGTATGTATACTTTGAGCATTTGTGTATCAATATAATATGGATAATTAATATATTATTTAGCTATATGGTCATGTCTTGTTGGTTATATTATCTATATCATATCATCTATGCTGGCTAGCTACATCTTTTATACATAACTTTTCTTTTGTGTGTTGATCAAGTATAAAGACTATTAAAAATTATATTTAAAAAATATATATATAATTTTTGGATGACTCCTTGCTTATTCATGTAATCATAAAGGAAAGATATAATATCACAAGAATCTTGGTTCACTTATTCAATTGCTTTAAGAGGTAGAGAGTTACAACAAAAGATAGTAACATATATTTTGATGTTTGAAGTTTTTGGATAAAAAAAACTTTTGTTAATGACACTTCAAAAAGGTAATAGATAGTATTTATTTTTGTAGGTGTAAATAATCATAAGTATTTTATGTACTTTTTATAATCAAATTACTTTTGATAATGTCATAATATAATTTAAGATACAATTAAGTTGTTATAGAGTAGTTTTTAGGTTTGCAATGTTGCATTCTTATAGAGAGTTGCAAACTCTATTTTATCATCAATTTAAATATTTTTCATTTTAAGTTTTTTTGTTTAGCATGTTTTGTATCTTTGTGAGTTTGATTTTCATAATATCAAATAAAATTGTAGTAGATTGTGAAAATTAAATATTTTATGCATGTATTTGGTTAGAATTATTAGTATGAAGGAACACTGAGAGTGGGGGGTAGACAGGAGGATGGCGGGTTGGGTTGGGTTGGGCAAGAGGGTGAATCAATGTTCAACAAAAAAATTCCAAATAACTTTATTAAACTAATTCTTAAAACTCAAAACTAACTGCAGCATACATCACAAGTAAAGTGCATATGCATGAACATGAAATAAATAAGACACAACAACATAACACAAGTGTTTTATCATGGAAACCTTATCAAGGGAAAAAACCACAGTGGGGATGAGACCCAAAAGCCAATACTTTGCAGAAAATATTGTCTTTGTAATAGATGGGAATGCACTTTCATTCAGGCTCACTGCCTAGAGCTCACTACTCAAATAAAAACCATGGGCTACAACCCTAAGGAAGACTCATTGTCTTACAATTGATCACTACATTGATATAGATATTTTCAAATGCTAAAATAACATCCACTAATGTCTTATTATAGTTCCATATAAGCTCACAAACTGATCTAATACACTTTTAAAACTTTGATTGCCTTGCACCTTGTTCTTCGCCAATCAGACTATTTGAAGCTCATTGTGTATCTTCTCAATCTGTATTATATCACCTTTGCGCACTTCATACAAGCATCATCTCTCTCCTTGAACACCAATCCAATAATTTTATAGGTTCTCTACCACATATTTGATCATACTTGTCGATTAACCAAAAACGGTCCAAAAAAATGTAACATGTTTGACCAAGTCGGCCAACTCCTCCATATAATTTTATTTCCCTCCAAAACTCTTCAAAACATGAAGCTAACTATGTCGGCTATGCAATAATTCATCAAAGTAAGCACCAAATATAATTTTTAATGTACACTATCAAATTTTTCATCATTTCGGCATGTTACTGTGCTAACTCTGAAATATGTGTCTTAGATCTTTAAAACTCCTTCAAATATCCTCACTGTACCTTTCAATATCTAGATATATCATATTTATACATTCAGTATACTCTTGTTAGATGCACACTGAAAAACATTACTTTGGAAATTCTCACCAGACCTTTTTGTGTAATCTACTTATACATTGTGTTCTTCAAACTGTATTAAGTTAAATCTTTGTCTTCCGATATGAACTCCTGCAATGTTGCACACGTGTAATCCATGTGCCTTTGTCATTTAATTGTCATCAATGACAACATATATCCTCTATCAACCTTCTATCTCCCCCTTTGGCATTGATGGAAACACTTAGTGAAAAATTCACTAAGTGTCCAACACACTAACTGCACAAAACTTATACTTCTCCAAAAAGCTTCAAAAATTATCCCAAAAATTCTTCCTCTCAGAACAATCAACTCATTTTTCATGCTCCTATACTCCCCCTTTGGCATCAATGGAAAAGGCTAGCCAATAATGTCCTATGCTCCCCCTTAGACTAAGTATACCAAAACTTATATACATATATACATGCAAATAAATTATCTAACTTACATCAGATTGAATATATCTACACATATGGTCTTTAGTAATTGCATATCCATGTCCCATCCCTGCTTGAGACTACTCAATACTGATATGTGGTCATGAAATAGGAATACTTTTTCTTCTGCCACTGATAAGTTGACAAGTTCGTAGGTACCCATGACATCTTATACCTCTTTGACTGCACTGAATAAAGTTTGAAATTTGGGGGCAATCAAACTTCTCAATTCACCAACTCTTGCAATCATCTTCTCCTTATCCTTCTCCAAATTATTAATCTTGTCAAGAAATGTAATTTATTGACTTTCTAACTCTAATGTAGAAGCATTCAAGGGGTCAAATGCTTGAGCAATCTTCTCTAATTTGAGTTCACCATCTTGAATTTGCTTCGCAATGTCTTGTACAAATTTCCTTACTAATAAACATGACCTATAAATGTTCCCACTTTCATTAAGATCATTCTAAATCTCTTTAATTTGGGGATCCAATTTGATTATGTCATTTTCTAAGGTTATTTTCAACTCTAAGAACCTCTTTTCACTTAACTCATTTTTGACCTTTACTTCAACAACATATTCAAATGAATTGAAATGTGTACCTTCTACTTGCATCAAATTTTCTACTTATTCACAAGGGGTCAATGTTTCATCTCTGACATAAGTGGGCATCAATTTCTCCAATATTTCAGATGCCCCTCCAAGAGTTATTTTTCTTTCATATGGTGTTCTAGTATTCCTCCTCTAGCTTGGGATTGAGCTAGTTCTACTAACTTCAACTTTTGTAGTGGGGAGAGTACCAATAGATCAATTGGGGCCAAATCTTCATCTATATCAATAGTGTCTCTAGAGATAAACTTTTCTACTGCATTAGCAGTGTCTCTGTCTTTTCCCTTACTTTTCCTTTCACTAGGTGTCACCACCTTGCTTCCCTTGAGCTCTTTAGGCTCTTCTGTAATGAACGATGTTTCATCTAATATTTGATCAAGATCAATCTCACTTTTATTAACTAGTTCCTCTACCTTTATAGCCTTCTCAACTTCTATTGGCAACATCAAATCTAGAGGTTGAATAAACTCCACCTTTTCTATCGCTGCTTCCTTTTCTTTCTCTAACTCTATCTCTTTTACTTTTCCCTTTGGGTCCATAGTGTCATGTTCCTATGTTGTATCTTAGTTAGTGACTTGATCTATCACTTTTATCTGTACTGTCATCATCTCTGATTCTTTATCTGTACCTATCACTATTTTTTGTTCAACTTCCATAACATCAAGTACACCTATCACATCAGGTACATCAACAACACTAGGAAATACAATGGGGGTTGAGGTAATGGATCCTTGTGTCTCTATTACAAATTCAAGATTCTCCTTTTGTAATAGTTTCTTGATGATCTTCCTAGTCTTAGCTACCACATCATCTAGTTCTCCAACCATTAATCTTTTCATTCTTCTTTTTCTTATAAATAATGGTTCTGTCTTCTTCAAAATATCCTTCATTTCCTCAATCGAAATGACTAGACATAGCTCTCCAATCACTTGTTCCATCAACTCTTTGTCCACTTTTATTGTTGTATTCTTCCTTCCTTCTAAGATAACATATAGGCTTTTGGGAACTTCTAATGTTATCTGTTAGTAATAACTGAGGGGGGGGTCAATCAGTGGCCTCAAAAATATTCCAATAATCAAACCAAAAACTTAGTGTACCACAATATTAAGCCTCTATTTATCTTCAATCCTATAAGATGAATGCCTCCAAATACTTTTATCAAGTTACTACTGCTCAGAATGCTTTGTTAAACCTTCTAATGTATGTTTATGGAATAGCAGTCTGTTAATTTACCGAAAGACAGTAAATTATCTAAAGTATACCGATCAATCCAATTAAGTTATGTGTGATGCAAAACACTAAAGTAATGACTCATAAACACATTGACACATGGATTTTTAACGTAGAAACCCTGTTAAGGGAAAAACCACTTGGTACCGGTAACCCAAAATTTTCACTCTTCTGAAGTGAGCTTGGTGAAGAGCCAACCCTGTTAAAGGTTACAAACACATTGTTAGGTGTCACCTTGTTAGAGAATTTAAAAGTTTAGTCTATCACTTGATATCGGGCATCTCTATGCTACCATCCTTGATCAAACACTCACTTGGCCTATCAATAGGCATCTGGCATCTCATGCTATCTTCGTGATCAAACTTTTTTATACTCCTTTAGATGTATCTCAATATAGAAAGGATCTTTAAATCCCACTCGGTTAAGAGACTTTCTGAATCAATGGTTAAACTGAAATAGTATGATTTGTTCACATATACAACTTATACTTGCAGATTTTCAGATCTATTGTAATCTCATAAAACTATTATGATCAATATATCTCAGTTTATACCTTTGCTCCACTTTGATTATGCTCGGTGATGTTGTGTTATGTTGCTCGGTGTCCGCAGAAAACTTTAGCTCTTTCCTCAGCTTGATTGATCAGGACTGTATGAAGTTTCTCTTCATCAGTTTCTCTTCAGCATCCTATTTTCATTCATTCACCCACCACAATTCGTAATGAATTGAGTTGTCTCTTTATAGACATGATATCACCGTTGTTAGGTTCTTGATTTTCATGATCTTGGCGTGATCCACAATTCTCGCAAATTAGATTTAAAGTAAAACTCTTGTTTTATCTCGTAGAGATCTTTTTTCCAACTAAACAAAATAGCTTTAAATCCATTACTTATCTTTGGCTTTATCTTGTCGATGAAAATAAAGATAACTACCAGTTAAGTCCATATTTAGCTCTGGCAGCTAGATATTTTTTCATTTGTGAACTCAAGTTAATTTTGGTGTTTAACCCTTTGATAGCTTCGGTCAACACTCCAGTTCTCCTCGGTCTTCTCTGTCGGTTTACACTATATTTTTGGCCATAGGTTATGCTTGTGATTCTGCTCATCGGTAATGCTCGTCGGTGTTCTTGCTCGGGCATTACTGTGACTTGACTTTCGGTGATCTTTGTCTGTCGGTGTTTGAAGTCATATTGTGAATGCTTTTCTTTTATGCATTACTAAAAGCATAATCTTTTTCTCTTTGATTCTCTGAAGTCTTTGACACTTTGATTATAACCGATTATATTAGATCAAGTTGACATCAATGACAATACAATCCATTAACTAATTTAATGTCTTGCATTATCCTTCTGCATTTCGGTGATCAACTTAGCAACTTCAAACATTCAATCAGTTACATGTCATCAATCTCTCCCTTTCGCATTGATGGAAACATACTACATTATCATACTATACTATCACTAATACAATATGAAATATACAGTTTCATCAAGCTTTCTTGTTCCTTTGGCTCTGCCTTGAGTATTGTTCCTCTTCTTGATAATCTCTTTTTCCTTTGACAACAATCTTTCTCTTTGTCTGAACTCTCTCCCTTTGTTACTTCTCTCCCTTAGATGGATATTTCATATGTATCAATTTCTCTCCCTTAGAATATTGATTAACTCTTCTTTCTGATTCTCGGGAACTTCTCTTCATGGATAATGATATAATATTTTCTGATCAATGAGATAATCTCTCCCTTATGATGATGAAATAATCTCTCCTTTATATGATAGATCGTCTCTCCCTTTATATGATAATGGAATCATCTCTCCCTTTGACAAAAATGCCAAACAAAAATAATTATCTATATCATGTTCCATCCCTTTGCATAATATATTCCTTGAATTTCCCTATCCATCAGCAATACAATGTTCTAATTTTTGGTGCAGATGTGTACCTTTCTATGTACAAATATATTTTTTGTTGTCCATCTCAGTGTTTGCATCAACATGACTTATCCTCTGATTTGGTATTGGCTGATGCAATCTCCTAGTCATCTTACTGACCGATAGACAAGGGTTGAACCCTAGTCTTTGTCTCAGGTACTCAAATGTATCCTTCGGTAATGGCTTGGTGAATATGTCAACTAATTTTTCCTTTGATTGAACATATTCCAGTGTCACTTCCTTTGCTTGCACTTGTTCTCTCAGATAGTGATACTTGATAGCAATATGCTTAGTCTTAGCATGCATGACTGGATTCTTAGAAATGTTAATTGCACTGGTATCATCACAATAGATAATTACTAGTTCAAGAATCTTCATATTCATACCTTCAAGCAATTGTTTGATCCATGCAATATTGTAGCAATTTGCAGCAGCAGCCACATACTTTGCTTCTATAGTAGACTGAGAGATGCATCCTTTCTTCTTACTGATCCATGTGACAAGTCTGTCACCCATGAAGAATGCCCCTCCAATTTTTCTCTTTTGGTCATCAATATTTCCAGCCCAATCAGCATCTGTATAGACTTGTAGCTCAAATTTTCCTTCTCTTTTGTACCATAATCCATAGTCCTCGATGTTCTTCAAATATCTCAGAATTCTCTTGACAGTAGTCATGTGTGATTCTTTGGGATTAGCAGAGAATCTCACAACTATTCCAACTGTGTGTGCTATATCTGGTATTGTGTGAACAACATACATCAGTTTTCCAATCATTGATCTATATAAGGTCTGATTTACCTTATTGGATTTATCTTCTTTTGTCATCTTACATCCGGTAGAAGTAGGTGTTCCAACTGGTTTGGAATCTTTCATTTTGAATATCTTCAGCACTTGATGTATTTAGACTGAGTGATGTATATGCCTACATCTTGTTCAAGAATCTATAGACCAAGAAAGAATTTGATCTCTCCAAACATAGACATTTCAAATTCCTTTCTCATTTCATTAGAAAAGGATTTGCATAACAATTCATTTCCCCCAAAAATGATATCATCAACAAAAATTTCAGCA
>MU227627.1:363788-374226 GCA_018584345.1 Thuja plicata | reverse complement strand
AGAATTTGATCTCTCCAAACATAGACATTTCAAATTCCTTTCTCATTTCATTAGAAAAGGATTTGCATAACAATTCATTTCCCCCAAAAATGATATCATCAACAAAAATTTCAGCAATCAGAATATTACCATCGGTATCTTCTTTTTAAGTACAGATTTCTATTTTCACTTGTTCTAACAAATTTTATGCTAATGAGATATGAGTGAAGTCTTTCATACTAGACTCTCAGTGCTTGTTTCAATCCATACAAGGCCTTATGTAGTCTACATACCATGTTTCTATTGTCTAGATCAATAAACCCTTCTAGTTGTTCAATGTATACCTCTTCTTCCAGTATTCCATTCATGAATGCAGATTTGACATCCATCTGGTATACCTTGAATCCTTCAAATGCAGCATAAGCAAGTAAGATTCTAACTCCTTCTAGTATAGAAACAGTTGCAAAGGTTTCTCCATAATCAATACCTTCTTCTTGTGCATATCCCTTACATACTAATCTTGCTTTGTTTCTAGTGACTTCTCCATTCTCATTCAACTTGTTTCTAAATATCCATTTGGTACTGATGACATTCTTGTCATATGGTCTTGGTACTAGTGTCCATGTATTGTTCTTCTCAATCTATTCTATTTCTTCATTCATAGCACTGACCCATTCTTCATTCTCAAGTGCATTGTTAACAGATTTAGGCTCAAAATCACAAAGTAAACATCTGGTGTTAAGTGAGTTACTTCTTGTTCTTGTTCCAGCCTTTTTGTCTCCTATGATTTGGTTCTCTAGATGATGTCTTCTGACATACTTGGCAAGTTTCAATTCAGCTCTATGTTCATCAATCTGATTATCTTCTTGACCTTCGTTCTCATCTCCATTATTTGAAACATCATCTTGAGGATTATCCTGATTGTCGGTAATTATAGCCTGATGCTCGGGTGCAATGTTCTGATGCTCGGGAGTGACACATTGTTGCTCGGGTAGAGTGTCAGGTTCTGTATAAACAAACCTGTTGTATTCCTCTAGTTCCTTTTTTCTTTCCTTATCATTATTTTCTGCAAATTCATCTATTTTCACATTTGCACTTTCAATGATTTTGTTAGATGACTTGTTAAGACATTTATAAGCCTTGCTTTTGGTTGAATACCCTAGAAAGATACCTTCATCAATTTTGGAGTCAAGTTTTCCATTTCTATCATCCTTCAATATATAGCATTGACTACCAAAGATTTTGAGGTAACTTACATTGGGTGTATGACCATACCAAAGCTCATAGGGTGTCTTCTTTGTGTCCTTTTTCAATTGTACTTTGTTTAGTGTGTAGAAAGCAGTACTGACAACTTCTCTCTAGAAAGTTTGAGTGATGCTTTTCTCAATCATTAATGTTCTTGCACAGTCTACAATTGATTTGTTTCTCCTCTCAGCAATTCCATTTTGTTGTGGTGTTCTCGGTGCAGAAACCTATCTCTTAATTCCATGCTCATTGTAATAGTCACTGAATTCTTATGAAGTAAATTCCCCTCCTCTATCTGACCTTAAGCATTTCAATTTATTTTCACTTTGTTTTTCTACCAGAGCGTTATACCATTTAAACATCTTAAAGGCTTCTGATTTATCTTTAAGAACATGACTGTCATCATTCTAGAATAATCATCAACAAAGAGAATAAAATACCTATCTCCATAGTATCTCTTTGTCCTCATTGGTCCACATAGATCTGTATGGACTAATTCTAGAATTGCATTATATGTTTGGGTTTTACTTTTGAAACTAGACTTCATCATCTTACCTTTTTGACAATTCTTGCACATGATATGCTTGGGCTTAGTCATGCTCGGTAAGCCTCTGACATTCCTTTTGTTGCTTATCTTTATCATGCTATCAAAGTTCACATGACACAATATGTTGTGCCCCAACCATATGTCTTTATTTATATCCATTAAAAAGTGGTGTTAGTGTCATCAAGATAGAAAAGGTTACCTTTTTCTGCTCATTGGTACCAATCAACCTTCCTGATTCATTGAAGATCTTTGCCTTCTTATTTTCAAATGCCACTCTGTGACCTGAATTTTTCAACTATGAAACACTTAAAAAATTATAATTCATTCCTTTAACCCAGTAAGCATTTTCACATTTTATCAGGTTATTCAACATTATGGTTCATTTACCTTCAACTAGACAGGGCGTGTCATTTCCCATTCTCACTGAACCACCATTATAGTATTCAAGAGTCTCAAACTTTTGATTATCACTAGTCATGTGGTGAGTGCAGCCACTATCTATGATCCAGACATCATTTTTACTAACTTTAGATACGAGGGCAATGTCTACATACCTTTCTTCATCTTCATCTGAGTCATCCTTCATGGCTACAAATGTCATCTCGATATCTTCTTATGATTCAGTGTCAGTGTCATCATCTCTGTTCTCAGCTAGGTAACAAGCTTTCTTCCCTTTATCCTTGTAGTCTCAGGTATCTCTCTTGTTAGATTGTCAGTTACTTCGGTAATCTCTATTATCACCTTTATCAAACTTTTCTCATATGATCTGACATTTCCTCTGTCATCTTTTCTTTGGTTTGGACATCTTGCAGAAAAGTGTCCAACCTCTTTACAATTGAAACATACAAGTGGTAATTTACCTTTGTATCTACCTTTTCCTCTCTATAATATTCTTTCCATTAGTGCTTCAATTTCATCAAGTCCTTGATCCTCATTATCACTTTCACTATCATTTCTAACAGCATGTCTATGACTTGAGTTACTTATCTTTAGAGAAGATTTGAATGCAGATTCTATAGATGGTAAGACACTATTGTCAAAATTATTCATCTCAAATGAAATTAGTCTACCAATCAGACTATCTAGAGTACCTGTATTGTTTGCAACTACTCTTATTTCTTGAATAGAAGAAACTCTAATAGTATATATAGGCAATAAGGTTCTTAATATTTTGCTTACCACTATCTCCTCTTCAATTGCACCTCCAACTCCTCAGACAACATTTACTACCTCTTTGATTCTACATCTATAATGAGTGATTTTTTCTCCTTCTTTCATCCTTAGGTCATCAAACCTCCCTCTTAGACTTTCTTCCTTTTCTCTTAGTACATTGGCATCTCCTCCATGTACCAGCTTCAACTTATCCCACATTTTCTTTGCAGAGGTGCAGGTTTTAACATCTTCAAACTCAGCATCGAAGAGTGATGATGCAAGTTCTATCATCATGCAGTTATGCTCATGATTTAATCTTAATTGCTCAAGAGTGTGAGGTCCTATAGGCAACACATATTCAGTATCTAAGTATTGAACAATATCATTTCCAATACCTGATAGGTGGAGTTTTATTCTGCTTTGCCATGATGCAAAGCTGTCTTTATTCAACTTGGGCACATCTTGGTTTTTCATCTTGTGATCTTTTGCTTGAGCTGTTAAACTCCCTTTCTAAGAACACAAGCTCTGATACTAATTGTTAGTAATAACTGAGAGGGGGGGTGAATCAATGGCCTAAAAAATATTCCAATAATCAACCCAAAAACTTAGTACCACAATATTAAGCCTCTAGTTATCTTCATTCCTATAAGATGAATGCCTCCAAATACTTTTATCAAGTTACTACTGCTCGGAATGCTTTTTTAAACCTTCTACTGTATGTTTACCAAATAGCAATCTATTAATTTACCGAAAGACAGTAGATTATCTAGAGTATACCGATCAATCCAATTAAGTTATGTGTGATGCAAAACACTAAAGTAATGACTCATAAACACATTGACACCTAGATTTTTAACGTGGAAACCATGTTAAGGGAAAAACCACTTGGGACCGGTAACCCAAAATGTTCACTCTTCTAAAGTGAGCTCGGCGAAGAGCCAACCCTATTAAAGGTTACAAACACACTTTTAGGTGTTACCTTGTTAGAGAATTTAAAAGTTTAGTTTGTCAGTTGATATCGGGCATCTCTATGCTACCATCCTTGATCAAACACTCACTTGGCTTGTCAATAGGTATCTGGCATCTCATGTTATCTTCATGATCAAACTTTTGGATACTCCTTTGGATGTATCTCAATATAGAAAGGATCTTTAAATCCCTCTTGGATAAGAGACTTTCTGAATCAATGGTTAAATTGAAACAGTATGATCTGTTCACATATACAACTTATACTTGCAGATTTTTAGATCTATTATAATCTCATAAAACTATTCTGATCAATATATCTTAGTTTATACCTTTGCTCCACTTTGATTCTGCTCTTTGATGTTGTGCTTTGTTGCTCGGTGTTTGTTGAAAACTTTAGCTCTTTCCTCAGCTTGATTGATCAGGACTGTATGAATTTTCTCTTCATCAGTTTCTCTTCAGCATCCTCTTTTCATTCATTCACCCACCATAATTCGTAATGAATTGAGTTGTTTCTTTATAGACATGATATCACCATTGTTAGGTTCTTGATTTTCTTGACCTTGGTGTGATCCACAATTATTGCCAATTAGATTTAAAGTAAAACTCTTGTTTTATCTCACAGAGATCTTTTTGCCAACTGGAGAAAACAACTTTAAATCCATTACTTATCTATGGCTTTATCTTGTCGATGAAAACAAAGATAACTACCAGTTAAGTCCATATTTAGCTCTGCCAGTTAGATATTTTTTCATTTTTGAACTCAAGTTAATTTTGGTGTTTAACCCTTTGATAGCTTTGGTCAACACTCCAGTTCTCCTCGGTCTTCTCTGTCGGTTTACACTATGTTTCTAGTTGTCGGTTATGCTTGTGATTCTGCTCGTCAGTGTTCTTTCTCAGGCATCACTATGACTTGACTTTCAGTGATCTCTATACGTTGGTGTTCCGCTAACCATCGGTGTTTGAAGTCATATTGTGAATGCTTTCCTTTTATGCATTACTAAAAGCATAATTTGTTTCTCTTTTATTCTCTGAAGTCTTTGACACTTTGATTATAACCGATTAGATTATATCAAGTTGGCATCAATGACAATATAATCCATTAACTAATTTAATGTCTTGCATTATCCTTCTGCATTTTGGTGATCAACTTAACATCTTCAAACATTCAATCAGTTACATGTCATCAATTATCTCCATTAAAACTCTTTTAAATTTATAAATATACTTCACAATCACTTCCTTAATTACTCTCTTCCCTTCCCTATCCAACTTATCATAAAATTTAGAAACTAGCTTCAAATCACCATGTGTTGTTATTATCTTTAATATGTCATTAATTGGCATTCCTAACTTATCTGATTCAAGTTTGGTTTCTTTACTTACCTTACTTGCAACACCTGATGCTTTGGGTTTTGTATACTTTGGTGCTTCAGTCACTTTTTTTTTCAGCTCTTTCACCTCAACATTTGATTTTGTTTCTTCATCATCATCCTCAATCAGAATTTCCTCCTCTTTTCTCTTCTTCACTTCTTATTTCTTCTTATCCTTAGGTTTCTTCTTGTCTTCTGGCTTCTTATTCTCCTCAAGATTCTTTATTTTTATCTCTTTTGTAGGTGGAGACACTTGTGGTTTCACCATTGTAGAACTCCTTATTTGTCTACCTAGAGCAAGTGTGGGGCAGAACTTGGTTCTCCAACCTAAATAGGTTCTTCAATACCAGTATCTAGTCATATTATCTTAAAGTGGAAGTCTAAAAATTTCTTTCCATGAGCTACATTATTTCTTATATTCCTATCAATTCCATGTTTCTTCAACTCTCTATTGACTTCAAGGCCTTTCTCATTGTATGCACCAAACCAAGTCTAAAATTTGTGTACAAAATCTTATTTTATATGTAACTTTGTATATTTTGTTTCTTGTTATATGTTTTTTAGAAGTAACTTTTGTATATTTTGTTTCTTGATGTAGGAAGTTGTTGTTTTGGTTTTACATTTTTGATAACATAGGGATGAAGTAGTGGTAGTAGAGTAAATTAATGAGTAAATAAAAAACTAGGATAGCTTAAAATATATGGATAAGGTGGAGGTGGTGAAACATGACATGTGTCTAAGGGAATAAATTAAATTTTACCTCCTCCCCATTAACATCTTTTAAGCTATCCTATTATTTACTCTTTTTCCAAACTTTTCTAGCACTACTTCATCCTGATGATGGATCACAGAGTGTGAGATTTAAAACATAGATGCAAAAACTAACATACAATTGAATCTATAATTCATCTTCATCATGTAGAATCCCAAAAATAGTTCACACCTATGTGCTCTCCTTTTTAACATGTCTTCTATCTTGTATCATTTCTCACTCAAATTATTACTAACATTTCTCTCATAACTTATGTCACTTTGGCTGAATTCCTCATTTTCAGATCATTTCAATCATTTCAATCATTTCAAAACATTTCAAACCTTATCAATCTCTTTCAAAAATCAATCCTCGGGCATTGTCAGAGTTCACCAATTCCTCATAATTATCAAGCCTAGTCGATCCTAAACATTCCTAAATCATATCAAATCTTCCTAAATTGTTTGAGTTAATCCTATTCCCTTCCTAATTACTCCAAGATCATTTCAAACTCATTCAACTCATCCTAGGGCATTGTCAAATTTTATCGATGCCTCATCATTATTCATCCACAATATTATCAAAGTTCATTCATGCCTCATCATTATCCATCCAAGGCATTTTTAAAGCTCATCGATGCCTCATCAGTCTATTTAAGCATTGTCAAAGTTCATTGATGCCTCCTCCTCATCATCATTAGAGTGCATTGTCAAATTTTATCGATGCCTCATTATCATTATCAAATTGGTCCAATTCAATTCAATAGCATTGTCAAAGTTTATTGATGCTATCATTATTCGAGCGCATTGTCAAAGTTCATTGATGCCTTGTCATCTCCTAAACCATTTCAAAACCATCAAAATTATTCATAATCCTCATCAAAATCATCAAAACCAAGTCAATTTCACATCAATATCATTAATTCAGTCAACGATCAACTAATTTGTCCTTTAGGGATGAATAACCCATAGTTTATCTTTATGTCCTAATTGAATAAATAAATTGACTTTATTTATTCCCTCTTTCTTATGTCTCTACAATTAATTAATTCCAATTAATTAGTTGACTAATTTTACAAGTTGAAATTTTATAATTTCTAATTTCTAATTTCCATTTTTGTGGGAATTAATGCATGTTTTTTAAAATTCAAAATTCTCTCGTACTAATTAGCCTTCATTTGTCATAGTTTTCATAGTTCAAGACACTTTCATCTTTTCCTTTGTCATAATTTGTCATACTTTATGATAAATTTTCCTTCCCTTCTCCACACTAATTTTCCCAGTTTGATCTCTTACAATTTGTCATAAAGTGTCATAATATGACACTTTTCCAATTTCACTCTTCAATTATGACATTTTGCCATTTGTGAACCTAATTTCCATTTCTACATTTTTTCTCTCTCGTACTATAATTTGAGATCAATTTTCTCAATCAAATGATCCACACTCCTAGTACTCTTATCATCATCATTTTTCTTTCAATTTTTAATGCATTTAGTGTCAAAATCAAGATCAACATCAATCCATTTCAATGGAGAAGAAAGTTGAACATTGGAGCTTCATTTGAAGGGGGTTTTAGAGTTTATTTTCTTTGTTTTTATACATTCATTTCAAATGACTTTAATGGTAGATTAGGAATTATTTGCATGATTTTTTGAGGTTTTGTAGTTGCCTCTATTATGAATTCTAACCCTTTTTCTAGTCTTACATTTGGTGAACCTAACATGAAACATGATACCTAACTAATTTTGGGTGTTTTTAATGTGTTTGCAGGTCCTGGAAGAAAGTTGTGTAGTTGGTCTAAGTTCATACGCACATGGTTTGGTTCCTACACACTTGGCTATCTTTTATGCACACTTGGTACCCAGATTTTTGCAGTCGGTCATGATTGTTTCACAGTTGGTCATGATAACTTCACACTTGGTGTTTTGGATTGCTATGTTAGGGTTTAGGGTTTAGATCTACATTTTAATGCTTTATGTTTTCATTTCCTTCTGTTTAAAGACTAAAATTAACCCTAAAATTCCTAAATGAGCCCTAATTTGGACAATGAACCCCACATTTGGATTTGGGTACCTAAAAATAACTTCACATTTAGTTTGGTGCTCTGAAAATGAATGTCACTTAGTTAGGGTTTCAATTTCAAGTCTATCAATTCAAGCTTCTTTCAAATCAATTCAAGTGCACACATAGCCTAATTAGGGGTGTCAAATTGAGATAAATATACTCTAAATCATTCTAGATGATGGTTAAAATGAACCCTAATATCACACCTGGGTATGTGCAAGAAGATGAGGCGCCAAAAAGTGGCAATGTGAAAAAAATCCACTTTTCACTCATCCAAAAGCGCGTGAAAACATTTGTTGACTTTTTAGCAAGCATGGGTGTCAGTACACTTGGGTAAACCTAACAACAAAGAACAAGCCTAATCGGGTACCCGATCTTTTTGGGTGCCCTATATTTTTGGGTACTTGATTTTTTTGGGTACCCGAAACTTGTGGCATAAATCAAAACCCGAGAGCCCTTTTCCTTATTTCTCTCACTGTCTGCGGATTGAAAAATAGCTAGGTTTATCCCATACACAATATTTTTGGGTACCAAATTTCTCCAACAACAAATTTGACTTCACAATATATACAGTAAGTGAAATCTTGATATATTTTGACGTATTTCTTTCATTTTGATGTTAAATGAAGTTTTTTGGTTGAAATAGGGTTTTGTATTGATTTTTTTAATAATGTATGAAATTAATTTGAAATTTATATTTATTTTTTATTTAATCAAGCATGGGTGACAACAATAAAGAAAATAATCCTCCCCCACCAAATAACAATCCCTAAAACAATCCAAAACCGCTTCAAAACCCCCGATCTTTAGAGGATTTGATACAAGACAATTTGACCACTATACGGGGCTTCCAAAGCACATATCAGAATATACCTATATTACTGTAGGATTTGAGAAATAAAAATCCATAGAACGCCAATAATACCTGCATGCAAATAACCTGTTACAGGATAGAAGCAAAAGGAGGAAAAAGCAGAACTCAGAAGTTACTCAAAATGTGAGAGCAAAATTATAATCTGAGTTAAATGAAAAAATAATTACAAGGTTCAACCTATAAAGCCTAAAAAATCTAGGTTACACATTAGTAATTAATAAAATAATTCTACATTAGGTCCCATGCTTGCCACCCTAAATACTATTGTTCAAAATATTGACACACTTACACGGCAACGTAATGCTTCTCTTCATAGGCGTGCTGATATGCATTCCTAATTTGATGACGGGATTTTCCATGATGAGATTGCGGCCCTTAATATAACTAAAGATGATGTATCCTCCCTTTTTGTGAATCCTAAAACTAGATTAAAATTTGACCCCAAAAATCCCAAATTATCAATTAAATGGTGCACAAATGATGCAATGCGTACACACTTTTGGGATCGTTGGTGGATGGTTTTTGATAAACCACCCCACATCAATTTGGAGCCCCCTTTCTATTTTATAAAAAAATTATATGTTGACTTTGTGCTTGGTCAGAATGTAAATTATTGGAGCATGAGGCCCAACATGGGCGTAGGCAGAGGAGCTCCTCAGACTAGTCCATTTTCCCAGCGTAAAAATGCCACTACCTTTGTCCCCCCATTGATGTCTCACCCCCTCCTCCAGTGCAACATCCTAATATCATTGCAGAGGCTGCCTCACAGAGTATTAGGGCCATTCACACGCTGAGTGATCATTTGATCGCCCAGACCAAGTCATTGTTGCCTCCTAGTGTGGATGATGTTGGCACATCAACATCTGGCAGCAGTTCACATGTTTGTGTGCCTCATACTTGCATCATGTGCAATAATTTGTGCCTCGGACTGCTTACTGATGCTAATACATATTAGTACTTTATAGATGTGGAGGATACAGGAGACACGGCTATAGAGGCTGCAACACCTCATGGAGCATCTGCATCTCATGAGAGTGATGAGGAGGGGCATGCAAAAACATGGAATCCTATTGATACAGTAAGAGTAAATATTATAAATAAATTTGCACATGACCTATTTAATTTAAAAATAATATATTTATTTAGATTAGTTTTAGTGACTACATGCACTTATGTATATATATTTGGTCCATTTATGTTTAGTCGATGACAGAGGAGGAGTTGAGACAGGTGGATGACTCCACAATTTTGGCCATTTCATTTGGCCTTGACACCTATATGGTATATTATAAATTATGTACCCATTAGTTTTTTTTAATATCATTTGGTGTACATGCTTAAATCTCTATCAATTAGAGCAATAAAAATCATACATTTACTAATATATTTTCATCTTATTGTACTCTTGCAGGTATCAGCTGATGTCAGTGGGGGGCACGAGGGGGTTCCTTCTTCATGTGTCGACAAAGGAAAGGTAATTAAGTG
>MU227627.1:258451-287334 GCA_018584345.1 Thuja plicata | reverse complement strand
CACCTTCTCATGTGTTAGGACCCCTAGGAAGTCCCCATGATCCCTTTTGACACATTTAAACACTCAAGTGTGTCCCAAGGGGTCGTACGACCCCTTGGGACACACTTGAGTGTTCTAATGTGTCCTCGAGGGTTACACAGGGATCTGAGGGGTCTTAGTACACCTTCTCATGGGTTAGGACCCCTAGGATCCCTCTATGACCCCTTTGGAAACATTTTCGATGCCTTATACTCGTGTAATTAACCTATATATTAATATGTCCTATATAATATATATTATATATGCTATAATTTATTTTATTAAATATACAATAATATTTAATATATAATATATAATACATATCATATTGAATATTTTTTTTACTATATATATATATATATATATATATATATTTATTTATTTATATTATAATATAAAATATATATTACATACAATTTAAATATGAAGATATTATGTGATATATTGTAAAATACATATTAATATATAATATATAAAATAATATATAATATATGATATATATAATGTCACATTTAATATTAATATATATTATATAATATTTAATATATAATACATAATCTAATATATAATTTCTGATATATAATATATCATATGGAGGGAGAAATGGGAGGGAAAATTAGGAGGGAGAAAGGGGAGGGAAAAAATTAAGAGGGAGAATGGAGAGGGCAAATTTAAAAATCAAAATTATGACGTCATTTTTGGGTACCCGATTATTTTGGGTACCCGATTAGGCTCGGTATTGCTTTGTACACCAAACCTACATGGTCAACTCTAAAAATGTCACAAAAACGTGTTTTCCCCTGTTTCTCTGAGTTCCAGACTTTGACCATGTAGCTAGCAAATTTTTTTTCACTTGAATTTTATGAAACGAAAAGGGTATCTTGAGGAGATTATCAGCTTTCTATCGATATAATTGCTGTCAAATTTTGAATTCGGTAAGTAATTATTAGCTATTTTCTAATTGAGTTACCTCTAAAGTATTGATTTATATACTAATTGAAAAGTAGCTATAACTTTCAAACGGTATAATATTTTTGAAATCCAAAAAATGTGTCACATTCTATGTTTTGCCTACTATAAGGGATTTTTTTTTTTGAATTTCGTAAAGTTTTCAATGAGTTAAGGTGGTCAGACACAAGAGTTTTTTTATTCTGAAAACATTGTAGTGGAAAATTCATAATTAATTATATTTTTAGAATAAAATTACAAAAAAATATGCTTCACATTCGGGCATGAGTCTACTACTTATATATAAAATATTATAAAACAATATTATCATTTGATTATGATTATGGTGGTCAGACATACACCTATTTCTTATTTTTTTATTGAAATTTTTGTACTACTGCATTGAAATCTATACTTTTCACCAATCATATTAAAAAAAATTCAGAAAAAGACTAGCAGATTAGAAACTACATTCAATTTCCTACATATTCTATTGTTACAACTTTCTGATATTAGGTTGATAGCTAGTTCAAATTTTCACGTCAAGTTGACTAGCCCTGATTTGCTGATTTTTCATTGCCACTTAAGGGCATAGTTTGGCCCCTCGTGATCTTGCACATACCCACCTAGATTTCTATAAGTGAAAAATGTTAAAAATCATCAAATTCTGCAAGTCTAAATCAATTCTTGTTGGAAGATTGTTGAGCATGTCATAGTTTGGTGTTTGGGTGTGCTGACATTAATATTTTGTCATTTATGTCAACATATTATTTTCTATTTCAGACTGTGTGTTCAGTATGTTCAGGAAAGAAGATTTCATTTGTTCAGGTGATGCATTGAAGATCTAGAGTTGTGATCCTAAGGTTTTGTTCAGAGGTATCTATAGATGATCTACAGAGGTTCACTAAAGTTTGGATCACAGTTTGAGTGAGGTATGATCAAGTTACTTGGTGTTGCTATTACAGTGTTCCTGTGTATAGTGGATGAGTATTTGGATCAGTATGGCTTGGATTTGATATTTCATAGTTGTGAAGCTGTTCATTACATAGTGCCTTATCATTGTGTTCACAGCTGGTGTTGTTCATGATTCAAAGTACAAAAAACTATCTTTTGTTATGACAGAATTCGGTATTTTAGTGTTCTTGTTGATTAGAGATGAAGATGAGTTGATGTGAATGTTATGAATGGTATTCATGTTTCTTGTTAGTGATTTTGTGTCATTTGATGATCATTTTTTTGGATTGCATCATTGGAGGTGATTGGATTTGATGTTTTGGTAGCATGTTGGTATTTCTTCATATAGGTCCTAACCGACCTGATGGAGTAACGTGTTGATATTCTTGATGTTTCTTTAGTGATACACAAGTATGTTCTTGGTTGAATATTAGGGTCCTATCTAAGTCTTATCTGACTCGAATTGGATTGGTTAGAGGATTGAGCATATTTTTATATTTTTTATTGTAATAGGTCTTAGTCAACCTAGTGGTTGACTATTATTTGTAATTCGGTATAAATGAGAGATCATTTTTTAATTATTGAGGAGTGAGAGAGATGTGGTAGTATGCAATTATAAGAAGAGTTGTTGTTACTTTTAAGGAAGAGTGTGTACTTCATTGGAACTGTATTGGCATTGAAAATGTTGTTTGTCAGCTCGGTTGTAATGGACTGTATGAACACCCTGTTGTAATTGAAGATAGATCGGTGAACCCGACTAAGGGCCATATCTAAGATTGTATTGTGAGAAATGAGCTCTGGGTAGTTTTCATGTTGATTAGGTTGTAAGCCTTTGGTTTCTTGTACATCCTTTATTCTCTCTTTTTCTCCTAACCAGGTAGTACTTTTAGAAAAGTACATTCATCTTGTAGGTTTGATTCTTACCAGGGTTTTCCCTTGACTGAGTTTCCTCGAGAACAAATATTTATGTTCTAAGTTACGTGTTATGGATCTTGCATTATTATTTATCTTTCAGATCTAAGTGGATAAATTGAAATTAATTGAATAAGGTGTGTACAACTAATTCACCCCCCCCCCCCCACACTCNCTCAGTTGTGCTTTCCTCCTTTTTGCCCTAACAATTGGTATCAAAGCTAAGTCCTTTTGAAGAATCTTGGCTACTTGAAGGAGATCTGTCATGGAAATTATAATAAAAAGAGAGTCTAAAGTTTGGTGGAAGCAATTTCTTGATTTGGAAGGATTGGATGGCTACCTACCTGATTTGCATTAGAATATAAGATGAATACCGGTAGATCACTGAGAAACCTTATTCTATTATGAATGATCTAAAAAATGCTACTTCAGATGAAAAGAATAAATTCAAGGAGAATATGTTAGCAAGAGAAACCTTGATTAGTGCCTTATGTGATTCAAAATATTCTCACATTTATGGGTTAAGGACTGCACATGAGATATGAAAAAAATTAGAAACTATTTATGAAGGTGACACATAAGTTAATAAAGCTAAATTGCATGGATTGAAAGAAAAATATGAAGATGAGTGAAGGAGAAACTTCCTCAGTGTATTTGCAGAGAGTAAATGTTCTGGTTTGTGCAATCAAATGTGTTGGTGGTATCTTGATAGACAATGAAGTTGTAGACAAGATTCTGAGATCTTTGTCTGCATGTTATAGTGAGGAAGTTATTTCTATTGAATAATTAAGAACCATACGAGACAGTTCAAGAGAATATTTGGAAGAAAGACTCTTTGCTTATGAGATGACTACACTTGGTAAGGATATTCCAAAGGTTGAGACGACATTTAAATCCAGTGTGACTAAGCATGAGCAAGGAGAAAGATCTACAAAATTGAGATTCAAACACTTTGCTAAAGACTGGGAAGAGATCATGGAGGAAGAAAGTAAGATTGATGAACTTGAAGCCTTGATTGCAATGAGACTACCTAAGGGCTCTGGTAAGTATGAAGGAACGATACCTTTAAAATGCTTCAATTGTAATAAGATTGGTCATATTGCATCTAAATGTCCAAACAAGAACTCTTAAGATTTGGAGAAAAACCTAAGAAATATCATTTTAAGAGTCATAAGAGTTTTTATGTTGTTGAAGAAGGTGTGAGTGATGATGAGTCTGTTGCTAGTGAGGATGAAATTATGTTTATTGTTGTTAAAGAAGATGAACCTAATGAAGAAAATGCATTGGTTTCACGAATTGTTAAAAGAGATGAATGGATCATTGATATTGAATGCTCACATCATATCAATCGTGAAAAAGATAAGTTTGTAAATCTTGAAGATTATGATGGTGGTGGTGTTATATTTAATAACAATGCTCCTTGTTTGATTAAAGGAAAAGGATCTATCACTCTTGATGGTAAAAATAGTACTAATGATGTCTTGTATGTTGAAGGTTTGAATCATAATTTGTTGAGTGTTGGACAACTATTGGATAAAGGTCACAAATTGGAGTTCATGCATGGAATCTGCAAGATTTTTGGAAGTATAGGGAAGCTTATTGCATCAGGTACACAAACTGTTGGTAATCTATTTCATTTGAAAACTACTGAGAGTAAATGTTTGATTGCTAAGATTGATGACAATTAGTTATGACATTGAATATTTTGTCATGTGAACTTTGATAATATGGTGAAAATTAACACTATTAATGTTATAAGAGATTTTCCTTAACTAATGAAGCCTAATAACATGTGTAAAGAATGTCAACTAGGTAAAATGACTAGATCTACTTTTAAGAACAAGACATATTCTTTAAATGAAGTGTTGGATTTGGTACATATAGATCTATGTGGTCCTACTAAGAGAAGAATCTATTATGGTGAAATATATTTTATGCTATTTATTGATGACTATTCAATAATGATGTGGGTTACATTTTGAAAGAAAAATCTGAAGCTTTTTAGAAATTTTAGATATTTAAGATGATGGTAGAAATAGAATCTATGAAGAGATTAAAGTGCCTAAGATCAGACAGAGGTGGAGAATTTACATCTCGTGAGTTTTATGCATTTTGTGAAGAGCACAGGATAAAGAGACAGACTTCTGCTCCGCGAAGCCCATAGCAGAATGGTGTTCCTGAGCGAAGGAATAGGACTATCCTAGATACAGCTAGGACTATGATGATTGAACCAATTTTTTGTAGATCAACTGGAGAGAAGAAGTCAGCACCGTAGTATACACTTTGAACTAAGTATAGATTAAGCAGTGAATCGTTATTAACTATGGTATGGTCATATTCCTACAGTGAAATACTTTAGAATTTTTGGAAGTAAATGCTAAATTAAGAGAGATGAGGATATTGGAAATTCTACATAGAGAAAAGAATATAAATTTTATAACTATAGACTAAAGAAGATTGTTGAAAGTGCAAATGTTAGAGTTGATGAAAATGTACAAAGGTCATAAAGAACATGTTGGTATAACAATCAGATTATGGAAGTGCAAAATCAAAATCAAAATGGAACGGAAGAGTAGAGAAAACCCGTGGAAAATGAAGTAGATATTGACATCGAAGGGTCTTCTACACAGCCTACACCAAAAACTCCACAGTATGTAAGGATTATTTATTTTGAAGATGTTATTATTGGTGATAAGAATAGAGGTGTTTAAACTAGAGGAAGAATTACTAGGGATGAAACATGTTTGTTATCTGAATTTGAGCCTAAAGATATAAAAGAAGCATGCAATGATGAGAGTTGGATGAAATAAATGAGAGAAGAACTTGATGAGATTGAGAAGAACGAGACTTGGATTCTTGTTCCTAGACGTATTGACAAAAATGTGATCGGTACTAAATGGGTATTCAGAAATAAGATGAATGAAGATGGTAGACTGGTTCGGAACAAAGAAATATTGGTATGCAAAGGATATTCACAAATGGAAGGTATTGAATTTATAGAGACCTTTTATCCTATAGCTAGACTTGAAGCTGTTAGATTACTTCTTGCATATGTAGCTTACATAAAATTTAAAGTCTATCAAATGGATTTTAAGTTTGCATTTTTAAATGGTGAACTAGATGAAGATGTTTATATTGAGAAACCTAATGGTTTTACTCTAACCGAGGAAGGAGACATGGTCTGTAAATAGCAGAAAGCTTTGTATTGATTAAAGCAATCTCCTATAGCCTGGTATGTTAGATTGGACAGGCATTTGACAAATGTTGGTTTTAGTAAGGGTAATGCAAATAGTAACTTATATTTCAGAATAATTGATGACAATATCTTGATTGCTTAAGTATTTGTTGATGATATTATATTTTTTGGTAATGATGATTTGAGTAGAGATTTTTTTGATTAAATGCAAAAATAATTTGAGATGTCTATGATAGGAGAGATGAAATTATTTCTTGGATTGCAAATTACACATTTGGATAAAGGAATTTTTATCACACGGTCCAAGTATGTCAGAGAATTGTTTAAAAAATTTGGTATGGAAGATTCAAAACTGGAAGGAACTCCTATGGTTACTGGTTGTAAGTTAACTAAAGATGATGATTACCCTTGTGCTAATTAGACATTATACAGATCTATGATCAGAGGTCTGTAATATCTAACTCATTCTAGACTAGACATATCAAATGATGTTGGAATTGCTGCAAGATTTCAAGATGAACCGAAGGAATCACATGTAGTTGTTGTCAAAATATTTTTCAGATACTTGAAGGGTATAGTTGACTATGGATTATGGTATGAAAAAGATGATGAATCTACTCTATGGGCTTACACTAATGTTGATTGGGTAGGTAATGTGGATTATAGGAAAAGTACTAGTGGAGGTGCATTATTTTGGGGTAAAAGACTAGTATCTTGGGTTAGTAAGAAGAAGGATTGTATTTCTCAATCTACTACTAAGGTTGAGTATGTTACTATTGCAATAACTTATAATCAAGTTGTTTGGATGAAGCAAATGTTGAAGGATATAAGGATAAGCATTGATGAATCTATTGTTATTTACTGTGATAACTGTAGTGCTATAAATATCTCAAAGAATCATGTGTTACACTAAAAAATAAAGCATATTTCTATTAAGTGTCATGTTTTGAGGGATAAATTTAGTGAAAAGGAAGTGAAACTGGAATTTGTGTCTATTAAGGAACATATTGTTGATATCTTTACAAAACCTTTGCCAAAGGATATATTTGTGTATCTCAGAGAGAAGCTTGGGGTGCTAGCCCCTCCTAATCAGAGAAATTGATGTTGAGGATGGAATCAGTCTAGAAAATATATCAAAATAACATTCACTTGATTGAGATTTTGGGGACTACTCCTTATGGGGAGAATTCTTATGGTTATTTTGGTTTGATAATTATATTTTTATATTTTTCCTTTTGAGGTGAGTTCAGTTATTTTTGATGTCTTTGGCCCTTTGCCATTGATTTCAAAGGAAGAGAGATTGTGTGAAAAACAAAGGAAAAAATAAGTTTGGGAGAGATTAAGTTGAAGATCGATATTCAGAGTGATCAAGTGGATATATTAATAACTTTGTGAATTGATTAGCTTTTCACTTTGCATGCTGCCATCAATGCCAAAGGGGAGATTGTTGGAAGATTGTTGAGCATGTCATAATTGGGTTTTGGGGTGTACTGACATTAATATTTTGTCATTGATGTCAACATACTATTTGTTGTTTTAGAAATTTTGTTCAGTATGTTTAGGAAAGAAGATTTCAGCTGTCTAGGTGATGTATTGAAGATATAGAGTTGCGATCATGAGGTTTTGTTCAGAGATATCTGTATATGATCTATAAAGGTTTGCAGAAGTTTGGATGATAGTTTGAGTGAGGTATGATTGAGTTACTTGTTGTTGTTGTTACAATATTCCTGTGTATAGTAGATGATTATTTGGATAGGTATGACTTGGATTTGATGTTTCAGAGGTTGTGAAGCCGGTGGTTACATAGTTCCTTATCATTGTTTTTATAGCTAGTGTTGTTCATGATTCAAAGTATGGCAAATTATCTTTTGTTATGACAGAGTTTGATATTTTAGTGTTCTTCTTTATCAAAGATGAATATGAGTTGATTTGAATGCTCTAAATGGTATTCATCATGTTTTTTGGTATTTTTGGATCATGTGATGTTCGTGTTTTTGGACTTCATCATTGGAGGAGATTGGATTTGATGTTTTGGTAGCGTGTTGGTGTTTCTTCATATAAGTTCTAACCAACCTGATGGAGTAACGTGTTGAGATTCTTGATGTTGCTTTGGTGAGATCCAAGTATGTTCATGGTTGAATATTTGGGTCCTATCTAAGTTGTATCCGACTTGATTTGGATTGGTTGGAGGATTGAGCATATTTTTATATTTTTTTATTGTAAAAGGTCTTATTCGACCTAGTGGTGTACTATTATTTGTAATCGGTATAAATGAGAGATCATTTTTTAATTATTGAGTAGTAAGAGAGATATGCAGTAGTATGTGATTATAAGAAGAGTTTTTTATTGCTTTTAAGGCATAGTGTGTACTTCATTGGAGCTATATTGGCATTGCATATGTTGTTTGTCAGTTTGGTTGTAATGGAATGTATGTCCATCCTATTTTAAGTGAAGATAGATCGATGAACTCTACTAAGGTCCAGATATAAGATTGTATTGTGAGTAGTGAGCTTTGGTAAGTATGTTTGTTGATTAGGCTATAAGCCTGAGGTTTATTTTACACCCTTTGTTCTCTATTTTTCTCTTAATTGGGCAGTGCTTTTAGCAGTGTACATTCATCTTGTGGGTTTGATTCCCACAAGATATACAAACTTAGAATAAGGATGTACAAACTTAGTTGGTCGTTAGAATGAATTTATCATATCCAAAAACTTAGAATAAGGAATACCCTCTTGACTCCTATGGTGCTCAAAGAGAAGAAGGTTGTCCAAGCCTTGTTATTTGGTATTTTCTTCACTTACAAGAATAATCCCCAACACACTACTTATTTACACCTTTCCTAACCTTTTGGAAACTAAAAATCTAGTGTTGTCCTCTTCTTGTTCCATCACTCCTTGGTCATCTTAAATCCCCAATCACAAGCAATTGTTATGATAAAATTATTTTGAGACATATATATTCCACTACCACTACTACATCACTGCAACCCCCAGCCAAAGATCCATAAGACAAATATCCAATGGAGCTTAGTTTTTCAAATAAACTAGATAAGCATTAAATAATAGGAACACTAAATGGTACCCTTTCATCAACCTCATGAGTTTAGTAAAAAAAATCCCTAGTTATTAGGTTGTATGGGGAGAAGGATTCTTCTCATAAGATCCTAAAGACCATTTAGAATCAGTTCATCTTTTTAAAGGCAATTGATGCCATTTAACTCGTGTAGACCTATAAGGTCTTGATTGGGTCAAACATGGTCAAACCACTCAAAGTGTGTTCAAAATGAGTGGAAATGGTGTAATTGGACTCATGTCCATTTTGACGTGTATTAGGGATAGGCATCAAATTTTGATTCAGTTTGTTAATTAGGGCAAAAAGTTGTAAAAAGTTGCATTGACAACTTTTGCAACTTTCCAGTGCAAAAGTGCAATTTTCAAATCCCAATGGTCACCCATTAAAAAATTAGTTGGGGACCATTAGGGATGGGATAATGGATATTTATAAGATCTCTTCTAGTCGAGGCACATGTTTCTATTAAGATTTGCAGAAGTTGAATACACATTTTTCTATGTTTCCTTGCTTTATAACTGTTAAAAGATACATCAAAACATTCTTAGATGTTGAAAGAATGGAAACATGATGAGGAAGGATGGAAAATATGCATGTGGATCACTTAGTAGAATGGAAACATGAATGGAAGCTTATTTTTTGGTACCTAATTTTGGCCCACAGGCAAGCAAGGATGTTACGTGTGACATGCATTTGATGGGTTAACACAATGGTATGGTCACATGTCATAGTTTTGTAGGTTTAAACTAAAGTTAAGGTGGACGGGTCACAAGGATGTGATGATTAAAAGGGAGCTCATGATGATTTATTCCTAGATTCACAATAATTTTTTAAGACAATTCTTTTGTCTCGCGGTTGTGTGAGGTGGTGACCCATTTTCGGAGAAAAGCTCAAGGGAGTCTATATAATTTGGACCATGTTGAGTGTTATGTGGTTGAACCAGTGACCAGTTTCCATGTGTGGTTCCATGTGAGCTAGGATTTCCATGCTTTACAATTCAAGACTTGTTGACTATATTTTGGGGATTGTAGAGAGGCGACAGATGGATTTCACATCAAAAGTGGCATTTGAAAGATGCTGTATTACTCCTAAAATATGGTACAGATCAAAGAATCATTATGACTTTTCTTCATTCCTTTTATGATAACCAAGAATGTCAGCTTGAAAATTTTTCACATCTATCAAATTTGGTATAAATATTTCCTAAATTAGAAAGTTGTGGCAGTTGATTTAAAACCTGAAGGAGGGTTATTTATAGCTAACTGTGAATGAGATTATGTGCTATACAAAGATTTCCTAAATTAGCAAGTTGTGGTAGTAGATTTGAAACCTAGAGGAATGTTATTTATAGCTGACTGTAGATGAGATCATGTGCATTCTTTGTAGTTGTTCCCTTTGGTAACGGCTAAACAAACAACTAAAATATAAAGTATATATAGACAATTGAAAAAAAAACTAAGTTTCCCCCTTGGTAAGATACACTTTTTAGTAAATTATTCTTTATATATTGTTCCCTTTTGGTTAGATGGTTTTCTATGTGTTCATGATGCTGATAGTGAGAATTATCATGAGTGGCATTGTCTATTGCATGAGGTTGAGACTAGGGAACGCCTTGTTGCAAGGAGAAGATAAGGATGATAGGTTGATAAAACACTTAGTGGTTGTAGGGATTTCATAAAGCCAAGGGTGGCAATAGGGATTTCTTAACCTAATTTTCCTAAGATCATTTCTTATTGTCAAACTGTAGGAACTTTCTGGGGTCTATAAGAGTTTAGTCCCTTTTAGCTATCGCCCTGTTTCTCCTTTGATGTTGGGATATAGATTGGGGAATGGCTCCAGGACTTGGAGATGTGCTCTTGTCTAAGCCCAGTTTTCCATAGTATCTATTCCCATGGCTCTCCTCTAAGAGGGGAAATTGTTAGAATCTTGCATTTTCCCCTTCCTTGCATCCAAATTCACCATAATGTGATAGGGGCATAGCTCACGGGCATGGTTGGGATCCAAACTAGCACCCTAGCTTCTATGGACACACTCTAACCTTGGGTGTCTCTTTGTGACCAACTGACTAGTTTTACATTAGGATAACGCTCATGGCAATGTTTTTACAAGAATGTTTGTTGTAACAGATATAACACATTTCCTTTGATGATAGTATAAATTTTGGTTGTTATGAGGGCATTTTTCAGTTGTAGGTGGGTGGCGAAAGGAATAAAAGAGTAAAAAATCTCATTAGATGAAGGATGAATAAGAAAATCAAATCTTAATGAAGGGACATGTGGCAAGAGATGAGAAATTTGGTTGTTTCTCTTCTTCTCCATTAATTTTTCTTTCTTCTCTTTTCTTCCATTTTCCAAATATTTTGAATTTTGTGAAAGCAGACATAGTGTTATAAAAAATTTAAGTGTCAAGAGTCAAGGTTCATAATAAGTAGCTAGGAATTTCTGAAGTGTAATACCTCTTGTGTCTTGAAATTAAATTTCATGGTTGAGTTCTGTCATACAACCATCTCCAATTTGAAGCGTAAAATTTATTTAAGTTGAAATAATCAAGGATTATTCATACTTTGTAGACATATTTGTTGTCGTGTATTCCATTTATTATTGCCTTATGATCCAAGAGTAGTGTAATTGTTTTTAAAAATGAAATGAGAATTTTATGTCTTCAAATGAATTATTAAGAATGTTTATGTGATGTGTATATATTGGTGATCTTGTTTTCACTAGGTGATAACATTCTTTTAAGATCTTCAAGACATGTTTGAGATGTTATAGTGATGAATTTTCTCTATTTGAATATATTGCCCTCCTTTTAGCACTATTTGATCTTATAGATATTGTTTCAGTTTGGTCCCATAAAGTCAAAAGTGAAATCCCTTTATTTTTTATGTTGAGTAATGGTAGGAGTAATGTAGTTTTATTATCAGTGGTGTTTGATGTTGAATGGATTAATTGTTCAAGTGATGAAATAAAAGTCCCATTCATATGATCTAAGAATTATCCACATTTACAAGTTTGTATTTAGTTGCTAAGATAGATTTATCATGTGTGCAGACTTAAAAGTAGGAATACCCTCCCAAGTGTTGTGGAGCTCAAAGTGAAGAAGGTTCTTTATTCCTTGTCAAGTTATATTTTCTTGTCTTCAATCTGTGGATAGTGCTAAAATTGTGGTCTAAGTTTCTTACGATTGAATATTGCAAGAAAAATCGCTAACAGTGTCTATTGCAACCCCGCATGAGTCAGGTCATAATAATAGTAAGTGTTGTGAGACTGTGGGTTAGCAGTTATAGTTTGATGAAATTCTCATGACACTCTCACAATGGTTTGGATCATGAACTGGTAGTGGTTAAAAACTTGTAAATCAGCCTTTAGCGGTTGCAAAAGATACCACTCGCAATGTCGCAAGTTGAACAATGGGTCAAGGCTATTGGCTTGAAAAAATGAGTCAAGAGGGGACATCTATTTCTGGGTACGGGTCAACAAAAAGGGCACAAAATAGGGATTTTTGAGTTGGTTTTTATTGTCCTGCAAGAAAAATCTCCAATAGTTCAAATGGCTGCAAGAACATTCATGGAACAAAGTTCCAATGGTTGTAGGAATAGTCAAAGAACAAAGTTTCAATGGCTCCAAGAACAGTCACAAAATAGAGTTTCAATGGCTATAGGAAAATTCACAGAACAAAGTTCTTATGGTTGTAGGAACAATCGCATAACATAGTTCCAATGGCTACAGGAACAGTCAATTGCTAAAACTAAAATTAATTACTGAATAGAAAAGTAACTAAACCAAATGAGTGGATTTCTCACGAAGTGGTCCCCCTTGGATGATTCTTCCAAAATCTTAACTGCAATGCATAAAATTAAAGTATCATTCCATTCATAGAAAAAATTTATAATGGCCTCAACAATAGTAAGAGAAAATAGTTCCAATGGTTGCAGGAACAATCAACTTAAAACTAATTACTGAACAAAAAAGTAAATACTTAACAAAATGAATGGAATTCTCACCAAGTGGGCCCCCTTGGATGATTCTTCCCAAATTTTAACTCAGATGCATAAAATTAAAGTATCATTCTATTCATTAAAGTGTTGTTACAACATGATAGTAATATGATGACTCTAGCATGTACAAGACAATTTTATATCCATGACAACTTTAGAACAACATTCATTTAATCACATATAAGAGTAATATAGATAGATCACATAGTAGTTTGATATCGACAAAAAAAGATGTATGGATTCTCCCTTGTCACTGCTATTTGATTCTGCTTCATCAATAGTGTCATCATAGTTCTCAAGGGTGGATGCTTCTTCAACTTCCTCGTCACAAATTTTTGATAGCATATCATTATCATCATTTTCAATATTAAAATTTTCATTCATAGGGATAAATGATTCTCTTTCATATTCATCTTCATCCAAACTTGAAAGAATATGATAGAAAGGATGATTTGCATATGCTTCCTCCAACAATTGTATTGCTTCATTGCTAGTATACCCTCTCCCGATCATCTCCTCAGCAAAAACCAATGTCATTGATTTCTCTAAAGTAGATGATCCATCAACTGATCCAGTTTTATATGATCTCATGAAGAGTTCAACGCAAGAAAATTCATCAGTTCATACCTCATTAGGTATTTGGATATGCGTGTTTAACAACTTTTGAAATAAATCCAACACAGACTCATTGTTACATCCTCACCTGTCAAATAAATCTTGAATAAAAATTGTAGGATCAGTCATGTATTCACAACTCTATTGAAACTTATCATAGATATGAGGTGAACACATTTGAGAAACAAAAATATATTCAATTTGAGAATAAATTTTATTTTCTATACCAACTTGATCTAGGAATAATATTTTAAAATTCTCCCATGATTAAAGGCAATGTGAATGTAAACTATCAAACCATTGCCTGACACTGTCTCTCAAAGACATCACAAAGAGATTCATAACCACATCCTCCTGATAACCCCGAGACTCATAAATGAATTCTGAAAATGCACGTGCATGAATGTTGATTCATGATCCCTTCCATGGAACCTTGGTACACATTCTCTTCGTTCAAAAGGAACATGATTTGGATAATCTAGAATGTCACTAAAATCTAATGGCTCATATATTTTTCTATGTGTTTGTATTTAACATTGCTTATGTGAATAATGTACTTCTCATTATGGGACTTCATATGTATATGTATATTAGTACATACTGAATAGTTGAGATTGTTGCAACTTCTTACTTCATTTATTAGGTTTGTTGAATGGGTCATGATTGCTGAAAATGTAATAGCACTACCTAGATTGTATGTATGGTATGTGTTTTTCAAATGCAAAAATCTCTCTTTAATTTATATTGGGAAAGAGACTAGGAGAGACATGTCCCTACATGGGACATGTCTGTTAGAATAACTAAGAGGGGGGGGTGAATCAGTGGCCTCAAAAATTAATCCAATAATTCAACTAAAACTTTATATCACATATATAATTCCTCTAGTTATCTTCAGTCCTACAAGATGTATGCCTTGTGTAAATCTAACATATATATACTACTCGGTGAATATACTATTTATCCTTTTCTTAAGCTTTACCGAATAGCAGTTTATCTTTTCCTACCCTTTACCGAATATCAGTAAATAAACTTAGTGTTTACCGACCAATCTTGTTTTAGTAATGTGTAAAGAAAAACATTAAATTAATGAACCATATACACATTTCACACATGGATTTTTAACATGAAAACCATGTTAAGGGAAAAAACACTTGGGACCGGTAACCCAAAATTTTCACTCTTTTGAAGTGAGCTCGGTGAAGAGCCAACCCTATTAAAGGTTACAAACACACTGTTAAGTGCGACCTTGTTAGAGGATTTAAAACCATTGGTTAGTATTTTGACCTTGTGCATTCACTATGTTGTCAAAAAGTAAAAACCTTTTGATACTATTGAGTATCTCAATACATTAAGGATTGTTAAATCCCACCCGGTTAAGAGATTTTTGGAATCAATGGTTAAACTGAAAAAGTAAATGATATGTTCATTAATACAACTTTGAATTGGATATTTTTAGATATATTGTAAGTCCATAATACCTCTCTGATCAATTTTCTCTTCAATTCATTTTCTCCCCTCCTTGTTCTTTCTGCTTGGTGAATGTTGTTGCTTCTCTGTTGCTCGGTGTCTGCAGAATTATTGGCTCTGTCCTTCAGCATGTATGATCAGATCTGCATGAAGACTTCTATCTTCACCATAATTATACTCAGCATTCCTCCTTTTTGACAATGAATTACTTTTCTCTTTATATAGACATGATTTCACCATTTATTTTCCTTCTTGTTTTTTACGTAGATAGCTTTCTTGATATGCAAATCTTGCCATGCATTGCTTTAATCTTTAAAGCTTTGCTTTAGATTTATTCCACAAATCTCTCCTTGTTTTCTGTGCTTTAAATCTCCTTCTTATCCTTAGTTTATCTGATCGATGAAAGAAAAGTAATCAATCAGTTAACTCTATATTTAGCTCTTGCTAGCTAAGTATTTTGTCGTTTCCTAACTCCAGTTTCGATCGGTGATTAAACTCTTAGTTTTCTCGGTCATTGACTCAAATTTTCCTCAGGTAATATTATCCTTCGGTGTTGTTTGTCCGTCGGGCAATACTATGAACTGCAGTTATGCTCAGGGTTGCTTTTCTTGGTAAACATTGTGACTTGCTCAGGGTTCTCTGTCTATCGGTGTGCACTGTCTATCGATATTTATTGTCACTCAGTGTACATTGGCTTTATATTTTTACCAATAACATAAAATTTATCTCTTTGGTTCTTGAAGTCTATGACATTATTTATATGACCAATCAGATTATATCAAGTTGACATCAATGACAATACAATACATTAACTGATTTAATGTCTTGCATTTACTTTCTGCAGCTCGGTGATCATCAACTTGTCATCTTCAAACATTCAATCAGTTATAGTTCATCAATCTCTCCCTTTGGCATTGATAGTAACATACTTATCAAAACAATATGAAATATGTAATGTAAAGCATGCCATATCATAATAAACTTATTATTCTATAACCATTTCAAATATCTGACTCTCGGTAAGCTCTTCTAGCTTAGATTTGATTCTTGCAGAGAACTTTCTTCATTCTTCATTCCCTTCACTGGATAGATGTGCAGTGTTAACTTTTCTCCAATTCTCTCCCTTAGATGGATGGTTGTTTCTTTGAATCTTTCTCTCCCTTTAACTATTCCTCTCCTTGATGGACCTTTCTTTTCTCTCCCTTTGGATGATCAAGATAGATATTTCATATGGATATATTCATTTAGTTCATCTAACCCTTTGACAGCAATGCCAAACTAAAATATATCATTGTATATCTCTTTTCCATTAGCAATATAGCTCTGTAGTAGCCAACAATATCTCTGGTGTTCGGTTCAAATAATTACCTTCTTGTACTAATATATCATTGCAGTCCATCTCTTTTCTTGCATCAACATGAATGATCTTCTGATAATGTGTAGGCTGATGCAGCTTTCTAGTCATCTTAGTGACCACTAGACAAGGGTCGGACCCCTAGTCTCTTCCTCAGGTACTCAAATGTATCTTTTAGCAATGGCTTTGTAGATATGTCTACTAATTATTCTTTGGATTGCACATATTCTAGTATCACTTCTTTCTCTTGAAATTGTTCCCTTAAGTAATGATACTTAATAGCAATATGCTTTGTCTTAGCATGCATCACAGGATTCTTTGAGATGTTTATTGCACTTGTATTATCACAATAGATAATCACTAGATCAAGGATTTCCATATTCATACCTTTCAGCAATTGCTTGATCCATGCAATGTTAGAGAAATTTGCAGCAGGAGCCACATATTTTACTTTTGCAGTGGATTGAGAGATGCATCCTTGCTTTTTACCTATCCATGTGACAAGTCTGTCACCTATAAAGAATTCTCCTCCTTTTGTACTCTTTCTATCATCTATGTTTCCAATCTAATCAGCATCTGTATAGACTTGAATCTCAAATTTGCCTTCTTTATTATACCACAAGCCATAGTCTTTGATATTCTTTAGATATCTCAGAATTCTTTTGACAAGACTCATATGTGATTCCTTGGGATTAGCAGAGAATCTTGCAACTATTCCAACTATATGTGTTATATCTAGTCTAGTATGTACAACATACATGAGTTTTCCAATCATAGATCTATATAGGGTTTGATTTACCTCAGTTGACTTGTCTTCCTTTGTCAATTTGCATCTAGTTTCCATCGATGTTCCCATTGGTTTGGAGTCCTCCATTTTGAATATTTTCAGAGCTTCCTTGATGTATTTGGATTGTGTGATGTAGATGCCTTTATCCTATTGAAGAATCTGTAGACCAAGAAAAAATTTGATCTCCCCAAAAATTGAAATCTCAAACTCTTTGCTCATTTCATCAGCAAATGATTTGCATAACATATCATTCCCTCCAAATATGATATCATCAACAAATATCTCAGCAATCATAATGTTATCATTAGTATCTTCTTTTAAATACAGATTACTATTATCACTTGTTCTTACAAACCCAATACTAATGAGATAAGAGTGAAGTCTTTCATACCATTCTCTTGGTGCTTGTTTCAATCCATACAAGGTTTTGTATAGTATATAAACCATGTTCCTCTTGTTAGGACCAACAAACCCTTCAGGTTGTTAAATGTATACCTCTTCTTCTAGTATTTCATTTAGAAATGCAAATTTTACATCCATTTGGTATACTTTAAATCCTTTGAAGGCAGCATAAGCAAGTATAATTCTTACTCCTTCTAGTCTAGCAACTGGTGCAAAGGCTTCTCCGTAGCCAATACCTTCTTCTTGTGCATACCCTTTGCATACTAATCTTGCTTTGTTCCTTGTGACTTCTCCATTCATTTAGTTTGTTTCTGAATATCCATTTGGTACCAATGACATTTTTGTCATTTGATCTAGGTACTAATGTCCACATTTTGTTCTTCTCAATCTGCTCAATCTCTTCATTTGTTTCACTGGCCCATTCTTGATTCTCAAGTGTAGTATTAACATATTTAAGCTCAAAATCACAAATCAAACATCTAGTGTTCAGTGACTTACTTCTTGTTCTCATTCCAACCTTTTTGTCTCCTATGATCTGGTTCTATGGATGGTGTCTTCTGACATACTTGGAAAGTACCGGTTCATATCTTTGTTCATCATTTTGATCATCATCTTGACCTTCATTTTGATCTTCATCGCTCGATACATTTGTGAGCAATTTCCTGATTTTCGGTATGTGCAGTCTGATGCTCGGGTGCATTGTTCTCTTGCTCGGTAGTGATACACTGTTGCTTAGGCAGAGTGTCAGGTTCTTCACTATAGACAAATCTATCGTAGTCTTTTGGTTCCTTTATGTTTTCCTCATCATTTTTCTCAGCAAATTCTTCCACTTTAACATTTACACTTTCAATGATTTTGTTAGAGGATTTGTTAAGACATTTATAAGCCTTTATTTTGGTAGAATAACCTAGAAATATTTCTTCATCACTTTTGGAGTCAAGATTTCCATTTCTATCATCTTTTAAAATATAACATTGACTTCCAAAAATTCTAAAGTAACTTACATTAGGTGTGTATCCATACCATAGCTCATAAGGTGTCTTATTGGTGTCTTTCTTCAATTGAACTTCGTTTAATGTATAAACAGCAGTACTTACAACTTCTCTCCAAAATGTTTGTGTGATGCCTTTTGCAATCATCAGTGTTCTGGTACAATCAACAATGGATATATTCCTTCTTTCAGCAATCCCATTTTGTTGTTGTGTTCTCTGTGCAGAAACCTGTCTTGTGATTCCATGCTCAATACAAAAGTTTGTGAATTCATCAAAAATAAATTCTCCTCCTCTATCTGACCTTAAACATTTTAGTTCCTTTCCACTTTGTTTTTCAACTATAGATTTATACTATTTAAAAAACTTAAATGCTTCTGATTTCTCTTTTAAGAACATAACAATCATCATTCTAGAATAATCATCAACAAATAGAATGAAGTATCTATCACCATAGTAGCTCTTTGTTCTCGTTGGTCCACATAAGTCAGTATGGACTAGCTCTAGAATAGCATTATATGTGTAGGTTTTTCTCTTGAAACTAGACTTTGTCATTTTACCTTTTTGACAATTCTTACACATGACATGGTCGGGTTTTGACATGCTCGGTAAGCCTCTTACCTTTCTCTTCTTGCTTATCCTAACCATGTTGTCAAAATTGACATGACATAACCTTTTATGCCACAACTCAATGTCTTCATTTATATCCAATAAACAAGTGATTTTAATGTCATCAAGATAGAATAGGTTACCTTTTGTTTGTTCACTAGTACCGATCAACCTTCCTGATTCATTATAGATCTTTTCCTTTTTGTTCTCAAATGCAACTTGGTGTCCTGTATTTTTCAGCTGTGAAACACTCAATAGATTATAGTTAAGTCCTTTCACCCAATATGCATTTTCACATCTGATCAGATTATTCAACATGATTGTTCCTTTACCTTCAACTGGACAAGGTGAGTCATTACCCATTCTTACTGATCCACCATTATAATATTCAAAAGTTTCAAACTTTTCTTTATCTCCATTCATGTGGTGAGTACAACCACTATCAATAATCCAGACATCATTTTTACTAACCTTAGATATGAGTGCAGTTTCAACATACCTTTCTTCTTCGTCTGAATCATCCTTCATAGCAACAAATACCACCTCAATATCTTCATCAGATTCAATGTCAGTATTTTCAACTTTGTTCTTAGCCAGGTAACAAGCCTTCTTTCCTTTGTCCTTGTAGTCTCGGTTATCTCTTCTGTCAGATTGTCGATTACTTCAGTAGTCTCGGTCATCACTTTTGTCAAACTTCTTTTCATAAGATCTATCATTATTTTTGTCTTCTTTTCTCTCGTTAGGGCATCTAGCAGCAAAGTGTCCAATCTCTTTGCAATTAAACATATCAATGGTAATTTACCTTTGTATCTACCTTTGCCTCTTTGCAATATTCTAGCCATTAGTGCTTCAATTTAATCAAGTTCTTGTTCATCACTATCACTTTCACTATCATTTCTCATAGTGTGTTTATGACTTGATTTACTTATTTTCAAAGAAGATTTGAATGCAAACTCAATAGTTGGTAAGATAGTGTTGTCAAATTTATTCATCTCAAATGAAATAAGTCTACCAATCAAACTATCTAGAGTAACATTGTTATTTTCTACTACTCTCATTTATTTTATTACAGATACTCTAATAGCATAAATAGACAGTAAGGTTCTCAGAATTTTACTTACCATTGTTTCTTCTTCAAGTACACCTCCTACTCCTCGGATAGAATTAACAACCTCTTTGATTCTGCTACTATACTGAGTGATGTTTTCTCCTTATTTCATTCTTACATCATCAAACTTTCCTCTTAGGCTTTCAGCCTTAGCTCTCAGCACATTTTTATCTCCTCCATGTACTAGCTTGAGTTTGTCCCACATTTTATTTGTAGTGGTGCATGATTTGACATCTTTGAATTCAGCATTGGAGAGTGAGGAAGCAATTTCTATCATCATAGAATTATGTTCATGTTTCTCTCTCAATTGATCAACTATCGGAGGTCCAGAAGGTAAAACAAATTTAGTATCCAAGTACTGTGTGACATCATTTCCAATACCTGATAGGTGGAGTCTTATCCTACTTTGCCATGATGCAAATTTTTCCTTGTTCAACTTAGGCACATCCCTTTTTCTCATCTTGTGATCTTTAGCTTGAGTCTTAAAACTCTCTTCCAAGCACACAAGCTCTGATACCAATTGTTAGAATAACTGAGAGGGGGGGGTGAATCAGTGGCCACAAAAATTAATCCAATAATTCAACCAAAACTTTATATCACATATATAATTCCTCTAGTTATCTTCAGTCCTACAAGATGTATGCCTTGTGTAAATCTAACATATATATACTGCTCAGTGAATATACTATTTATCCTTTTCTTAAGCTTTACCGAATAACAATTTATCTTTTCCTACCCTTTACCAAATATCAGTAAATAAACTTAGTGTTTACTGACCAATCCTATTTTAGTAATGTGTAAAGAAAAACATTAAAGAAATGAACCATATACATATTTGACACATGGATTTTTAACGTGGAAACCTTGTTAAGGAAAAAATCACTTTGAACCGGTAACCCAAAATTTTCACTCTTTTGAAGTGAGCTCGGTGAAGAACCAACCTTGTTAAAGGTTACAAACACACTATTAAGTGTGACCTTGTTAGAGGATTTAAAACCATTGGTTAGTCTTTTGACCTTGTGCATTCACTATGTTGTTAACAAGTAAAAACCTTTTGATACTCTTGAGTATCTCAATACATTAAGAACTGTTAAATCTCAATCGATTAAGAGATTTTATGAATTAATGGTTAAATTGAAACAGTAAATGATTTGTTCATTAATACAACTTTAAATTGCAGATTTTTAGATCTATTGTAAGTCCATAATTCCTCTCTGATCAATTTTCTCTTCAATTCCTTTGCTCCCCTCCTTGTTCTTTTTTCTCGGTGAATGTTGTTGCTTCTCTATTGCTCAATGTCTGTAGAATTCTTGGCTTTGTCCTTCAACCTGTATGATCAGATCTGCATGAAGACTTCTATCTTCACCAAAATTATACTCAGCATTCCTCCTTTTTGATAATGAATTACTTGTCTCTTTATATAGACCTGATTTCACCATTTATTTTCCTTCTTATTTTTGACGTAGATACCTTTCTTGATTTGTAAATCTCACCATGCATTGCTTTAATCTTTAAAGCTTTGCTTTAGATTTATTCCAAAAATCTCTCCTTGTTTTATGTTCTTTAAATCTCCTTCTTATCCTTAGTTTATCTGATCGATGAAAGCAAAGTAATCAATCAATTCACTCTATATTTAGCTCCTTCTAGCTAAGTATTTTTTCATTTCCTAACTCCAGTTATGATCGGTGATTAAACTCTTAGTTTGCTCGGTCATTGACTCCAGTTGTCCTCGAGTAACACTGTCTGTCGGTGTTGTCTATCTGTCAGGAAATACTGTGAACTTTAGTTATGCTCAGGGTTGCTTTTCTTGGTAAACACTGTGACTTGCTCGGGGTTCTCTGTCCGTCATTGTGCACTATCTGTTGGTGTTTACTGTCACTCGATGTACACTAGCTTTATATGTTTACCGATAACATAAACTTTATCTCTTTGGTTTCTTGAAGTCTATGACATTATTTATATGACCAATCAGATTATATCAAGTTGACATCAATGATAATACTATACATTAACTGATTTAATGTCTTGCATTTACTTTCTGCAGCTCGGTGATCATCAACTTGCCATCTTCAAACATTCAATCAGTTATAGTTCATCAATGTCTATTCATTATAATTGTTAATGTTTCATTAATCAATCATATATTAGAATAATATAAGTTTTCACAATATATATTTAATAATAATAATATATAATATAACATATATGCAAATATATTATTATTAATCAATATATAAGTATTATATGTATTCTAAATGATCATACGACTGAAGCTACAAACATTAACAGTCCCTTTTAGCTAGGGACGATGATCAAACATAATGTGTAGTGGTCTCCCTTGTCAACACTTATGACCCTCACAATAGGTACACAAAACATCAACTCTCCCTCTTATCTAGAGAAGATAAAATCCATCGAGATGCAAGTCAATAAATCCATTAATTTTGAAAGAGAGGAGAAATCACCTCACTGTGATATCAGGAGATATGATATATGCAGGACTATCAAGTCACATGATATTCACCATAGCTCATAAAAATCCATGGTATGTGAAATGACATCACATCTCGTGATGTCTGTCATATGGATATTAAGTTTACATAGAGCCAAGTCACTGCGTGATATGTCTCATACAGTCCAATCAATATGTAATAATAAGTTCAAAAGGATCCTTATATGATCTGTATGGATGCTAATAAATCACATATCACATAACTCGTGATATGAAGTATCACCTAACACGTGATATCAAGATTTACATATCACCTAACACGTGATATGAGGAATCACCTAACATATGATACCCAATTTTACATATCACCTAACACGTGATATGAGGAATCACCTATTAAGTGATACCCAATTTTATATATTACCTTAGATCATAATATAAGGAATCACCTTAGATCATGATACCTGATTTTATATATTACCTTAGATCATAATATAAGGAATAACCTTAGATCATGATACCTAATTTTATATATCACCTTAGATAGTTATATAAGGAATCATCTTAGATCGTGATACCTAGTTTTATATATCACCTTAGATCGTAATATAAGGAATCACCTTAGATCGTGATACCTTATTTTCATATCACCTCAGATTGTGATACAAGGATATAGTAATTAGAGAACATTAAATTCTCCTTACATATAACCCTATTATGGTATGTACACTGACATATAAAAAATTATACCATAAGGAATCCCCATTACAAGATCGTCACCTTGTAACATCAAATACAAGTGTTCACTTTCTAAGAAGTCGTCACCTCTCAGAAATGTACACAGGATGGGTGGGCCCATAAAGTCATGGAGTCACACACGTGACATCCACCTTGACTCATCTCAAAGGGTGGATCCACCATAGCTCATCCAATAGGGTGGAAACAAAGGTTTTCACCTTAGACTTCTCTCTCAAAGAGAAGAATGCAATAACATACAAAAAAATAGATCACAGATGTTGAAACTCCTTTTCATCTAAGGCTTAATTTTCCAACATACCAATTTTATCTCGAAAGTAAACAAACTTCTCTTGAGCAAGAGACTTGGCGATAATATTAGCCATCTATTTTGTAGTGATAATATACCTTGAATACCATACTTATGCACTTTATCTCTTATATAGTTTGCATCACTCTTGGTGAACCCCAAGCTATCCAGGAATATCATGACTTAGGAGTCCACATAAAGGCATTTCAGCCTACACACATGGGACTCTATCCCAAGAATCATAGTCCTCAAATTTCTATAGTTTCTTAATCACTAGATAAACCATATTGACATGGTCTACTCCCTCTGAATCAAGATCCTCGGATATCAATTGATGCAGATTCTTTAGCTTCTCCATCTATCATGGAAGCATATCCTGTTCACATACTCCAATCATGGAAGATATGTTTCTCCAAGAGGCTCTCATCATCTGGCACGTGACTTATTTTTTCAATGATCACAACATTATTTTCAAGAGCAATTTCTCATACACAAATGTACTTGTCTGATTCCATAGTAACATGAGTGAATGCCATAAACTGTCAATTTATCCCCAAGCTTGGAAACATTAGACATTCATGATAATGTGGCTCCTTTATGCATCAACCTCTTGACCTTCTTGTCCAAGGTTGCCTTTTTTGATTTTTCAAACTCCCTCTTAATGTTATTTCCTCCTCTTCGAAGAAACGTTTTCAGCCACCAACTTAGTCCCATGGTTGCAAGCATCAAGTTATTTCTCCCTTGAATGAAATCTCTTATGCTTCTTCATCTGTCTTGAAAGCATTTCAAAGAGAGATTACAAATAGTTTATAAAACAAAACTATCCCGAAGAGAAATACCAATGATAGAAGCATACAAGATTTTACTAGCCAATATTATAGCATAAATTTCAAACTCAATAATTCATGTGCATTAATAAAACATGGAATACTTATCTTAAGTTTTAAATATTTATTTTTGTATGGTGAGCCCATATAGGAAATATCAACTTTCATCAAAATTTGAAGTTATTTGTGGCAGCCATGCTGCAGGAGATTATAATGTTGTTCGTGCTATCCAGGTCAACGACCTTCATGCAGAGTGACAACCTAGAGTGGATGATCATCATTTTCTCACTCTCCACTAAGGATGGTTCAAATGGAAATGTAACATTGGTTATTATCCCCCCGCACAATGTACAATTCCCACTCTTATATCATTGAACAATACCTATCGTGATTTCCACTTCAATACTCAAGCCCAATTTCAAACTTTCAAGGATTAACCGATGGGCCTTAAGACGTCATGATATATATATATATATATATATGCCCTCAATACCCATTATATCATATTTCCTCATTCTATGATGCTCCATCTCTATGAACTGAACTGAACAAGGAAGGATATCAATGAGGTTGTATGTTGTCTTACATTAACTGAGGCCAATTTGCATGGATTCTATTTCCAAACAATAATTCTATTGTAATTTTCCAGTTTGAGTTTGATGGACCAAACTCTATTAGAATATAAGTCAACCCAACACTAGGGTCGAAGATTTATTGAACCAGTTTGATGATGATATCACTATGCAGGCCTCATGTCAAGTATCCTTCTAATAATGGGTATAGAGAATGCTCTGACTAAAGAAGATGGTTAAGGAGTTATAGTTGATTTCCAGCTAAATCAAAATTTCAACTCAACTCCTTCTAACATGTCTTCATATCCAAGTATCATCTTCCAATCATCTAAATTGTAAGCCAACATGGCTTAAAATATGCCCCCTCCTCTGTTGCATAGATAAGTTCCGGCTTCATTGGCATTGGCCAATGAGAAATCATTTCTCCAGTGTAATCATTAATAGCGCATTGCATCAGGCCTAGATTATATCCAAGTTGAGCTCAACATCCCCCATGAAACAAGAGTTTGTGTACTCGTTGTTTTTTTATTATTATGTGTTAGCAAAATATTTGGTTTTGGGCTCACCATTATTTGCAGAAAAGAAATTGTGTGTCCTCAATTAGTTGCAGATTTGAGCATTTGTAGGCTCATCAAACCCTCTCAAATCAACACGGACATAACCATTGGTCAACTTGGTATTCAGGGATACACCGTAATTCAATTTACAGTGGCCAATTTCGGTCAGAAATATCCCAAAAATAATAAAGATAAAGTAATTTAAAATCAAGAATCTGTAGTTCTGTTCAATGGGCTGCCTTGATTTTCCTATGCATCACATGGCTGGCACCTCTTTCACTATTACCAATCTGATTTTAGATGGCCCTTGATGTCTTCAGACACCTATACATATGCCAAAGTAGTAAGTTTCTCTCTTCACATTTGAGAAATAATGTTTTTGATTGCTAGTAAAAACAAGTTTTAGGGGAACCCGAAACCCCTTACAATCACATTCAAGAAATAATGTTAGGCTAATGAAAAAATAGTTTTCCAGCATCTTCAGAGACTGAATACTATGAAATGACCTTTTCCAAGAAGGTCTGTTATGCACATAGTATACCTATCGTTAAGTTACAGAGAAATATGTACGACTCACATAGAAAAAAATTGGACTTGAGGAGACTAAATCTCTGACTATTCTTACTAGGGTTGTCACCGTAGGAAGTTTAGTGCATAATCCCCAAGTGAAGACCTTTACGGTTCTAGAATATAGAACTTTCATGGTCACTTCATCCTCAAGCCAACTTGCCCAATGTGAAGGGATTCGGAGCTGAGTTGCCTCCGGCACTCACAGTGCATTTCATCGCTACCCGTGGACCAAGTGTTTTGCACATTGACTAGAGGGTTCATTATTCAAAGTCATTGGAATCGGGAGCTTACCCTTTCATACGTGACCTGACAAATTTAGAGGTCATTCACAGCTTGGTTGATCTAGAAGACATTCACAAATTTGAACATTGTGCCTCTGTTGTTGAATGTACATCCTCTGCTATTTACCATGCAATAGCTAGCACCTAGGAGAAAGAACAATACGCAACCACTAAGGAGTGGTGCCTCCCTTTCAACAGCGAATTTGCAATGACAACCTCAATCAGCAGGCCCATACACATACAATGTGGCAAGCTTATTTTTAGAAGCAATGATCTATGTTGTAGATTGCTCGCATATCTTGGTTGGACCCGCGGTCATTTTTTTATCAGCGTATTTTCTAGTGGTCGCAATTATTGGTCATTTCATAGTCATATCAACTCTAGGCTCGACTTGGCAAGATTTTGTATTTTCATTGATCTATCTGCATGTTATTTGACAATGCATCTTATGGCAAGTTAACTTGATTGTGAGTGGTCACACATTTTTGATTCGTGCTTTATAGCTTGTGACTATGCAACATTTGGTGATTGTGGCAGTGTTTTTCATTCTACACTTGGCCTCCATTCCTTGCACGGGCTCTTGTAACTACAACTGTGACTTCAACACTTTGCCCACGCAAAAAAAAACACACATCTGCACAATCCAAATGGAAAAGACAATTCATCACCTATAGTTAGAATACACACGGGATCGACATTCCCAATCCGGTGCCAGAAGTCTTCTTCACTAGTTTACGTTCCCTCCTTCACCATTCAACAAAGCTAATTTTCTAGTCACATAGAGGCAGCAATGACAATAGTGATTTGTTTGAATCCAGCACTCCCACACAGTTCACAATTATATTGATTTCATAGTGTATTTATCTTCTATATTTGTAGCCTGGCTCTGATACCATATTGAATGAGTCATGATTGCTACAAATATAATATCACTGTCTAGATTGTATGTATGGTATGTATTTTTCAAATGCAACAGTCTCTCTTTCATTTATATTGGGAAAGAGGCTAGGAGAGACATGTCCCTTCATGGGACATGTCTACTCATTATAATTGTTAATGTTTCATTAATAAATCACATATTAGAATAATATAATTTTGCATAATATATATTTAATAATAATATACATAATATAACATATATACAAATATATTATTATTAATTGTTAGTAATAACTGAGAGGGGGGGTGAATCAGTGGCCTCAAAAATTTATCCTTCAAACTTTAACCACCAATCAACAAACCTCAAATTATTATGTCCCTACAAGATGCATGCCATGAAATACTAATAATGATTAACTATCTATCGGTTTGCTCTGTCAATCCTTATTCTTTCTTGATTACCAATAAGCAGTATAACTATTTACCGAAACTCAGTAAATAAGCAGAGTATACCGATCAATCCAGAGTTAGCTATGTAAGATGCAAGACAGTAAAGAAATGAATCATACACACATAACATATGAATTTTTAACGTGGAAACCCTGTTAAGGGAAAAAACCACTGGGACCAGTACCCCAAATTTTCACTCTTCTGAAGTGAGTCGTGTTAAGAGCCAACCCTGTTAAAAGTTACAAACACACTGTTAGGTGTGACCTTGTTAGAGGATTTTATACATAGAGGTTGTCACTTAGTATCATGCATCTAATGCTGTCATCCTTGAATCAACCTCTCTCTTAGACTGTCAATAGGCATCGGGCATATCCAATGCTAATTTCATGAATCAACCTTTTTGGCACTCCTTGGGATGTACCTCAATATATAGAAAACTGTTAAGTCCTGCTTGGTTAAGAGACTTGATGCTTCAATGGTTAAACTGAAACATTATGAATTGTTCATATTGCAACTTAAATTGCAAATTTTCATATCTATTTAAGTACATTACCTCTCTGTCCAATGTATCAATTCAATCCTTGTGCTCCATACTTTCTGCTCTGTGATGTTGTGCTCACTGTTTGTCGGTGTCTGTAGAATTCCTTAGCTCTTCCTTCATCTTGTTTGATTAGTACTGCATGATGCTTTTCTTCATCAGTTTCTCTTCAACATCCTCTTTTTATTCACTCCCCTTAATCCCATTCGTAAATGAATTAAGCTTGTCTCTTATATAGACATAATATTCATTGTTTCTTGATTCTTGATTCTTGGTGTGAAAAACAA
>MU227627.1:248353-258401 GCA_018584345.1 Thuja plicata | reverse complement strand
ATCAATCACTTATCTCTGATCAAATAAAACAAAGTAGACAACCAGTTAAGTCTTTATTTAGCTCTGCCAGCTAGATATTTTGTCATTTTCTTAACTCTCTGTTCCGTCAGTCACCTTTGCAGTTAGTTGTCGGTGAAAACTAACAGTTCCATCGGTGAGACTCCAGTTAGCTTCATGATCTCCATCTATCAGGAAACACTGTATTTTCTTTCGTCGGGTTACTCTTTGCTTTGCTCATTGGGAAACAATGTGACTTTGCTCATCGGTAGTGATGTGCATTTCCTTGTCAGGTATCACTGTGACTTTGTTCTTTTTCTCTATCCGTCGAGTGCACTTCTTCGGTTTTGTTTTTCACTTAGTGAATACTTGATTTGTATGTATTATTGATAGCATAGCCTTGGTTCCTTTGGTTCTCTGAAGTCTTTGGCATTGTTTACATGACCATACATATTATATTAGGTTGACATTAATGACAATACAATACATTAACTGATTTAATGTCTTGCATGATTATCAACTTAACATATTCAAACATTTAATCAGTTACATGTCATCAATTAATATCTAAGTATTATATGTATTCTAAATGATCATACGACTGAAGCTACAAACATTAACAAGGTTCCTTTCAATAGAGTTGCCACCTCTTTCAAAGAGGAATTAAATTATTTATTTTTCTTTTGGGTCTTCTTCTTTAGTAGAGTCACTTTGATTTACAACAATTCTATTTTGATTATTTTCAATTTCTAGAGTCGCCACCTCTATATGAGGAATATGTTATATTGGTCTTATAGGTTCTTATCTATATTAGAGTGCTTCTCTTATATCACCAAATATTCTGGACAATTTCCTTACTTAGTCCCTAGTAGAATCGTCAATATGTTTGTTCCCAAATCAACAGATTGGAAAATTCTCAAAGGATTCCAAGCTTTGTGCTCAAATTCTCCAAGTGATTTGGCCCAACGAATAGGATTAACCAATTTATGGTTGAACTCCCTTGCACTTTAGGCTCTATAGGACCTAGGAAGGTTAACCTACTCACCAACTAACTCTTCAATTTGATGCTTTTTATAGCATATTTTATCTTTCTTCTACTTCTAATCTCTACTTCAAAGTGGCATATATTTGAAATAGAATGACTTATTTGTTGATTACTTGATTGCTTCTAACTTCCTTATCTATCTTTTATTGCTACTTTCTACTTTTCTTATACTTTTTTCTTCTCTATTGATGCTCAACTCCTACAATTATTTGATTTAATTCTATCTGTACTTCAATTTATTCTACTTTCATGTTGTTTTATTTGCTCCTACTTAAAGTAATGATTGATTTTATTTGAATTTTATATCTTTTATGTATAAGACCAGTCCCTTATCCTTATTGGGTGCAAAGTCACCTCCCTTCAAATCTTCGTGTATAACTTTGTGTGACAATTTTTAAATTTACCCCTTAGATAAATCTACCAACCATTTAATTCTATTAATGCAAGATGATTAAATAAATAACACAACAATCAGTCTAATTTAGTTTAACTTCTCCTTAAGAAGGCCAATCATACAAGAAACATAAGGACAACACTTCTCAAATACTTCTTGATGTTCCAATTAGTGTGAAATTGAATAACCTCTTTGAACAAGAATTTAAAATAACAATTAATTACTTGAATTAATAATCACAAAGAGCTAACTTGAAGAAAACTATCCACACCACAATTATAGAGAAAGATTTGGATCCTGTATTTTATTTCCTCATAATATTTACATTTTGTTTGATGATACCTTACAATTATAATCTAATGATATTCTTTTATGATGATCATTCTATTTGGTCATGATTTACCTCTTATATAAAGTGAAGGAACGTTTCGACTATCACAACTTTTATTAAAAACCCCACTAACAATTTTTCCCTTAAGATAGTAACTAAAAATATTTAATCATTTTATTGTCATCTCTCTTAACCTTCATGCTTCATTCCTATGAATAATATTTCTCAAATGAAAAATTATCATAATGTATGCTCTTTTAGGTGAAGAATACCTCATGTGAAAATGCTCTCCTTTTATATTCCTTTCATTTTATGGAATATTCAACTTACTCACCTTTAATCTTTTGATAGTTGATGCAAAATTATTATCGTCATTAAGAAAAATACTTCGCCTGATGAAAGAATATATCATTTTCTTCAAACAAATCACTCTTGTATTATGAAAATATTGTACTTTATATTCCCCATTTATCTACTCTCTTTATATATATATATATTTGTCTCCTCAATGAATAAATATTACTTCTATGTAAGGTCTTCAATTGCCCTTTTCATCAAGGAAAATCACCTCACAATGTAACTTTATCTTTAACCAATCAACCTCAATTTATGTATTATCATTGTTCACTTTATATTATCTTCTTGTCATTTACATTATGTTCCTCATCTAAATTTTCACTATGATCCACGTTGTCCTTGATTCCATATCCTCTTATATTTATCGTGTATATCCAACACTATCCCAAAGCCTTTATTAGTGTCGGGTAAGTTTAGGGATTCAGGTTTCATAACTGTGCATTGCTTTTGAAATTTTCTAAAAATAATTGGCCATACACTAGTCGATTTACCTTTGTTCCAAAATAAAAAACTTATTTTATGCAGTCTTGCCACTCTTCCATGTTTTCGATGAAACTCACCATGTTGATGCAACCATTTTGCCCTTGTTAGAAGCTCAACTCTCATCAAAATTTATGTATTTCGATGAAGGACTCTTCCTGTTTCTTCAAAATTTCAAAAACCACTCATCTCCTTCCACATGCTGATACCCTAATCCATGTTGGCAAAGGTTTGGAAATTGATTTTATGTCTAGTAATAATATTGGTTAGAAATTTTGTAAAACCTTTTCACTAAATTCATTCACAACATTTAATTAATTGATTATGTGTCCCTTCTGTGCACACCTCCACAATTTCCAATTAGATTTTCTTGAAAGTTTATGCTTGATCGAACAGCTTATGTGACTTCTTTGCACCTTCTCATTTATTTTTGATAACTGCAACTTTTGACAAAATTCATTTGTTCTTTATGCTTTGGTATTGGGTTAAAACCTGTTGAAAACTCTTAAATCAGCACGAGCTAGAAAAGAAATTGGTTTTTTTTTGTCAATGATTCAATCCTTTGCAAACTTCATATTTATTATATTCCATTCCATGAAGCTTCTTTGTGGCATTCTGTGAACAATTTCACTACATTGTTTATGCTTCCACAATTTTGAGTGTATATTTTTCTCATCACTTGAATTGAATGAGCTTATTGTGTTGCATGAGGATAGACCCGTGCAAGAGGAAGGACAAAATTTATTTGAACTTTATCCTGGTGGGTGTAGGAAGAAGAGAAAATACTTGTGAATGTTGTGAAATTTGTCTTTACATCAATTTGGTTTTGAAGCAAAACCACAACCAATAGATTGACATTTTACCTTTGTTGGAAATAAATTAATTATACTCCATCGGCACCTACCGCACAGTAAAGCTAGAAACTTCCAGCATTGTCCAAACACTTTCCACAGAGACTCTGCATAATTCCAGAATGTTCTCAAACTTCTAGAGCATTCTTAGACCTCTATTTATAGAGGCAGTTGTAATGTCTTGAACATCTGATCATAGAGGCCTCCAATTATGTCTTCTCTTTTGTGTTTCTGTGATCAATAAAGTCCTCCATTGATTTATTTTGTGTGTTTTTTCTCTGCTATGTTTTTCAACATGGTATCAGAGCCAATGGTTAGATGATCCTAAAGAGTTTGAAGAGGCAGATGAATCTAAAGGAGTTTTGTAATCTAAACAGAGAGAATCCACAAAGTGTTAATCAGATCAGAAGATCATTAGAGTGTTCATTGTCATGAATCTTTGCAGCTACGTTCAGTTCTAAAGCTGCCAGCCATATGTTATTAAAGGAAATTGCAGCCATACATTTTGGGGTAATAATCCCTAAAGAGATGTAAGGTATTCGTTGTCATAAAACACAAATGGAGGAGGATCGTGTGAAGCTGAAGTTTGTCACAATAGTCAGTTTGCACGCTTAGAAATTCTAAAATAAGGTAATGAAATACATTACTATGTACTTGCAAATGGTTTTGATGCTTATGTGAATGGGGACTTTGCTTAGAGATATGTGTGCTAATGTTGCAACCAAATTATTTTCTAAAGTGAAAGAGCTTCAGGAGAGAGTGCTTGTACTACTTTGGCTCTCTCCTGTACTACTTTGGTAGCTGGTTGTTGTTCACAAAAAGGGGTAATAACAAAAACACTTTTTGGTGGTGTGTCTTCCCCTATTTTCTCCCCTATTTTTTTCTCTGCCTCTGCCCACATTATTTGAGGTTATTGTTAGAGTAATAGTCTCTTGGGTTATTAATTAAATCATTATGATCTAATTACTAACTCACCTATTCACTCTAGTTTCTTAAGCTAACCTTAGGGTTTCCCTTTTTAGGGTTTCGTGATTCCTTTTATAAGGATTCACCTCTTTGTATTTCATAAGGAATTTTCACATCGCATTGTATCACATTGAAACATATTGTTAATAATATATTCTTTCATGTGCATATGATGTCTCTGGTCTTTTGGCCTCCATAGATTTTTCTTCTTCTGTTCTTTGCTTATTCAATGTGACAGGGTTATGCATGCAGGTGTTCTTGGGAGAATAGGTGTCTGCCTATTCTAACAGTTATTTGAGTAGATTGTTTGGGTTGGAGGTAAATGTTTTTAAAAATGTGTCTGTATTATTGATACTTCAGTAGAAAAATGTTGTTGAGATACTCCTCATAAAATTGATGTTTTCATTTTGTGAAGTGATTCATAGTATTTGGGAGACTCTTGAAAAAAGGTCAATCTCAAATATGGTGCAATCACAAAGTCAAACAACATATTGTACCTGAGTTATTGTAAGGGGTGCATTATCGGTTGTATCTGACACCCAAGAAGTTTTTGGTTTAACTTATTGACGAACCATGTATCCAAAAAGGAGTCATATAGAACTGGCAAGTACAACGGCTGGGCACCCATGTATCTCGGTAGATGGATTTCTTTTCATATGGACTCAATAATCACTTTTCATGCAGGTGCAAATTGAGAAAATATCAGAGTGATGATGGTTTCCCCATAATGTTATGGTAATTAAAACCAGTGAGTGCTTGGTTTATGGTAATCCTTAAACCATTTATTGTAAGGTTCGTGGTCATCCTTAAACCACTTTCTAATTTCTTATGTGAGGTTTGTGGTGAGCTAAAACCACTTGAGTGCAAAGTTTGTGGTGACTGAAAAAGTACTCCAAACTTGCACATTGGTTAGGGGTAATCTATGAAAACCCATTAGTGATTGGGGAAACAGTGTGAAGAATTTAATAATTAAATTGTAAATGGGTACCTAACAAGGCTTTAAGCCAGGACCCATCATTTCTAGCTTATGGGGGATATCTAAAACAGTTTAATAATTAATTTATGGGGGGATGTTGGAAATAAATTAATTATACTCCGTCAGCACCTACCGCACAGTAAAGCTGGAAACTTCCAGCACTGTCCAAACACTTTCCACAGAGACTCTACATAATTCCAGAATGTTCTCAAACTTCTGGAGCATTCTTAGACCTCTATTTATAGAGGCATTTGTAATGTCTTGAACATCAGATTTTATCTGATCATTTGTGATAAATAAAGTCCTCCATTGATTTCTTTTGTGTGTTTTCTCTGCTATGTTTTTCAACAATCTTGTAACAGTAACATTTAGATTAGAACTAACTCATTCGCCATTTTCCTTAACCTTAAAACCCTGCCGCAATTAATATGCAACATTGAACTCAAACCTTATTCAACATTTCCAATTTTGTGCAAACTGGGAGAACGTTGGCAAAGACTTTGTCTTCATTACAAATTTATTTTGTGCAAATCCCTTTTTCCAAACTCCCAAAGAAATGTTATTTTAGATGACAAAAAAACTCTCAACATAGTTGTAAGGCTTGAACATTCATAAATCATTTCTCATATATTCTCACATTACAAGGTGTACATATTAAAATAAGTTGTCCAACTATTATGCGTTTGGATTCTATGATGTGGAATTGGAATAAGGATTATTTTTCATTTTTTAATTAATTTGAACAATATGTATTTTTATCTTATTAAAAAATTATAATTATAAAAAAAAATTCTTACAAATTTTAATTTTTGAACTTAACAATTGTGTTACTAGTTTTTTAATTAAAAATATATTAAAAAAAATAAGATTTTAAAAAAAAAATAAGATTTTAAAAAATAATAAGGTTTTATAAAAAATAAAATTTTAGAAAAAAAATAAGATTTAAAAAAAAAAAAAATTCTTACAAATTTTAATTTTTGAATTAACTTAAAAAAAACAAGATTATAAAAATAAAAATAAAAATCCAGAAAACTTAAAGAACCGTTCACACACAAAACTGACGACTTATATATTTTGTTGTAATTTTGAATCCATGAATAGCTTATTTAGAATCCATGAATAACTTATTCTGGAATAAAAAATGAATTCCAGGTTAATACCAAATATTGATAGTTGGCGACATATTGGTTTCCTTGGAACATATCCAGTACTTCATTTTTTGAAGATTTAGATAGCTCTTTCCAAAATCTATGTGTGCTTCATAAGACCGTTGATAATTTAGACAAGCTTTAAATAATGCTTCTGCTCGATATCTGTGTTCATATTCTACATGCGTTTCTATTTTCCACTTATAATATCTAACAAAATCTCTTCTATTTTGGCGTAGGTATGGAAAGGTAGACCTGTAGGTTTTATTTTTAATCTCCAAATGAATTCACTTGAAATTTGTTTGTGAGCCATTTTTTGAGATGCATGGGCATTTTTGGGCTTGCCGACATCACAAAGATATATAAAACTGTAACAAATTTATTTCCCATACATGGGAAAAGGTTTGGGAACCATTCTAGAGGTATAAAATTTTATTTGCAACTGGAAAATGGCTTCAAATCTTTGCCTAAATAGAAAAACATGATTTATTTTTTTGGCAGGCTTGTATCGCTGCACCAGTAATAGCTGATAAAACTTATGACTCTTACACCTGTCGATTATAATTGCCTGAATTTTACAAAGTCTTTTCAGCAAATCCGTTGATTTCACATCCAACCATCATCATATTTATGTACCAATTATCAATCAAACAATTTAGGTATGTTTTGTTTTGGTTTAATGGATGTCGAGCTACGTTGTCTTAAAGTTCCAATCTTGGCATCATAGGCGGTGAGAGTTACTGGAAAGACATTTTAGAATTTACCTTTACACCTTCTAATTATTGTTTCAATTGCAGCCTTTGACAAAATATTCTCTTATCATCACCTCGAGGGATGTTTATGAAACATTCCATAAATCCCATGCTCTAAAAATTTCTAAAGTTTTCTTTGAATTGACTATGCCATCATCATATTTGATTTCTTGATGAGGAATTCTAGACTCAAATGTCAAGCCCATGAATCCACAATTCACATACACCTTGTCTGAATATTCAACTCTTAAATAATGAGAAACCCATAATTAGGGCAGCTTTTTTTTATTTCGATGAAACTTTCTTATCGATGAAGCATTTTTTCTTTTGGTAGATGAGTGGAGTTTCATTGATATCCATATTTTCGATAAGACTATGCAACACTTCCTCGATAAATGTTATTTTGATGTAGGCCTCATTTAGTTGCAATGTCCTATTGTCTTCTTAGATTCTTATTGTTTCTTTGACAAATCACAATATTGATGAATGAATGAATTTTAATGATGTACACAAGACCAGCGGCCTAAGGGACCATGAAAGAACCAATTAAACTATTTGTTGAAGTTTCTCCAAGTAGACCCTTCTATTGTGGATCCCCATTAGGAAAGTGGTCATTTTGTGTAAGTTTGCCTCTTCAAAAAGCTCATTCAAACTGTTCACCTATAAGTTATTTTCATAATAATTGTGAATGTCCTCGTAAGCAGCACACTCCTTGATAAAATGCCACTTTGTTTCAACCACCCCTCTGTTGTATAAATTACAAGTTCTTTCTTCCCACATTTCTTTGGGAACTTTCCATCTAGCAGTTTCGCACTGTAAATGGTGAGAGCTAGTCCTCAGCTTAGCAATCAGAATTTTTTCCTTGCCTTTAATTGTGGAACCTAAGTACTCCTTATCGCCATGGTCCCACTTGGGGTTAAATTCTTTGACATAGTGAGTTTTTTTTCTGCCTTCCTGTTTTGTCCACATGACAATTTTGAATTTCTCTAACACCCACTTTTTTTTATCTCAATGTTAGTGTCTGGGCACTCTTGAGGGTCTATGTTCCATTTGTTTAACCACTTGCTATTTTTTTTCTTCCAATTCTTTTTCCTCCGTTCTAAATCCTTCATTGCTACCATCCTAGGCCAGCAGTGCACACCCATATTACCCACTTTTTTTTAAGTATCATAGCATGCAAATAATTGTTGAGGCTTCAATCGAAAACATACCAGCCTCCGCCAAGAGAATCTCATAGGGAACTATAGACTTGACCTTGAGGTTACTAGTGATAAGATGCTTTTGGATTCTTTCTATCTGTCGTCATTTGAGATTTGACATGTTACTCCTCCAAACCTCACACCCATAGAGAATAACTGGAACCACCATGAGACCAAAGAGAGTCTTCCTAGTCTTCCAATCCCACAACCCAACTTTCCTACATCTATTTTTAAGGAAGTATGAGGCTTTCCAACCCCCCTATATTCTTTTTGATCTGCGTGCCTCCCAACTTAACCTATAGTTGAAATCAACTCCCAGGTACTTGTACTCTTCCACAATCTCTAAAGGGATGCCCTCAAAAATAAAAGTATGTTGTTGTTTTTTCTTCTTCAAAGAAAATATCATGATTTTAGTCTTAGAGGCATTAACTTGCATTCTCACCTCTTGGCAGGGTACATGTGAAAGATCATGAGGGGCCAAACTACACTCTTAAGTGGCAATGAAAAATCAGCAAGTCAAGGTTAGTCAACTTGACGCGAAAATTTAAACTAGCCATCAACCTAATATCAAAAAGTTGTAAGAATAGAATCTATAAGAAATTGAATGTAGTTTCTAAACTACTAGGTCTTTTCTGAAAAAAAAAATATGATTGGTGTAAAGTATAGATTTCAATGCAGTAGTACAAAAATTTCAAGAAAAAAATAAGTAGGTGTATGTCTGACCACCTTAATCATAATCAATGATAATATTTTTTATAAGATTTTATATATAGGTAGTAGACTCATGCCCGGATGTGACGCATATTTTTTTGTAATTTTATTCCAAAAAAATGATTAATTATTAATTTTCTGCTACAACATTTTCAGAATAAAAAACTCCCGTATCTGACCATCTTAACTCGTTGAAAACTTTACAAAATTCAAAAAAAAAATTCCCTTATAGTAGGCGAAGCATAGAATGTGACACATTTTTTGGATTTCAAAACTGTTATACCGTTTGAAAGTTATATAGTTGTTTTTCAATCAGTATATAAATCAACACTTTAGAGGTAACTCAATTAGAAAATAACTAATAATTACTTACCGAATTCAAAATCTGACAGTGATTATATCGATAGAAAGATGATAATATCCTTAAGATACCATTTTTGTTTCATCAAATTCGGGTAAAAAAAAGTCGTCAGCTACATGGTCGAAGTTTGGAACTCAGAGAAACAGGGGAAAAACATGTTTTTGAGTTATTTTTAGAGTTGACCAATTAGGTTTGGTGTATCAAGCAATACCGAACCTAATCGGGTACCCGAAAATGACAACACAATTTTGATTTTTAAATTTTCTCACCCTTTTCTCCCTCTTACATTTTTTTCCCTCCCCTTTGTCAAAAATTATATATTAGATTATGTATTATATATATTAAATTTTTTATTTTTTTTTGTTTTTTTGATCGGTAAAAGGCCGAAGCCAAAATTTTATTAATATTAAAAATAATTTTTACAGTATAACCCCACTCGCTGCGGGCGCTGGTAGGAAAGAGTGGGGTCGAGAAAACCTC
>MU227627.1:187498-235076 GCA_018584345.1 Thuja plicata | reverse complement strand
CCAATGTGTCGAAAGGGGTCATGGGGACTTTTTGACACATCGGAACACTGAAGTGTGTCCCAAGAGGTCGTAGGAAGTCCCCATGACCCCTTTCGACACATTGGAACACTGAAGTGTGTCCCAAGAGTTTGTAGGACCCCTTGGGACACACTTGAGTGTTCTACTATGTCCCTGGGTGTCAAAGAGGGACCTAAGGGGTCGTAGTACACCTTCTCACATGTTAGGACCCCTAGGAAGACCCCATGACCCCTTTTGACACATTGGAACACTCAAGTGTTTCCCAAGAGGTCGTATAAATTGTTATGAATCTTATTCTGACTTGTTATGAATCTTATTCTGAATTTTAATATTTTATATAATATTTAATTTATAAATTATGAAAATGTCAATTTATATATATTTTTATTTATAGTGTATATTTTTATAATATTTATTTACAAATAAATATATAGATATAGTATATATAAATTGAAGAAATCTAATATAAAAATTTAAGAAATCTAATATAAAAATTTACATTTAAATATATATTTGTTCATAAAATAAATATTTAATTTTATATAGAGTATATAAATTATTTGTATTTATTTATATGTAGATACATATAATACCTATATAATAATATAATAATATAATACATATATAATAATATAATAATTATATAATATAATAATATGTAAATAAATAGTATACATATATAAATAATATAATGAGTTCCTGCCACTTTTTATATGTAAACGTTCAATTATTTCATTTAGGTCCCGCCATTTGTTTGGGCACCCGAAAATGTCAGGTACCCGATATTAAACTGGTGTAACTTTTACCAAAATATTCCCTACCCCCACAGACCAGAGAATCATGACATTTTAGACTTTTTTCACAGGTTTCAGACGTGTTGCAGATAAAAAAAAGTGATTTGGGGCCCATTTTTTGAAAGTTAGTTAATTTAAGTTATTTTCTGTCAACTTTTGGTCTCACGATGGGAAGCAGCAGTCGTTTAAAGCACAAATGGAAGAGGAAGGTGACATATGAAGAAATTCAAGCTTATAGGGGAAATCACCAAAGAAAGAGAAAAGGTATGTTAAACATTAGCCAAGGTGACCCCGTAAATGTAGTTGCAAGTGAAGAGGATGTTGAATTTGAAAATAATATATGGAGTGAAGATAAAAATGTAGAGATGGAGAATGAAAATGTAGACTTGGCGAATGAAAATGTACACTTGGGGAATGAAAATGTAGACTTGGGGAATGACAATGAATGGAATGAAGATGAAAATGTACCGATGGAGATTGAAAATGTAGACTTGGGGAATGATAATGAATGGAATGAAGGTGAAAATGTACCGATGGAGATTGAAAATGTAGACTTGGGGAATGAAAATGTTTCACAAGAACCACATGAACGTTACACATCTCCAAATTATATGAAAAATGAAGTCCCTTGCATTAAAGATAATCAAACTTAAAATTTAGGGCTTTCAGAACACCTAAATGGTTAATTGAAATTGAGGAGAACATTATGAATAATTGGGAAGGAAAGAGATCAGATAGAACTATTAGGTTGTGGGCTTCAAGACTTTATGATCATTTTTTTGGAAACAAGACATTGGTTGAGCAATGTCAAATTTTTGTGCAGTTGTTAAAGATGCAAAAGATGAGACCCATGCTTGTGAAATTGAAGATTCATGTGAACAAGAAAATGGAGAGAAATGCCATTATTGTGAAGAATCTTTTCAATTCTCTCAATAGAATTGGGAAGAATAATAGAGAAAAAGACAAGAGAGCTGATTGGAGGGTTATTACAACCTCCTTAGTAAGTCATCAGTTGAGAAAGGCTCATTTGATGAGACAAACTTGTGTTGACTTCAATATAGACCGTAAAACTTTGGATAGAGCACTTGCAAGAAGAGAAAGACTTGATGATCCTCTTCGAATTGATAAATGGGCTTATGGTGGGAGACTTCCATGTTTTGATAAGAATCTAACAGATGTTGTCAAAGATGAAATTCAGCAATTTTGGCATGATAACTCAAGAGTGTCACCAAATGTGAAGGATGTCTTGAAGTTATGAGTTGGAAATCGAGAACACACTCCACATCCTAAACATTATGTGGAGGTAAGTCAAACAATTTTGTATAAAAAAATTTGTGAGACACATCCAACATTGAAAATATCACAAAGGTCTTTTGAATCCGTGAAGCCATTTTATTGTGTACCCCTTAAGATTTGGAATACATGTTGCAAATATCATGTTGGGTTTTCAATGCATCATGAACTATTACGGTCCATTTGTTCTACTTTGAATACTAATGAAATGGTAGAGGATTGTGGTGCAAGTGGTCTTCCCAAATCATCAATAGACTTTCTAGATCAATTTTTATGTCGTAGAGATGATGGTTGTTTATTTTATAAAAAAAGATTGCTTAAATGACAAGTGCTCAGAATGTGGTGGCTTGTCCAAGTCTAGGACATGTTTTCATGAGGGTTTGGAACACGATTTTGGAAAGATACTCGTCCAAAAAAAGGTATATGAAATAGTGAAATATACATTGAAGAGTGGAGGTGAAAGCGATCTATATGTGAGTTAGTTGCAAAAGAATACAATGTTGCTGATTTTATTTCAGATTTCAAGACAAATCTTTTTTACAAGTATGCAAGGCATAGTCACAGGTCTCAATGGTTGGATAAATAATTCAGGATGTGTAAGGACACTTTCCCCATTGGAACTATTATATCCATTGTCAACTTTGCAGAGAACTATACATTGCAGCCCCAAAACAAGACTCAAGCTCAATATTACAATTCCATCCAGGTTGCTATTTTTCTACACATCACATATAGACATTCCCCTAATAGCACAAAGATGAGTGGAAGATAATCATAGAGTACCATTTTTATATGAGCGATGATAAGTCTCACTCTCATGAGTTTGTCCAACATTGTTTTGAGAACTATTTTGACTTCTTGTAGGAAAATGATATTGCTATGGATTGGCATCTCATTTGGTCGGATAATTACACCGGTCAATTTAAGAATGCTAGACTATTTTTTTTGGTTGTGTAGAATGCATGTGGGGAGAGGTGTACCTCATATTTGGAGTTTTTTTTAGTCAAGGCATGGGAAAGGGGAGCATGATGGAGCAGGTGTGTGTGTGAAGAGAGCTCTAGTTAAGGAGAAATTGAGGATTTCAGGTGTTGTACTTCTTGATGCTTGTTCTATTGTTGATTGGTGTACTTTAGCATTGTCACAGTGGGGACTCTTGATTCTACAGTGTGTAGATTCTTTTTGTTGGTTGAGGAGGAAAAGGAGATAGATTGGATTGTCAAACAGTGAAAGACTCTTCAAAAATGCATTCATTGTGAGGCTTCGATAGTAGTACATGGACCATTTGGACATGAGAGTTGGCTTGGTTTTGCCCCATATGTTTTCAGTATGATTGGGATCATTATGAGTCATGTGAGTAGGTGGATACATGGGTTCCACAATATCCATCTCCTTTATCTTTGAAACTCTATAAGAATTGATGAGATGGAGACTTTGGTTGAGTATGACCATCTTTCAAATCTTCTACAACCAGTAGATGTTTTTGCATTGGTTGCACCGCAGGGGAATGATGAGAGGTCAGATTATTGGTTAGCACATTATGTACAAGGTAAACAGAAGCTTACACAACCGATTACAGATGGTGATGGGTTCACCTATCCTACTGGTTGAGTTGTTGTTGCAGGAACATGGATGTGAACATACATGATTAGAAAGAATGGAATTCCTACATTTGAAGACTATGAGAAGCACAAAACTATTCTCATGTATTCACACCTTGTTATAGCAACAAATGTCAAGTTGTCAAAGCATCAAGGAATACCAAAGACAAAAGAACTTTGGACTATTAGTAATACTAATCACAAAGCACTATTTGAGACCCTGAAGCAAAGAGATGACCCTTCAGGAACACTTGACTAGGTAATAAGTTAGCTCAGTGCAAGGTTTTCTAAGTTCGTTAAGCTTAAATTCAATACATTAATTTCGTGCCTTTCTTAGATTTTATTTTTTAGTCATTAACTTGGTTTTGAATGTGGATTGTAACTTGGTGCAAGAGCACCTATGAAGACACCTAGGGTCACCATGGATCCAATTAAAGATAGAAGGACAAAAGAATCCTTAAAGGTTAATTGGGATCTTTTGAAGCCTATAATGATAATTTGTAACAATAAATTTGATTTAAAAGTTAAATGTCCTAGATGTCCTGATAAGGACTTAGGACCAAAATCATGTATGGGTGGCCAATAGTGCCAACAAGGGATCTAAGTAAATATTTTCTCATAAATAGGCAATGAACACTCATAATTTTTGATTATTTACTTATGTAATTTGCATGGTTTGAATTCTTACATGTTTGATTTTTGTTTCTAATGCTTTAAGGATATTATTTTCATCATTTCAAACAATCTTTGAAGCTCTAAAAGTTCATTTGAACTATATTTTATCAATAGGTGCTGACTGATCTTTGAAAGTCATAGATTTTACTTGATAGTTTGGTCTTTTTGCAATGAAATGGATTGGTCCATGAATGACAACACTCTGATTCTCATGGAGTGACTCTGTAGTGTATCTTTCAAACCATCCTTCTTGACATCAAACCACCTGCTCCATCAGCTCCGGTTGTCCGGGTAAACGCTAGTGACAACCACGTTTTTCCCACGGAGTCACTTGGAACGCTCGCAATCGCGCTTGACCCAAGTGTCCCCAAGGTGCACTAAGCATGATTGGGCAGTGATCTTCCAAGGCTTGTATCTTGGACCTTGTGAGAGGTATCAATAGAATTTCAAGGGATATAGGACCATGTTGCTGAGGTCTACAACAACCTCTCTTGGTTTTGAGCGATTCAACTTTGTTTGAATTTGGCAAGGCAATCTCTGTCGATGCCAAAACTTGCAGTGAGGGTTAGTTGACAGTAGCTCCGTAGTGTATCTTTCAAACCATCTGTCCTGGCATCGAACCATCTGCTCCACCGTCTCTGGTTGGCTAGGTAAATTCTAGTGACAACCTTGTTCCAACCACAAATTCACTGGAATGCTCGTGACCGCGCTCGACCCAAGTGTCCCCAAGGTACACTAAGCACGATTGGGCAACGATATTCCAGGGATCATATCTTGGACCTCGTGAGAGGTATCAACAAACCATTAGGGGTTAAAGGATCATGTTTCCAATTTATAAAACAACCTCTCTTGGTTTTGGGTGATTCAACGTTTTTTGAATTTGGCAAGGCAATCTCAGTCGATGCCAAAACTTGTAGTGCAGGTTAGTTGACAATAGCTCCGTAGTGTATCATTCAAACCATCCATCTTGGCATCAAACCATCTGATCCATAAGCTCCATTTTATCAGGTAAACACCGGTAACAACCCCATTCCTCCCATAGAGTCACTGGAACGCTCGTGACCACGCTCGGCCCAAGTGTACCCAAGGTGCAGTAAGCACGATTGGGTAGCGATCTTCCAGGGCTTGTATCTCGGACCTCATGAGAGGTATCGACAAATTGTCATGGGTTACAAGATCGTGTTGTTGAGGTCTACAACTACCTCTCTCTATTTTGAGAGATTTGATTTCATTTGAATTTGGAAAGGTAATCTCAGTCAATGCCAAAACTTGTAGTAAGGGTCAGTTGACAGCAGCTATGTAGTGTATCTTTCAAACTGTCTGTCCTGGAATTGAATCATCTGCTCCATTGGCTCTGGTTGGCTGGTTAAACACTAGTGACAACCCTATTTTTCCCATAGAGTCACTGGAACGCTCGCGACCGCGCTTGACCCAGGTGTCCCCAAGGTGCACTAAGCACGATTGGGCAGCAATCTTCCAAAGCTCGTATCTCAGACCTTGTGAGAGGTATCAAAAAATCACTAGAGGCTACATGATCATGTTTTTGAGTTCTATAACAACCTCTCTCAGTTTTGAGCGATTCAAATTTGTTTGAATTTGGCAAGGCAATCTCAATCGATACCAAAACTTGCAGTGAGGGTTAGTCGACAATATCTCTGTAGTGTATCTTTCAAACCATCTATCCTGGCATCAAAATATCTACTCCATCAGCTTTGATTGGCTGGGTAAACACTAGTGACAACCCCGTTCTACCCAGGGAGTCACTGGAACACTCACGACCGCGCTTGACCCAAATGTCCCCAAGGTGCACTAAGCACAATTGGGCAATGATCTTCCAAGGCTTGTATCTCGGACCTCGTGAGAGATGTCAACAAACCGTTAGAGGCTATAGGATCATTTTTTCAAGGTATACAACAACCTCTCTCAGTTTTGAGCAATTCAAATTTGTTTGAATTTGGTAAGGCAATCTCGGTCGATGCCAAAGCTTGTAGTGAGGGTCAGTTGACAGTAGCTTTGTAGTGTATCTTTCAAACTGTCCATCCTGGCATTAAACCATTTGCTCCATCGGCTCCGGTTGGCCAGGTAAATGCCAATGACAACCCCGTTCCACCCACGAAGTCACTGGAATGCTCACGTTTGCGCTCGACCCAGGTGTCCCCAAGGTGCATTAAGCACGATTGGGCAGCGATCTTCCAAGGCTCATATCTTGGACCTCACGAGAGGTATCAAAAAACTATCAAGGGATACAAGATCATGTTGCCAAGGTCTACAACAACCTCTCTCATTTTTGAGCGATTCAAAATTGTTTGAATTTGGCAAGGCAATCTGAGTCGATGCCAAAACTTGCAGTGAGGGTCTTTCAAACTGTGATACCTTTTTCTGCCCCTTATCTGTTCCTTGGTCTCAATGATTATTTTCACAAACCTACCCCAAAAAATTTGCACATTGTGAATCCATGAAAGAATATCTCTAAATTTCTAAGAGCATACATCCCTTCATTGTGCCTTGTGACAATGAAACTTCAATGTTCTCTTTTCTAATCTCTGTCACGATAGTCCTCTATTTTTTTAGCATTGCAAACTATCATGCTTCATTGTTCTGATTCCCAAGAACCTTTTCATATTACTACATTGTAACAATACACTGCTATGCCATTGTTTTGTGCTCCATTTCCTTAAATCATGTATTTGACTACAATCATTATCTTCATATTTGATTGGTCTAATTTGATCTTTCATGACAAAAACATCTTCTATGCTCTATTCTTTGTCTTTTCATATGGAAATGGTCATTAAACTCTACATTTCTCCATTAATGTTTGTTGTTTATGCATAACGATATTTTTCTTTTGTCAAAGTATGATACTTGTTTTTAGTAAGAACTATTTTTAGTAAGATCTATTTTAACTCAATGTATGATATAACTATAGTGTCCATATTTTATGAATTCTTTTCTTAAATGACATATTGATTAAACTTTACATATGAGTAGAAAGAAGGCAATGTCTATTTAGTGATACTTGAGGAGGCATTGTTCCTTATTTGCAGTTTATAGTTGTGTGGCCTCTTGAAGCTTGTGAGCAAAGAGAAATTTTGCTTAGATCATTGAATATTTCAGAAAACTAAATAGATTTTATAAGTTGAAGATTAAATCTTGATGTCAAAATTCATCTGGTATTATTATAACTGAAAGTCTATACGCCATTGGATTGGCCATGAGATTTTTTATAATTTGGATCCATACACTTGAAAAGTAAAGTGTGGTATTTTGTCATAGAATAAGAGATTTGTAAGGCTTCTTTGAGTAGTGAAAACCATGAGTTTCATGTGGGTTTAATAGTGAAAACCATGAGTTCCAATTCAATAAAAAAACCATTTAATGATAATCAAATATAACTTCAAAATATAAATTCAAGATATAACAATCATAATCATAGTCAAGATATAACTTAACCATTCAATTCCATAAACATGAATAATACATGTGTATACAAAAGATGACACAAAAATAACATAAAAATAAAAATGTTTTATATATAGAAAGTATCAAAAGTATCTCCATATACAAATATGGCACATGCCATTTCAAAATGTCTGCAAAATCAATGTTTCAAGGTGTACAATGTGGCATATATGCCATATCAAAATGTAAAAAGTGGCGTCTCTAAATAACCACAACTAAAACTACATCCCATGCCATAGGGGGATCATCAAAATGTAGCCTCTTTGAATAACTATTTGGCTCTGATTGATCCTGCATCAAAAAAGAGTTCAAACCCAAGTTAGATTTTTTAGTTTATATGATTTGTACATATATATAATTCATAATTCAAACACTAATTTAATTATAAATTATAGCTGAATACAAAAATTTGTACTTGGCCTCTCGGCTACCTACTGTGATCAGGTGTCCTAACATAAGTCCTTAGTAGCGAAGGGACAATGCCACCATTACAAAGTCTGACCTATAAATATATATTTGCAATAATGCGATTAGTAGAGTGGTGTAGGGGCCCAAGGTGCAACATAGAGTAATAAATTTACAAAATAGGATGATAGCATAATAAAATTACAAATTGATTGAACTAAAATTAAAACTTACGTCCGCTAATCTTTCTTCTGGAATAGTGGGTTGGGTCAACAAAGATATGAATGATTCTCATGGGGCCTCCCTCAGACTGGGAGTAACCTATGAGAGTAAAAAAGATAGTCAATTATATATAAATGTACTTCATCATAACAACCCTGATTACAAAATATAAATAACAATATATAAATCTACGTACAATCGGGCTATCACTCCAAATCGAGATGCCTGTCAGCCTAGGCTCCCGAACCTGTGTCAGGACATTATGAAGAGCCACACCCTATACAATAAAGTGCATGTAAAATATTTATTACTACACACAAGTGACATACATATGCATGTATAATTAATCTTAAACACTTCATTACCTTTCCTTTATCGACACATGAAGAAGGAACCCCCTTGTGCCCCCACTGACATCAGCTGATACCTGCAAGAGTACAATAAGATGAAAATATATTAGTAAATGTATGATTTTTATTGCTCTAATTGATAGAGATTTAAGCATATACACCAAATGATATAAAAAAACTAATGGGTACATAATTTACAATATACTGTATAGGTGTCCAGGCCAAATGAAATGGCCGAAATTGTGGAGTCATCCACCTGTCTCAACTCCTCCTCTGTCATCGCCTGAACATAAATGAACCAAATATATATACATAAGTGCATGAAGTCATTAAAACTAATCTAAATAAATATATTATTTTTAAATTAAATAGGTCATGTGACAAATTTATTTAAATAATGTTTACACTTACCGTATCAATAGGAGTCCATGGCTCTGCATACCCCTGCTCATCACTCTCATGACACGCAAATGCTCCATTAGGTGTTGCAGCCTCTATAGCTATGTCTCATGTATCCTCCTCATCAATAACATACTGATATGTATCAACATCAGTAAGCAGTCTGAGGCACAATTTCTTGCACATAATGCAAGTATGGGGGACGCAAACATGTGAATTGCTGCTAGATGTCGACGTGCCAACATCATCCACGACAAGAGGCAACAATGACCTGGTCTGGGCGATCAACTGATCACTCATAATGTGAATGGCCCTAATACTCTATGAGGTAGCCTCTGCAATGATATCAGGATGGTGCACAAGAGGAGGGGGTGAGACATCAGTGGGGGGGACAAAGGTAGTGGCCTTTTTGCACTGGGCAAATGGCCTAGTCTGAGGAGCTCCTCCGCCTACACCCATGTTGGGACTCATGCTCCAATAATTTACATTGTGAACACGCACAAACTTAGCATACATTTTTTTTATAAAATAGAAAGGGAGCTCCAAATTGTTGTGGGGTGGTTTATCAAAAACCATCCACCAACGATCCCAAAAGTGTGTACGCATTGCATTGTTTGTGCACCATTTAATTGATAATTTTGGCTTTTTGGGGTCAACTTTTAATCTGGTTTTAGGATTAACAAAAAGGGAGGATATATCGACTTTAGTTATATTAAGGGTCACAATCCCATCACGGTCAAGCCCGTCATCAAATTGGGCATGCATATCGTCACGCCAATGAAGAGAAGTATTATGTTGGTGTGTAAGTGTGTCAATATTTTCAACAATAGTATTTAGGGTGGCAAGCATAGGACCTAATGTAGGTATATTCTTATATGTATTTTGGAAGCCCCGTATAGTGTTCAAATTGTCTTGTATCAAATCGTCTAAAGATCGAGGGTTTTGAAACTGTTCTGGATTGTTTTGGGGATCGTTATTTGGTGGGGGGGTTATTTTATTCATTTTTGTCAACCATGCATGATTAAATAAAAAATATATATAAATTTCAAAATGATTTCATATATTATTAAAAAAATTAATAGAAAACCCTACTTCAACCAAAAAACTCCATTTAACATAAAAATGAAAGAAATACGTCAAAATATACCGCAAATTTACTTACCGTATATACCGTGATGACGAATTTAATGTTGGAGAAAACTGGTACCCGAAAAAATCATGTACGAGATAAACCTAACCGTTCTCAATCCCCAAGAAATGAAAGAAATAAGAAAAAATGGCTCACGGGTTTTGATTTATGCCACAAGTTTTGGGTACCCGATTAGGCTTGTGCTTTGGTGTCAGGTTTTCCCAGGTGTACTGACACTGAGGCCTACTAAAAAGTCAACAAATGTTTTCATGCGCTTTTGGACGAGTGAAAAGTGGATTTTTTTTCACATCGCCACTTTTTGGGCCCTCATCTTTTTGCACATACCCGACAAAAAAGCTCCAAATTTGTCAAATGCTCTCTTGATCATTGGGCGAACTTTATAATAAGAATAAGGTCATCTGTGTACAAAAGCAACCTCACCAAATAACACGCCAAATGAATGCCATCCCCATTGGCCTTGTTTAACCACTCCTCCAATTTATCAATGTAAAGACCAAACAAAGTAGGGGATAAAGGGCACCTATGTTTGACACCTATGTTTGACACCTATGTCACTCCCGAAGTTTTCATACATACCCCCCTTAGTTCCAATTTTGGCTTTGACCTATTCATACAATTTATAAACTGCAACCCTTAACTCTATTGGTACCTCTAACTCTTACATTTTGGGCCACAACTTATCCATAGGAACGGTGTCAAAAGCCTTCTTGAAGTCCACAAAATAGCAAAAATCTTCTCCCCCTGCTTCTCCCACACTTTTTCAATGAAATGTCTTAGAGTGATGTAAAGGTCAATAGTAGAATGTTTTGGTCTAAATCTCGCCTGTCCCTTTGCCCTCCTCTCTTCTTTTTCTACCCAATCACCGATTCTATGCTCTAACATACTCCCAAAGAGTTTTCCAAGAAGGGGATTCACCATAATGGTATGATAATTAGAGGGATTATTGATGTCACCACTCTTATGAAGAGGAATAACAACACTGGTAGTCCACTCCATAGGAAAACTGCCCTTGGTGACCGTGTTGAAGACATCCTTGATGTGCGGGGCCAAGAGTTCCACTCCCCACTTCAAAAATTCTGCCTTTAGCCCATCAATATCTTTTGCTTTACCATTTTCTAGCTTCTTTATACCCAGTTTAATGTCCTTGATAGAAAATAGCTCAGCTGACGTATTAATTATAGGTGGACTATCCACCCCATTTGGCCTTTCATATAACAACTTTGCATATTCCAGCCATTGAATATCAGTGATGTTATTTTCTACTTGTTTTCTTTACTGCTGCAATTCTCTCCAAAGACCCTTAGGATCATGTTTCCCTAAAGAGATTATCTCTTTCCTTCGAGCAGTCACATAACCCTCTTTTTTGGCTTTTATCAGTTGCATGTGTGTGTAAGTGTTTTCTTTGCTAGATTCCACCTTTGTAAGAGATCTTTTTGTTGCCTTGCATTCTTTGTCATACCAGGGGTTAGCTGGGAAGGTGTTTGATATGCTCCTCCATGGTCTAGATCTCTTACACTCCCTTAGGGCACTATGAAGATCATATCATTCTCGAAAAATACTTTTCCAAAGGGAAATAAAATGGACCCACCATTATTTAGATTGTTTTTCCTTAGTATTATAATATTTTAATCATTTAAGAATAATTAAAAATAATTACCTATTTTTCCTTTCTATCCTTTTTAAATAAGGTGCACCCGTCTCATGTGTTTTATTATCATTTTTCAACATTGTTGACTATAGTAGTGAGATAGATGCAAATTATTTATCTTGAATATTATCTCGATTTGCAAATTTTTTATGATGCTCCCTGATGTTTTGTGAAATGTGCTTATGACTTTAGCTTTGGAATAACATAAGACTAAATCATAAAGTTTTGTAATCTTTCATGGACGAAGATGGATGTATAACAAAGTGTCATGATTAATTGGCCTAATTTTAAAGTCATCTGATTGTGAAAAATTAATTTTCAAAGTCTTTTGACATTGAACAAATGATAAATTTGAATAAATTGTTTTCAGTTTGGAATTTGGAAAATATTAAATGAAGTGACGTGCCTTAAGAATTTGCACAGTGGTTCTTTATAATACAAATAATCTCATGAGGTAATTGGTTTGGCGTGGATGTGATGTAGGTGGAAGATATCATTTCATATAAAAGGTCATTTTGAATAATTTTGCAATGTATAGGATGCATGTTGAATAAATTGCAAATGAAACCGACTTGGAAATGGGGTCATGTAATTTTATAGATAGACACAGTGGTAGATTGTGATGAGGATAGTTGTAGGGAATAATTAGTTTGGTATGAAAATACTAGAGGTACTAAAATATTGATGCAGGAGCATCATTGGGTCATTGGCAATCTTGCATCACCCAAAAACATTTCCTTTCAGTTTTGTTCCTGTTTTCCAATTTTCTGAGTTTCCGTGGTGCTCCTTTATTTTGGATCATTTTTTGTTACGAACCTCAAGGTTGGTTTTGGACATCATGTTTTACTTATGTCTAGATTCGCACCTCATTTGGATACTTTGTTGCGGAGATATTAAAGATTCATGGCCAAGTCTATGTGTTCTTCATGTTCCAACAGTCATATGGAGTTTTTTAATCTCATGAAGCATTTTCTCAATCGACGAAGCTTTGTGTCTCATATTTCGATGTTCTTGGTTCTTTGGCCGACGTATCTCTTGGATCGCACATCATTTATATATCTTAGCAATGAGCTCTTATGATTTGGGTCCTGACCTATATTTCTACACATTACATTTTATTACTCTTGAAAATGTAATTGATCAGGCAAACTTATGTGTTGTGGAGGCTCTATATATTAAGGATTTTGATCTTTGTTAGGGGCATTCATAATTTCTCAGGAGATAATATTTGGAAGGTTAGCATTTGGGTTTAGATATGATTTTATATTGTAATCAGTCACGTATGCCTAAAGTTTTTAATCTGCATGTTGCAGGCCAATGTGATGTAATTACTTGATTATGTGATAATGCGAAGGTCTGTTATAGCATGATTGACTATCTATTCTTGTTTTCGAGCTGGTTGTTTCCACTGTGTTGACTATTGTTGCATGCTTGGACCATCTCCATTAGAGAAAATCTGGCCATGACTGAGTTGGATGGTCTGCGCTTTAATATTTAGCATGAAATTAGTATGTTTTGGATTTCTATAGTGGAGGATGCTTATCAATATGCATTGAGAGCAGAAGATAAGTTAAGGAGAAGATAGAGTAATCCTAGAGGGAGAGAGAAGCGAGGAAGTAGAAATGGTAAAGATAAGTAGACCATTGGAGAGGAAATTGATCAGAGGACACTTAGGAGAGGAAGTGGTAGAAAGGAATTTAATATTGCTTATTTCAAATGTGGTGGCATAAGCCATAGAGATTTTCAATGTTCAGAAGGATCTAGTAAAATCTTGGGCAAATATAATCTTGTGGCACATCAGGAGTAGGCTATTGATGAACTTGTGGAGAATATGGTAGAACCTAAGATGGGAGAATATCTTATGCTTAGGAGAATCATGTTGAGTGACAAGGAAGTTGAACCTATACAAAGGAGGAAATTATTTAGTATTGTTTGAAAATCACAAGGTAAATGTTGTAAAGTTGTTATGGATAGTGGTAGTACTAATAATTCTTGTCTGTATGCCTGATAAGTTGGTTTTTAGATGATCACATGGTGGAGGTGAAAGAGAAATGGTTGGTTCCTGTAAAGGAGGCAGAGGGGAGAAGTGCAAGGAATCTATGCATTGTGAAGAGTTACTATTTGGAGAAGCAGAACACACAGGTTGACATAGATCTGGAGAATAATCTTGGAGGAAGAAATGAGAATCAGTTGGTATCAGATAATAGGAAGGGTAAAGTGAAGCAACAAAAGACCTTGGTTGTTGATCAAATGAAGTCTTATAACAGAGGTAAATTAGGTGTGCAAAAGAAAGGAGTTGGTGGTAAGAGTTATGATGTTGATGTGAGCCATGATAGAGAAAGTGTAGAGTGGAGTAAGTTGATGAATCTAATAGAAGATAGAGCAAAGGTGCAGAGAAAGAAAGTTGTAGATAAATAGGATATTTGGATTAAGAATGAGCATGAGATTTATGTCCTATATCCTATAAGATGTTCATAGCTTCCTCTTATGAAACATATTCTTCTCCTCGTGAGTGTTTGATGTAGGAGAATCCTTGGGTTGTCGGCAATCTTTCATCACCCAAAAATATTTCCTTTCAGTTTTATTCTTGTTCTCCAATTTTCTGAGTTTTAGTGGTGTTCCTTTGTTTTGGGTCATTTGTTGTTACGAACCTCAAGGTTGGTTCTAGACATCATGTTTTACTTATGTTTAGTTTCACACCTCATATGGATACTTCTGATGAACTACAACTAATTGTATGTTTGAATTCATTTTGTTGATGATCAACCGAGTTACAAATGTGATGATAGACATTAATCAGTTAATGTATTTTCATTGATGTCAACTTGTTTTGATTATCATTATGGTAACAAACATTTATTATGGGTTAAAGATCTGGAACAAACAAAGTTTATGTGGTCAGTAACTGAAGAGTTCTATATGCACTGAGTAATAGTGAACACTGAGTAAATATAGTGTATACCAAGCATAGTATTAACCAAGCAAGGGATCACCGACACATCACGGTATTAACCGAGCAATAAAAAGAAACTAAAGGCCGACTAAAATGATGATTCCAGGGTAATTTATAAGGTTTGTTATGATTATCAGATGAATATGAAAATTCAAGGATGATCAGACAAAGAAGATTGAAATGTTTTTTTGACACAACTGTCGAGGAAGGTTTAAGCGACAAAATTAATGATGGAGATTAAGCGAAAAAATCTAAAGGATGGAAATTAAATGTGTTATGATGTCTATATAAGAGACAAGAGAAATTCATTATGAAACAACATGAAAATTTTATTCATGAGTGATCAAACTGGTCGAAGACAAAACTAATCAATTATGCAGACAACACTGATCGACAAAGGAAAGAGAATTTACCGAGCAAAATAGAGTATGAAGAATCAGAGGAACTGAAGTGAACAAATTGATCATAGGTATTATTTTACTTAGCACAGATCCAAAAATATACAAACAGAGTTGTGTTTGAATCAGATCATTAATGTATCAATTTAAGCATTGTTACAGATAAATCTCTTAACTGAGTAGGACTTGAAAGTCTTTATTATGATATTCAAATGAATGTTGATTATTTTCTTGTTGAACCCATAGTGAATGATTGGTCAAGGGAGAATTGTTAGTGATAAATCCTCTAACCAGGTCACATTTAATAGTGTGCATTGTAACCTTTAATAGGGTTGGATCTTAACTGAGCTCACTTTAGAAGAGTGAAATATTTTGGGTTATCAATCCTAGGTGGTTTTGTCCCTTACCAGGGTTTCCACATTAGAAATCTATGTGTTAATGTGTATGATTGTTTTGGATTATTATTTTTCTTTACACATTACTTTATCTGCATTGATCGGTAATCACAGTAATTGTTTTACTGCTAAACATTATATGAGTAGATGATTTGGTAGATGAGTTGATGAGTTTGAAAATAAGTTTGAGATCACAGTTTATATTTCATCAAGTTGATTTATATGTTTGAAATTATTGTTAAATACAACTGGGAGAATTTGGGACTGTAGGATAACTGGAGCTAACTGATTCACCCCCCCTCTTAGTTATCTAACAATTAGTATCAGAGCATACAATGCTTAGAAGGAAAGTTTTAAAGGACTTAAGCTAAATATCAAAAGATTTAGAAGAGAGATGCACCTAAGCTGAACAAGGACAACTTCTCAACATGGAAGAGCAGAATGAGACTATACATGTCAGGGATTGGAGATGATATAACACTATACCTAGATACTAAATTCATCTTACCTACTGGACCTTTGGCTATTAATCAGATGAGAGAGAAACACGAACACAATAATATGATGGTGGAACTTGCTTCTTCACTATTTGATGCTGAATTTGAGGATGTCAAGACATGTACATCAGCCAAACAGATGTGGGACAAGCTTACACTAGTTTGTGGAGGAGATGCAAATGTGCAAGGAGCTAAATTTGAAAGTCTCCGAGGAAAATTTGATGACATGACAATGAAAGAAGGATAAAACATAACACAATACAACAACCAAATCAAGGAGGTTGTGAATGTTATTCATGGAGCAGGTGGAGTTATTGATGAAGACATTATTGTGAGTAAGATTCTTAGAAATTTGTTGCCTATTTATTCTATTAGAGTCTCTGCAATATATGAAATGAGAGCAACACCTGGAAACAATATCATAGTTGATAGTATAGTCGATAGATTGATTTCATTTGAGCTGAACAATTTTGACAACAGTGTTGTTCCTACTGTTGAATTTGCATTTATGTCCTCTCTGAAAATTAGTAAATCTGGTAACAAACACATGATAAGAAATGATAGTGACAGTGACAGTGATGATAAAGAACTTGATGAACTTGAAGCGTTAATGGTTAGAAGATTTAACAAAGGTAAAGGAAGGTAAACTACCTTTGATATGCTTTAATTGTAAAGAAATTAGACACTTTGTTGCCAGATTCCCTAATAGAAAAAGTGATGAAAGAAATGAAAGATCTAATGAAAGAAAGGATGATCTAGAATATAGAAGCAACCAACAGTATGATAGAAGGAGTAACTGAGATTAAAAAGACAAAGGCAAGAAGGCATGTTACATTGTTGAAGATAAAGATAAAGACATCGACACCGACACTGATGAAGACATTGGGACAATATTTGTAGCTTTCAAAGAAGATGAAGGGTTTGTTGAAACAACACTTATTTCTAAAGTTATCAAGCATGATTTGGGTTATTGGTAGTGGTTGCACACATCACATGACTGGAGACAAAGAAAATTTTGAATTTATTGAGCATTATAATGGTGGATCTGTTAGAATGGGAAATGATACACCTTGTCAAGTGAAAGGAAAAGGGACTATATTGCTGAACAATAAGATCAAATGTGAGAATGCATATTGGGTGAAAGGACTTAATTATAACATGTTGAGTGTTTCAAAGTTGAATAACACAAGTCACCGAGTTGCATGTGAATATAGAAAAGCTAGAAACTATGATGAAACAGGAAAGTTGATCGACACTGGAGAACAATCAAAAGGTAATCTATTCTATCTTGACACTGCTGAAACTCCTTGTTTAATGGCTAGGAATGAATATGTATGGTTGTGGCATAAGAGGTTATGTCATGTAAATTTTGACAACATGGTTAAGATCAGTAAGAAAAGAAAAGTAAGAGGCTTACCGAGCTTATCTAAACCTGACCATGTCATGTGCAAGAATTATCAAACGGGAAAAATGTCAAAATCTAGTTTTAAGAGCAAAAAAATTTCATGTCTAATGATATTTTGGAATTAGTTCATACAGACCTATGTGGACCAATGAGAACACAAAGTTATTATGGTGACAAATACTTTATTTTATTTGTTGTTGACTACTCTAGAATGATGAGTGTCATGTTCTAAAAGAAAAATCTGAAGCATTTAAGATGTTCAAATGGTACAAAGCTAAAGTGGAAAAAGAAAGTGGTAAATAACTGAAATGTTTAAGATCTGACAAAGGAGGAGAATTTATTTATGGTGATTTCACTAACTTTTGTAATGAGTATGGAATTAAAAGACAAGTTTCTGCACCGAGAACACCACAACATAATGAGATTGCTGAAAGGAGAAATAGATCAATTGTGGATTGTGCTAGAATACCGACGATTGAAAAGAATGTTGCACAAGTATACTGGAGGGAAGCTGTTAATACTCCTGTATACACATTGAACTGAGTACAACTGAAGAAAGATACAAATAAGACACCTTATGAATTATGGTATGGCTATACACCTAATGTAAGTTACTTTAGAATATTTGGAAGTCAATGCTATATTCTGAAAGATGAAAGAAATGGGAAATTTGAATCAAAAGGTGACGAAGGAATATTTCTAGGATATTCTACTAAGAGCAAAGCTTATAAATGTTTGAACAAGTCTTCTAACAAGACCATTTAAAGTGCAAACATAAGAGTTGATGGATTTGCTTAGAAAAATAATGAGGAAAGAAAAAGAGAACCAAAAGACTATAATAGGTTTGTTTACATTGAAGAACCTGCCACTTTTCCCAAACAAGTACCTAACATTACCGAGAAACGGGGTAATGTTACCAAGCATCATGATGCACCAACCGAGAATTAGGAAGATGTTGCAACTGGAGATCATGATCATATACCAACTAGAGATCACAATGAAGAACACAAAACTGAACCTACACTTGCAAAATATGTAAGTAGACATCATCCACAAAATCAAATCATTGGAGATAAAAGAGCTAGAATGATGACACGAAGTAAGTTGAATAACAACATATGTTTTATTTGTGAATTTGAACCTACAACTGTTAAAGATGCACTTGAAAATGAAGAATGAATTAATGCAATGAATGAATAAATTGAGTAGATACAAAAAAAAAACATGGACATTAGTACCGAGATCGAGTGATAATAATGTAATTGGCACCAAATGGATATTTAGAAACAAATTGAATGAGAATGAAGATTTAACCAGAAATAAGGCAAGACTAGTATGCAAAGGGTATGCACAAGAAGAAGGTATTGACTATGGAGAAACTTTTGCACTTGTTGCTAGAATTGAAGCAGTTAGAATATTACTTTCTTATGTTGCTTAAAAAGGATCCAAAGTATATCAAATAGATATTAAATCTGCATTTCTGAATGGAATACTGGAAGAAGAGGTATACATTGAACAACATGAAGGTTTTGTTGATCCTACTTAGAAAAGCATGGTATGTAAGTTACACAAAGCATTGTATGGATTGAAACAAGCACTGAGAGCATGGTATGAAAGAATACACTCCTATCTTATCAGTATTGGATTTTTTAGAACAAGTGATAACAACAATTTGTATTTGAAAGGAGGAAATGATGATAAGACTTGTTGATGATGTTGTATTTGGAGGAAATGATAACTTATGCAAATCATTCACTGATGAAATGAGGAAAGAATTTGAAATGTCAATGTTTGGAGAGATCAATTTTTTTCTTGGCTTACAAATTTTACAACAAGATGAAGGAATCTACATTATTCAATCCAAATACATCAAGGAAAAATTGAAGACATTCAAAATGGAAGATTCAAAACCAGTCGGAACACCTATGGTGACAAGATGCAAATTGACAAAAGAAGATAAGACAACTGAGGTAAATCAGACATTGTACAGATCTATGATTGGAAAATTGATGTATGTTGTACACACTAGACGAGGCATTGCACACACAGTTGGAATTGTAGCAAGTTTTTCTGCTAATCCTAAAGAATCACATATGACTGTTGTAAAGAGAATTTTAAGATACTTGAAGAACACTGGAGATTATGGATTGTGGTACAAGAGAGAAGACAAATTTGAACTAAAAGTTTACACAGATGTTGATTGGGTTGGGAACATTGATGATAGAAAGAGCACTACTGGTGGAGCATTCTTTGTGGGAGAAAGATTAGTTATTTGGATAAGTAAAAAGAAAGGATGCATATCTCAGTCAACTGCATAAGCAAAATATGTTGTTGCTGTTGCAAATTGTTCGAACATTGCATAGATAATTTTTTTTTTTGAAAGGAATGAATGAAGAGATCACTGACCCAGTGGTAATTTATTGTGATAATACTAGTGCAATAAATATTTCAAAGAACCCGATGATGCATGCAAAAACAAAGCATATATCTATAAACTATAACTACTTGAGGGAACAAGTACAATAAAACAAAGTTACATTGGAATATGTACAATCAAAAGAGAAACTAGCTGACATATTCACTAAACCCTTACCAAAGGATACATTTGAGTACTTAAGGAATAGACTAGGGGTTCTTCCCTTGTATATCGGTCACTAAGCTGACTAGGAGGTTGCATCAACCTGCATGTAATTAGAATATCAATCATGATGATGCAAAGTTGAACTGGACTGACAATGACATATCAGTACATTGCAAGGTACTTACACTACTGCACCAAAAACCAGAGATACTTTTTGGCTAATGAAGATTTGTATATTTATTTTTGGCATTGCTGTCAAAGGGAGAGAAGATTCGATGAAATATCTATCCACTGCAAGAGAGAAAAGGAGAAAAGTGAAAGGGAGAGAAATAACACATCTATCTAAAAAGAGAGAAGATTCAAGAACAACAAATTCAAATCTACAGGGAGAGTCTGCATGGTGAGTTTTTAATGCTGAAACATATTATATATCCAAGCTAGGGAGAGCTACAACATTTTGCATATAGTTGTAGAACAAAAGTTTGGTATTTCATGACATTTCCATATTACATATTTCATATTGTGTTGCCATCAATGCCAAAGGGAGAGATTGATGAACTACAACTGATTGTATGTTTAAAGTCATTTTTTTTATGATCAACTGAGTTACAAATGTGATGATAGACATTAATCAGTTAATGTATTGTCATTGATGTCAACTTGTTTTGATTATCATTATGGTAACAAACATCTATTATGGGTTAAAGATCTATAATAAATAAAGTTTATGTGGTCGGTAAGTGAAGAGTTCTGTATACAACGAGTAATAGTGAGCACCGAGTAAATATAGTGTATACCGAGCACAGTGTTAACTGAGCAAGGGATCACCAACACATCACAGTATTGACCAAGCAATAAAAAGAAACTAAAGGCCGACTAAAATGATTAGCTAGAAAATTGATGATTTAGAGGTAATTGATAAGGTTTGTAATGATGATCAAACAACTATGAAAATTCAAGGATGGTCAGACGAAGAAGATTGAAACATGTTTTTGATACAATTGGCAAGGACGGTTTAAGCGACAAAATCAATGATAGAGATTAAGCGGTAAAATCTAAAGTATGGAAATTAAATGTGTTATGATGTCTATATAAGAGAAGGGAGATTCATTATGAAACACACATGATGCACACACATGCAAAATTCATGTAAGGGTGATCAAACTGGTTGAAGACATAACCGAGCAATTCCGTAGACAACACCGAGCGATAGAGGAAAGAGCATTTACTAAGCAGAACATAGTATGAAGAATCAGAGGAACTAAAGTGAACAAATTGATTAGAGGTATTATCGTATTTAGCATAGATCTGTAAATTTGCAAAGAAAGTTGTATTTGAATCATATCATTACTGTATTAGTTTAACCATTGTTACAGATAAATCTCTTAACCGAGTAGGACTTGAAAGTCTTTATTGTGGCATTCAAATGAATGTTGATTGTTATCTTGTTGACCCCATAGTGAATAATTATTAAAGGGAGAACTGTTAGTGATAAATCCTCTAACTAGGTCACATTTAACAGTGTGCATTGTAACCTTTAATAGGGTTGGCTCTTAACTGAGCTCACTTCAGAAGAGTGAAATATTTTGGTTTACCGGTCCTAGGTGGGTTTTCCCTTAGCAGGGTTTCCATGTTAAAAATCTATGTTAATGTGTATGACTGTTTTGGATTGTTATTTTTCTTTACACATTACTTTATCTGCATTGATCAGTAATAACATTAATTGTTTTACTGCTACTCGGTAGATGAGTAGATGATTTGGTAGATGAGTTGATGATTTTGAAGATAAGTTTGAGATCATAGTTTATATTTCACTGAGTTGATTTATATGTTTGAAAGTGTTGTTATATACATCTATAAGAATTTGGGACTGTAGGACAACTGGAGCTAACTAATTCACCCCACTCTCAGTTATCTAACAACTTCATTGTGGAGATATTAAAGATCCATGGTTAGTTCTGTGTGTTCTTCATGTTCCAATGGTCAGATGGAGTTTTCCAATCTCGTGAAGCATTTTCCTGATCAATGAAGCTTTATGGCTCATATTCCTATGTTCTTGGATCTTTGGCTGACATCTCTCTTGGATTGCACGTCATTTCTACATCTTGGCAATGAGATCTTATGATTTGGGTCCTGACCTATATTTCTATATGTTACATTTTCTTACTCTTGGAAAATGTAATTGATCTGGTCGAATTATGTGTTGTGAAGGCTCTATATGTTGAGGCTTTTGATTTTTGTTGGGGGCTTTTAGAAGATCTCAAGAGATAACCTTTGGAAGGTTAGAATTAGGGTTTATATATGATTTTCTATTGTAATCAGGCACGTATGCATTAAGTTTGTAATCTGCATGTTGCAAGAGAATGTAAAGTAATTACTTGGTTCTGTGATAATGCAAAGATATTTTATAGCATGATTAACTGTCTATTCTTGTTTCTGAGCGGGTTATTTTCAATGTGTTGACTATTGTTGCATGGTTGGGCCATATCCATTGGGGAAACTCCAGCCATGACTGCATTAGATGGTCTGTGATTTAATATTTAGGATGAATTGAGTATGTTGTGGATTTATATAGTGGATGATGGTTATTAGTATGCATTGAGAGCAGAAGATAAGTTAAGGATAAGACAAAGTAATCCTGGAGGAAGAGAGAAGCGAGCAAGTAGAAATGATAAAGAGAAGTAGACCATTGGAGAGGAACCTAATCAAAGGGCACTTAGAAGAGGAAGTGGTAGCAAGGAATTTTAAAGTAATTGTTTCAAATGTGGTGGCATAAGATATAGATATATTCAATGTTTAGAAGGATTTAGTAAAACCTTGGGCAAACATAATCTTGTGTCACATGAGGATCACTCTATTGATGAACTTGTGGATGATATGGCAGAACCTGAGATGGGATAATATCTTATGCTTTGGAGAATAATGTTGAGTAAGAAGGAAGTTGAACCTATATAAAGGAGGAATTTGTTTAGGATTGTTTGAAAATCAGAGGGTAAATGTTGTTATGGATAGTGGTAGTATTGATAATTTGGTATTAGAGGAGATGGTACAAAAGCTTGGCTTGAAGAGGTTTAAACATTCTTGTTTGTATGGGATAAGCTAGTTTTTAGTTGACCAGGAGGTGAAAGAGAAATGTTTGGTGAACTTCAACATTGAGCCTTTTAGTGATGAGGTATTGTGCGATGTGGTATCTATGAGTGCTTGTCTTGTTCTATTGGGCATACCTTGACAATATGATAGGGGAGCTATCCATGATTGCACAAGTAACTTGGTCACAAAGGATGGGCAGAAGTTTACTTTGGTTCCTGTGAAGGAGGAAAAGGGGAGAAGTGAAAGGAATATGAGCATTGTGAAGAGTTACTATTTGGAGAAGCAAAACACAAAGTTTGACATGGATCTGGAGAATAATCTTGGAGGCAGAATTGAGAATCGGTTGATATCCGATAACAAGAAGGGTAAAGTGAAGCAATAGAAGACCTTGGTTATTGATCAGATGAAGTCTTGTAACAAAGGTAAATTTGGTATGCGAAAGAAAGGAGGTGGTGGTAAGAGTTTCGACGTTGATGTGAGGCATGATAGAGAAAGTGTAGAGTGGAGTAAGCTTATGAATATGATAGAAGACAGAGCAGAGGTGCATAGAAAGAAAGTGGAATATAAAGAGGATCTTTGGACAAAGAATGAGCATGAGATTTATGTCCCTAATCCTATAAGATGTTCATAAGTTCCTCTTGTGGAAAATCTTCTTCTCACCAGGGGTGTCTAATGCAAGAGCATCCTTGAGTTGTTGGCAACCTTGCGTCACCCAAAAAAAATTCCTTTAAGTTTTGTTCATATTTTATAGGTTTCTGAGTTTTAGAGGCGTTCCTTTGTTTTGGATCATTTATTGTTGTGAACCTCAAGGTTGGTTCTAGACATCATGTTTTACTTATGTCTAGGTTCACACCTCATTTGGATACTTTGTTGTGGAAATATTAAAGATTCATGATTAGTTTTGTGTGTTCTTCACGTTCCAACGGTTAGATGGAGTTTTCCGATCTTGTGAGGCATTTTCTCGATAAACAAACCTTCGTGGATCATATTCCAATGTTCTTGGATATCTGGCCGACATATTTCTTGGATTGTGTGTCATTTTTAAATCGGCAATGAGATCTTGTGATTTGGGTCCTGACCTATATTTCTACATGTTACATTTTATTACTCTTGGAAAATGTAATTGATCTGGCCAAATTATGTGTTGTGAAGGCTCTATATATTGAGGCTTTTGATCTTTGTTAGGGTCATTCAATAGTTCTTAGGAGATAACCTTTGGAAGGTTAACATTAGATTTTAGATTTGATTTTCTATTATAACCAGGCATGCACGCCAAAAGTTTGTAATCTACATGTTACAGGCCAATGTGATGTCATTACTTGATTCTGTGATAATGTGAAGATCTATTATAGCATGATTGACTGTCTATTCTTGTTTCGGAGTTGGTTGTTTTCGCTATGTTGACTCTTGCTGCATGGTTGGACCATCTCCATTGGGGAAACTTTAGCCATGACTAGATTAAATATTCAGTGTCAAAAGTGGCTACTTGAAATGGTTTTTGATATTCAGAATTGTAAAATATGTGCATGCCCTATAATTTTGACACTTGACTAGTGCATCCGATCTGATTGTTGAAACTAATATGAATTTACATGCATCTTTAGGATATGTGAACATAATGGAAAGGTAAAATTGAATGAGATTCAAGGGGTCATTTTTTTAGGTTTTCATATTATGTGGAACTCTAAATTTTGCAAAACTTAGAGCTCCAACAAGACATAGATGATATGGATCTAGTGGCTAGGGCTACAACTAGGGTCACCACAACACAAGCACATTAATCAAACATCCTTAAATGTCACGAGAAATTGGTGTAGGAGCATGTACTCATTTGGATGCCTCATGAAGGATTGTTGTAATTGTAAATTTTTAGTGTTTTTCCAAGGTCTCATAAGTTCCTAAAGACCATTTAGAATCAGTTCGAATCTTTTTGTAAGGCAATTGATGCCATTTAACTCATGTAGACCTATAAGGTCCTGATTAGGTCAAACATGGTTAAATCACTCAAAGTGTGTTCAAAATGAGTGAAAATGATATAATTTGACTCATTTTTTCCCTTTTGTCATGTTCTAGGGATAGGCATCAAGTTTTGAGTTAGTTAGTTAAGTAGGGCAAAAAGTTGTAAAAAGTTGCATTGACAACTTTGACAACTTTCTAGTGCAAAAGTGTAATTTTCAAATCCCAACGGTCACCCATTCAAAAATTAGTTGGGGACTATTTTTGGATGGGATAATTGATGTTTATAAGGCCTTTTATGGTCAAGACACAAGTTGTTGTTAAGATTTGAAGAAGTTGAATACAATTTTTGCTTTGTTTCCCTGCTTTATAACTGTTACTAATTACTCAAAAGATACAACTCATAACTTAAATGAGGACACTTAAGAGACATTGAAATACCATGGTTTTTAATTAAAAGATGCCATGAAAATAAGACATGAATTTCACCCACTGCCCTTTAAGGTAAACAATATTATTTTGATCAACATGACATAATGGGACAATTGGGTGGGATCTAGGGCCAACAGAGAAGCAGTATTTTAGAACTCATCCTACACATAAATAAACATCTCAATAGAAATGAAAATTTACATATTAACACAACAATATCCAACTAAATTATTGAAAGTCAACTATTGATACCTCATTCTTCATCCAGATTACATAACCAATCCACTTTTTGCTTTATAATATTTCCTTTTGAAATTGCCTTGGATGTCGGCCACATTTCTCCTCCTGTCAAAACATGGCATATGGACTAGTTAAACTAATTATTATCATGTCAATTTTAGATTGAATCATGCTTAGCTTAGTTCAATTCATAGCTTAATTTGCATGGTTCTTGCATCCATTTTAGCATATATCTTCATCATAGCTTGATTTCTCATTTTCTAAGTTGTCACCTATGAACTTAATTGTAGCTGAGAGCTAAATCTAATAGGTCCTTAGGAATAGAGAGTGATAGAATGCCCTTGAGTCATTTATTTCATGATTTATCAAGTTTTCTATCACGCTTTGATTTAAATGCTCATACTAATGTCTCATTGTGGTTTGTAGTTCACAAAATTGCACACACTAATTAATATGCAATCATTTACTTTTTCCTAAGAAATACAAAAATATCATGTAACATATTAAATATACTTACAAATGTATAGATCAAGGTTTGTATTCCTTGTTGGGCACTGCGATGTGTGGCATAAAGTTTAACAAGCCTAGCCTTGGAGGCCTTGTCTTGAAACATATACTAATTCCATTTAACTATGCATAAATAAATTTGAAGAATCATTTAATAAATTTGGTATAATCTTATGAGAAAATTCAACTACCTATGTACTCTCCTCACTTGACTTTGTTTGTGCTTCAAACTTATCATACTATTTTACAAGCTCTTTCCATACTTTCACACTTACATAAAGTGGCCTTTTTTTGACCCTTAGCTCGAGAGGTTATTTTTTTTATCTTCTTTGTTTGGTTGCACCGAAACCACTTATAGTTTTGAGACATTCGTAGCTTTATCTTCTTTACAGACCAACCTATGCCAAATTTAGTCTTCATGTCCTAGATAACTAATTTTTGTAGGTGCCTAAGTATCATTGAAAATGACAAATGTAGATGGTCTTTGAATCGTTGAAGGTATGCTTCCTTCAACCTATTCACAAACATTTTTCTAGCATCTATCATTCAATTTTCTCCTGAAACCACATTGTATTCTATCTCTGTATTGTAGCTACTAATGCAAGATGAAATGCATGGTGTGCTATAAAGAAGTTTGTGTCCCAGCAATGGATGAGACATTGGAAGTCTCTATTCCATGTTCCACAACAGTACCTATACACTTCTGTCAGTTATCAAGAAACAGTAATAATCAGTCTGTTTTGCCTCCATAGAAACATGTGTTGACATCAGTGACAAAACATGAATGCCAACAACAACATAAGAAACCAATTCCAACACATTTAGGCGTCAATGTACCTGTGCCAATATCGATGCAAATACAAATGTTACATAGCACCTTAATTTGCACCAAACTCTTCTACTAGGTGCAATGAACACCATGAGTAACACCGACCTGATGAATAGCGCCCACATTGTGAAAAAATGCAGGAAAAATATATTAAAACAGTGCGTGGAAGAAAAGAATGGAGTAAAAAATGGAGCTAATCATAGGGATTTGTTGTAGTGAAAAGTTCCTTTTTTTCTTGTGTCTTCTCTTGTTTTTGCTTCTTGGTCTTTTGGAGGTTGAAGGATTGAGAATGTCATGGAAATATGGAACCCTCAATTCCTTGACCCCACTTTGGTCTTGCACATTCCATGTTTTTGAGGATCATTGATTGACATTTTGGGGATGTCACAAAAACCTAACACCCATTACACCCAAAATCTTGATGCCTCAAAGGGCAACAACCTTGTTTGAACCCTAAAGCGCGACTTTACTATTGATGCCCCAGTAGCATCACCTAGCTCTCACGACTGTAAAAGAGCACTTTTAGCACTCATTTCGCACAAATATTTTAATGATTTTATAGTTACTATTTGACTACAAATCTTTTGATGATTTGGCTACTCACTCTGAGTGTGGCCCTTGCATTTCTATCAAGTCCCATGCTACTGAGGATTTGCATGGAATAAGGGTTTCTGGGTACTATCACGAGGTTCTCTACTTATTGAACTTTGCTAAAATATGTTTGGTGTATGTGTATTCAATCACAGGCCTATCTAGTTGAGGTTGGTGCTTAGTAGGTTGACAACAAATTGTTAGAAGGGAACTGAAGATGTTTTATAAACTGTTAGTTATCAAAACTTTTTGAGATTTTGTCCTACCTAATAATATACATCTTCTTGATATTAATATAAGAATGCTACCCCTAACAATTATTAATGATATTAAAAAAATATAACAATTTTTAAACTGAAATATAAACAAATATAATATCTTTCCCATAATTTATATTTTTTCTTTGCGAGTAATAATATTACCGATAGACTAATTGTATAGGCATTTGCCCAAATTATTTTACACGCTGGGAAATTAGGTTCTGACGGGTGAAAATCTTCGGACTTCTCCGCTGGCGGAAAGCTTGTCTCGAGCTCACGAATCTAGGAGCTCTAAAACCCCATATGTTTAGACCTAATATTTAGTCTATCAAGAATAAATAGGAGCTCTAAAACCCCATATGTTTAGAGCTCCAACACTCTGGATAGGCTATTGGTTTTGGTTCGTCTCATTATTTTAAAATCTCCTTTGGTAGTATTTCGTAATATTTTCCCTGCAACATTTTTTCCCATCGACATTGTTGAAAGCACAATATTGAGGTGAGTCCCTCGCCACTGTTTCAATGATTTTTTTTAAGGAATCCGTATACGGCTGCATCATTTTTTGTTGTATTCTAAAATAATTCTGTCGTTATCTGTTAAATGAAGGCATTGGTTCTGTGGTCTATTTTGCATGTTATTTTATGTTTTCATTAAATTGTAACTGTTATAAATTGCGCTTCATTCAGAGTGCGTCTTTTCTCAATGTTGCTTACTTACATCGAATGCTCTCAAACATACATTACCTTATTTGTCATTACGATTATAATTTAGTTCTAACTCATTTGAATTCATAATAGAAACTGAACATGATGAATAATAGACGTCAATGAATAAAAAGCCTCCAAGCATGAAATAGATAACAATGCAAAATTTGATACACTACTGGCTACCGGTTTTGTCATGCCAATTGTTGCCATTAGCCAGAACTGAAAAACTTACGTATGATTTACGAGAGACAATATGAAGAATTGGTAAAAAATCTTTATGACCGTGACACTGGCAGATGTAAAAGATGGGAATAGTATGATCTATTCCCAGCTTACTTTTTAAGAACCCAAAAAATCCCAACTACTAGGGTACATATATATATCATGTGACATCGTAATATCATCATTGGGCATAAATATATAACACACATTATAACGACAACTGCAAATGAGTACCTCCTGGCTTTAGGAGAAAATTATATTCCACTTAACAATCACCCAAGAAAATTTCTCCACAATTGAGAAAAGAATGCTTAGCATCGAGGCTGGAAGTGTGAATGTCCACGCAGGAAATGGGAGGTGGTCTAGCTGCTTGAAGAACATAGGTCACCTCCTAATTGGGTACGGTAGTTTTGCAGTTCCATCAATTATGTTTCACGAGGAAACGAAAAACTAACCTTCAAGATATAAACCACCATTACGCTCTTCTATTTGATGCATTTGGGTTCTTCGGAATACTGTAGTTGCTATTAATGCCATGAAAATAATCTGCCGAGAAAATTTAACGATTGTTTAAGTAGATTTGGTAGATGCAACAATGTAAAAAAGGGAGGCCTACGAGGACCACTGTATTCTAAGAAATGATATTTGAATAAGAAATTAGCGCGGGGACAGAGACAGCAGGCAGTAGATGCCAGACCTGTATTGGAGGCCTTAGGCTACCAAATTCAACATAGAGGAGGAAGTAGATGCTGTTTCTGGTGAAGCCTGCAACGGTAAACACACACCTTATTAGTAAGATTCAAAGAATGTTTATTTTCGTTTACAACTAGACAACGACTCAATAGTTTTTTTTAGCATCTATCGTTGATCCTCATGAACAGTTGAGATCTTATTTTGCATTAGTAAAATTGAAGGATTATAAATCCTTTTGTCCAAATCAAGATAAAACCTATTCTACTAGCTTTGGTGTTCTTGAAGCAATGTCTACACTTTTTCCATAGTTGTGATAAGTGATAGTTGAATGAGGCATCTGAGAAGAAGCCTGCAAATTACTGAAGCTATTGGAAACTGACTGTGCAGGAGACTTACGAGGAGGAACCCCATGACCCCAGCCTCATGCGGTTGCCAGTTTATTTTAGACTATTATACGAATCAAACAGTTTTGACTGTTGCAGCAACTATAATGTTTAATTTTAATATGGTGTTGTAATGTCCTCTTTTTTAAATGTGATTAGAATAATAGTAAATAAAAAATATAATTAGAAAAATATAGAATTAAAGTTTAATGTAATTAAAAGTTAAGGGGCATCTGAAGAATCCATAGTGACCTGGACTCATGAGGACTCGCCGAGTACTCGCGAATTCTAAGCCGAGTGATCCTAGCCAAGTTCTAGTGGCCTGGGACTTGCCAGAAACTTATCCAAGGAAAAACTCCCCAAAAATTTGGTTTTTGCCAAGTACTGCCGGTTTTTTGCCGAGTCCCGCCGAATCTTACCTGTTTTTTGCCGAGTCTCGAGTTGGTTCAGCCTTGCCAAGTCCACACCGAGTCCAAGTCTTGTTTCTATGGAAGAATCACAGTCATTTAGGAAAATGATATATAAGTAACACCAAACAAGGAGAAGTAATCATCATTGGAAGAATACATTTAATATTTATTTATCACTCCTTGTGGACAAAACCCCTTTAGACTGAAATTGAAGGATGGAAACCCTTAATTTCTCTTGTCAAGTCAGTTGATGAAAACCCCTAACTTGGATGGAAATTAGAAACATTTCAAAGATGTAATGTGCCCTACTGGGAGGCTACCTGTTTTCCAATAATTAACATACATCATTAAACATTATTATGCCTTAAATTAAGTTTTTGAGATTAGAAAACATCTAATTCTTTATAATGTAATTAATAGCCAATTATATCTAGGGTTTGTCCTCACTACTTCCCTAACCCTAACTGGGGATGGTGGAATTACTGTGCTAGGGCACTTGGAAACCATCTACAAGCAGGCTCCCTCAAGGTTTCAGGAACACATGTTCATACCCATCTTGGGACTTATCCCCCAAGGCTTTAGAAATACATGTCCTTACCCCATCTTGACTTACCTGTCTTGTGAGGAATTACTCTGCCTCTCCCTACAAAAACTCCCTATCCTTGCAAAGGCATTAGCAGAAGACTAAGGAGTAGGCCATTAATTATATTGGTCTTTCATGTATTATGAATGAATATATATATAAGTGAAATTAAGCATGACTGTCATATAAATCTGAATTCCAGTATTATGCATATATTCCAAGACCACAATATATGTATTTGAATCTGCTGTGTGTTCCATTTCTTATTCAATCCCATCTCCCCCTTTCCTCAAACGAACCTTCTTCCCTTCATATCTCTCATTGTGAGGGAGAGGTTACACCTTTTTATTATAAATGCCCTTTGGCAAGAGACATAATCTTTCACCATTATTACCCTTGAAAGAGTGCAACTCTTTATTATTTCTGCCCTTTGAAAAAGACACAACCTTTCATCAGATCTGCACTTCTTATTTAAAGCAGATCTGTACTTGGGATTCCTCCTTTTCTAGATTACAGAACAAACACTTATTTCCTTTGTATTTCCTCGATCCTTTTTGGATGCCCATTTCAAAATGAATCCTTGTCCCTTATATATCTTCCCATACGAGGGAGGAGTCACGTCTTTTCATTATTTTGCCCTTTTGAAAGAGTCACATCTCTTGACCCTTAATTACAATTTAATTTTCTTTTATTCTAGGAGATTCTTATCTTAAAGCATTTTCTTTATTTATTTTTAATGATGATTTTCCTTAAATTAATATTAAATGGTTCTTTATTAAACTACTGTTATCTTTTAGTCAGCTGTCTAGAATATAGTTTAAAGACCGCAGTTTGATTTAATCAGTAAGGCTGTGATCATGCTTTTATTAATGCTGTGATCTGGTACATTCCTTGACGGGGGGCATGACCAAAGACTTCATTCAAAGGGAGACAACTGCAACAAAGGCTAAAGGATTTTGGAGATACATTATAAGTTTAAAATCTGAGTTAGAGAATCAAAGTTATAATTTTTGGGATAAATTTATATTTATAATTAACTATGCAATCATTATTGTGATTTAGGTTTTCTTTTATTTTTTTGAACAGTAAACTGCTAGGTGGGTGAAAATTATATTAATAATAGAAATCTACATAATTACAGAGAGAATGACCATCATTCATGTAGCCGACAGAGTAATGTGCCACCCCAAAACCTGATCTTCCAAAAGCCTGAAAGGCTATGCAAGCAAGTCCAAGTCATTTCATCAAAAAACATGCCAAAAAGTTTCAATGCCATCGTCAAAGAACAAGTGAAGTTGACTAGCAAAAAAAATCCATATTCCAGAGGAATGGGGTAGATTCACAAAAAAACAGAGGAGAGGCCATCACCAGAGAGCAATCAAAGTCTACAAAAAACAAATTCACAAAAAACCAGAGTAAGAACAACACGCCCATCACTCCACTTCCCGGTAAAATTCATTAGATCATGCTACCCGAGCGAAGTGGTCCACCCATTGCAAGTTGTTCTTGGCGTCGATGTCAACCACCCTTTTGAGAAAGTCCTGCCCAAAGTGGCCTAGAGTTGATGCCGAGCCAAACCTTGAGCATCCAAATTTTGCAAAAAATGCTATCAAGCAACCATTGCACCAGGTTGGAAGAGCTTGGGAATGTATTTAACCCATGGAATTCCAACCCCCAATGCTCTCTGAAAACAATATCAATGTTATCCAAAAGAGCTGGTTCAAAAACCTCTTGCAACAACATATCCACCTTCGGCCTGCCCAAGTCCAAGAGTGAGGCCAAGAAACAGGATGAGATATTGGTGTTGATGTAATGTTTCTTTTTAGGACGACCTTATACTTTGCCCTAAATTTACAAATCCAAGTGAAGCAAACAGCAAAACATAGTTAGAGATATAATCCTTTCTCTCAAAAATAAGATGAGATAGACCTGTTTTAGAAACCTGCAACCAGGTTAGGTAGTAGTGTAGATATCTAGGGTTAGGAAATATACATATGAATCTACACTATAAATCTTAATGATTAATTACATGGGAGCTCAACCATAATGAGGCTTGTATTGGAAGACATGATGAGGTGTCCCAAGCATCCTCTACCCTAGGCCCAACAATTGGACCTCATCCTCTGTGGTCTCATGTGATCCTTAACCAATGGTCCTTAAGCATCATCATGATGTGGCATATCTAGTGAGGACTTTACGCTGTTCTCCTCCATCATGTCAACCTATCGCCTCTTATGATTGACTCCCTTCAACAATTGATCAATGTGGGGCTAGTAGGGGAGTTGCAATAAGGTGTTCTTGACCCTCAACCCTAGGCCCAAGGCAGGACCTTATCTTCCTTGGCCTCACGTGGTCCTTAACCATCATCATGAGGTGGCCTTGTGGGCCTTAACCATCTTTACAAGGCACCATACCCAGTGGGAATCCTTCGCCATTCTCCCTTGCACTCCCTTCCTTACCTCAACAAAACCAATTATTGCATAGTTCCATATTGATAAATATAGACATTAAATTCAAGTATTCATTAATTGTATATAATCAGACATAAACATTATGTATTCCTATCTATATATAGTTATAATTGCATACGTGAATCTATCCGTTCATACCACAACAATTAAAAGTTATAGATAAATCCTTCAGTTGTATGCAGTGTGCACTGTTGTATCTGCTAATTATTTGATGTGTTTCTGCTGTCTTGATTGATGCAATTTGCTGAATACATATTTCTCCTGTTGCTGATGATTGTTGTTGAATGATAGATTGATTGAATGAGTTCCTTTGATTTGATGATTCAAGGTATTGGTGAGTTATGATTATGTAATCATGATTAGAGTGACAATATAATGTTAGCTACTTTGATATATTGGTGGATGGCGATTTAATGAATATTGATTTGACAGAGTCATGGTTGATTGCTGAATTGTATGTTTCCTTGATCCCAAGACGACAGTGATTGATGTGAATTTGATTATTGTTTCCTTGATCTTGCTGATTAATTGTTTGCTTGAATTTTTGAGGGACTAATGATTTATGGATGCAATGTCACAGTTATGTATATCTGAAATCTGATCAGATTATTCTCCTAGATCGATTTCCTTGATGCTATGCAACTGCTGATGCTTATCTGTGTTCTCCCTTAGTTCAATGTGTCTGAGGCTTTTTATATCTTCCTACGAAAAGATGCAATACTTCACAAAGGATGCCTTGCTTTCCAAGAGAGGTACCCTTGCTTTACAAATCACTATCTTTTAAAAAGAACTGCTTTAATTATAGACTTGATTACTGCTCTTTATTCTTTGTCACTGCCATTAACACTATTAATCGCTGCCTTAGGAAAATATATTTGCTGTTTGTCAATTATTAATGATCATTCTTTATGAATCGTGGCTTCTTATTAATTTCTGTGCACACCCTCAACATGTTTTTCAGTTGGAACTCTTCTCTTCAACTGCTCCGAACGAATTGATATTCCTCTCCTTTTCAAATCTGTATTATAATTTTTAAAATATTCTTATAACTGCTGTTGCTTATCTTCACAGTTTGCTCTTAAAATCAGAATGATGATTGCAATCAATTGATGCCTAAGTGAGTCTCAACATACCTCTCTTTATACCTTCCAAGAGGCACCTCTTCACAGAACAAGACAACTTATCAAATCAGGTCGGCTAATACATTTATTATTTAATTTGCATTTAAATATGTTACCAAGGGTCACAACCAGGTCAGCCAGCAATGTGGACAAATGTTTATTATATATTTTCCTTTTTATTTTACATTCTTAAGATAAGGCGTCCATATCTACAGGGTCGGCCCTAATTATAATTTATTTTAATTTCTCTTTAAAGGGCGATAAGACAAGGAGGGTCAGCCCTAAGTAAATATGGTTGGCTGGCTTTTGAGATTAATATATAAACTATTCCCTTGAATTGTTATTTAGTAATTCACTGCTCTCTTTATGTTGTTTGCATTAATTGCTGCGATTATGTGAACCTTTGATCATTCTATTGCTGAAATTAGGTTTCAGATGGGGGATATGACAGTTCTCCCCTCCCAAAATTGTTTGTTCTCAAGCAATGACAGTGTAATCAAATCTTTTAATGCGAGTGTCCCTAAACTAATCCTAGGAGATTTGTAATCTTTAGATCCTCCTTATGATATAATTAGCTTCTGCCATGCAACTTTGATATTAACCAAGGTATTGAGAATTTGCAAGGTTTGCAATTTTAAGACAAGTTCTCTCATCACTCTGAGAGAAGGAACAAGGTCTTCTTGTAATTGATCAGCATGACTCACATCTATGACCTCAAATGTACTAAATTCATATTTTTTGGTTCACTCTAGTTGCTCTCATATTCTAGATCAACTAAAAATATAGAGCCAAACATGAAGCATGCACTTAAAACGTGAAGTATACACACGAACGTATGAAGACATGGAGCATACATGCAAATACATGCATTGTTAGATCCCTCTTATTGGCTAGAATGCATTTATTGAGTCATCTTTACCTTGCAGGTTGGCAGGAACATTGCTCTGCTACCACTTGTAATGTCCCTTTCTTGGACGACCTTATATTTTGCCCTAAATTCACAAGTCCAAGTGAAGAAAATAGCAAAACATAGTTAGAGATATAATCCTTTCTCTCAAAAATAAGATGAAATAGACCTATTTTGGAGAGCTGTAATGAGATTAGGTAGTAGTGTAGATATTATTCATGAAATACATCCAATTCTAGGATTAGGAAATATACATATGAAATAGCACAACAAATCTTAATGATTACATGGGAGCTCAACCAAAATGAGGCTTGTACTGGAAGACATGATGAGGTGTCCCAACTCCCAAGTATCCTCTACCCTAGGCCCAACATGAGGACCTTATCCTATGAGGCCTCATGTGGTCCTTGACTGATGGCCCTTAACAATCATCATGAGGTGACATACCTATTGAGAGCTTTACACCGTTCACCTCCATCATGTCAACCTATTGCCTCTTATGATTGACTCACTTCAACAATTAATCAATGTGGGGCTAGTAGGGGAGCTACAATAGGGTGTCCTTGACCCTCAAACCTAGGCCAAAGGCAGGACCTTATCCTCCTAGGCCTCACATGGTCCTTAACCATTTTTACGAAGCGCTATACCTTGTAGAAATCTTTTGCCGTTCTCCCTCCTTGCATTCCCTTCCTTCCCTCAACAAGACCAATTATTGCAAAATTCCGTATTGATAATGTACAGACATTAAATTCAAGTATTTATTAATCGTATATAATCAGATATAAATATTATTTATTCCCATCTATATATAGTTATAATTGCATATGTGAATCTATCATTTCATACCACAACAAGTAAATGTTATAGATAAATTCTTCGGTTGTATGCACTATTGTATCTGCTAATTTTTTGATGTGTTTCTGCTGTCTTGGTCGATGCTATTTGCTGAATATTTATTTTCTCCTGTTGCTGATGATTGTTGTTGAATGCTAGATTGATTGAATGGTTTTTTTGATTTGACGATTCAATGTATTGGTGAGTTATGATTATGTAATTATGATTAGATGATTGAAGAGTGAAGACATAATATTAGCTAGTTTCATATATTGGTGGATGACGATTGAATGAATGTTGGTTTGACAGATTGATGCTTGATTGCTGAATTGTATGTTTCCTTGATCCCAAGATGATGATGATTGATGTGGATTTGACGATTGTTTGCTTGATCTTGCTGATTGATTGTTTGCTTGATTTCTTGAGGGATTAATGATTTATGGATGCAATATCACAGTTAGGTATATCTGAAGTCTGATCAGATTATTCGGTTAGATCGATTTCCTTGATACTTATCCTTGTTCTCCTTAGTTCTATGTGTCTGATGCTTTTTATATCTTCCTATGAAAAGATGCAATACTCAAGAAGGGATGTTTGCTTTCCAAGAGAGGCGCCCTTACTTAACTTATCGCTATCTTTTAAAAAGATAATCGCTGCTGTATTATAGACTTGATTACTGCTCTTTATTGTTTGTCACTGCCATCAGCTATATTAATCACTGCCTTAGGAGATCATTGAAGTCGCTGCCTTTGGAAAATATATTTTGCTGTTTGTCAATTTTTAATGATTACTCTTTATGAATCATGGCTTCTCATTAATTTCTGTGCACACCGTTAACACAATTTTCAGTTGTAACTCTTCTCTCCAACTGTTGTTTTTCTGCTCTGAACAAATTGATATTCTTCTCCCTTTCAAATCTGTATTTTAACATATTCTTATCTGCTGTTGTTTATCTTCACATTCTGCTCTTAAAATGAGAATGATAGTGCAATCAATGGATGCCCAAATGAGTCTCAAAAGACCCCTCTTTATACCTTCCAAGAGGCACCTCTTCACCATGTTAGAATGTGAAGTTGATGCTTTCCAATGGTGTTGTCATTGATGTCAACATACTCATATCTCAGCTTCTATTGTATCGGTTACTATGTTTCGGCATAGTGTTGTATCGGTTGTTGTGTACCGACAGACGGGCGTATCGGTTGGAGTGTTTTGTAAAATTCCTGTGCGTACTTTTTCAAAATATCCTACTGAAATACTTGACTGGCTAAGATTCTGAATTTAATAATCAATTCAATATACCATTTCAATAAACATTTCCCAGTATGTCTATATGCTACCGATACATTTTAGTATAATTATTTCCAGAATTGGGACGTTTCATTATGCACCTGATTTATGCTGTTTCCTCCATGCTTCTGTATAGTTGATATGGACTCCACAGGTCTACCGCTGCTCAGACTTTGCTTCCGTAATATGTCATGGCTCTTGTTGGAATGTAGTGCATCAACTACATCCTTTAATTTACTGTGTATGCGGGTCAACACCATGTAGGACCTCTGTCCCGTCGAACTCCTTACAACATTCTGTTTGTCGTCCAACGCTCATTGGGTACAATGCTTCCGCGTGTAACCACTAGGGATTGACAATTTCCTTCTTTACAGAGGCTTAACTACTATCAACCCACACTCACCGCTTCTTCGTCTCTAAATGCTTTCCACGCTGGATGTGTATACATTAAAACAATTACGACAAGTCTCCACGCTGGACGTTAATGAAAGAAGCCTTGCACACTGCTTCACCTTGTGGTTGTGTTGTGTCAACCGGTCACCTCCGCTGCGGCACAACAGACGATTGAAAACAGACACGCACCCCTATCCACTAGGCCAGGAAGACATCTGTTGGCGAAAGGATTTCATTCCATTGCTGCAGTCTATGGTTTACACCAAAACAAACTCTTATTCTTTTCATGTTCTCTTCCCGATATCCAACCACAATTTATTACTATGCTTTTAATTCCTATTCTTTGAATTCCCGTAAAGTTCCCGTGGTGCAATGGAATACGAGATTTTATTAGTTAACTTTGCAAAATGTTAACTTTGCGCAAAAGAAAGTCGTGACTGACTTTAGCATAGCATTGACTGACTTTAGCATAGCATTTATTTAATATCAACTTTATGATTTATATAAAGAAAATATTAAATAATTACTTTTTATTCGATAAGACTATATTGTCTTTAAAAAAACAATCCTGGAGGAGATTTAGGAAGTTTCGGAACATTACATGTTTGGCATGTTCACCGATAGCTTGTGGTCCCTGGAATCTACATTATGGTAGATTGTATGCTTTTGGTTCGATCCTATGTGGATGTGTTTCGGTCCCAGCTTTGGTTTTGTAACGTGCTGTTTATATCCATTGGAACTATGTACCTTGGATAAGGTGTTGTGTAGCATGGCGTGTTGTATTGGTCAAGGTGGTCCTCCTTTCATTCCTTCCCACCGCGGGAGTGTTCTAGTGTGACCTATTTCAAATTGTGTAGCCGACCTTGTGGATCTCATGGTGTTGTATAAGTAAGGCATGAACATAAGAAAAGCAATATATACAAGAGTATGCATGTGTGGCTTATGTGTGGAGTATATGCGAAGTGACTACAAATTCATGTGAAGGAGATCCGTGTTCGTGCAAAGCAGTTTGTAGATCTTAGAGGTGGATTCGATTCCTTTTCATATCTTCCGGCAGTGAGCCCTTGTGTATCGGTAGTGAGCCTTTGTATATTGGCAGTGAGCCTCTTTATCGGCAGTGAGCCGACCGACAGTGAGCCTTCTTACATTGAGCATTTCTGGCAGTGAGCCTTTGTATCAAATCACCTTTCGGTGTCACCTTAATAGGTGTTTTTACATTTCATGAGAATTAGCTTCTCCGTGGTTTTACCCAACTTGGGGTTTCCACGTAAAATCTGGTGTTCTCTGTTTCGGTGTTCCTGTGCATTTCATGTTTTCTGTGGATGTTTAATGTGCTAATCGACAAATCTTAAGTTGTTATTGGAACTGTTTAAGTATTAACCGACAGAGAGAAAGTTTTTTAAAGTTGTGTGGGAATAACTGATTCACCCCCCCTCTTAGTTATTCGGCCTGTTCAACACACCAAACAACACAACTTATCAAATCAGGTCGGCTAACACATCTGGTATTTAATTTGCATTTAAATACGTTACCAACGGTCACAACCAGGTCTGCCAACAATGTGAACAAATGTTTATTATATATTTTCCTTTTTATTTACATTCTTAAGATAGGGTACCCATCTCTAGGGGGTCAACCCTAATATTATTTTAATTTCTGTATAAAGGGCAATAAGACAAGGAGGGTCGGCCCCGAGTAAATATGGTCGGCCATCTTTTGAGATTAACATATAAAATATTTAATGCATGAACTTTTGGCTTTGATTGTGTATGTATTTTTAGCATCAAAAGTTCATGCATTAAATTCAAATGTATTGTGGAAATCTGATAATTTCGATATAAAATATTGATAAGTAGTAATGTGATATTGCTATTAGGACTCAATTGTGTAGTTTTTGAGTCAAATTCATTGACCCAAGTTTTAGTGTAGTGGTTCACATGAACCCATCTGTCATGAGAATGAATGGAATACTTAGCACTCATTGCATCTAGATGATGCTCATAGAGGTGTAGCATTGGGCATCACCTAGAAGTATGTTATTTGCATCAATTGCTGTGATTATGTGAACCTTTGATCTTTTTATTGCTGCGATTAGGGTTACAGATGGGGGATGACAATTGACATGATATGTGTCTACTAAAGAAAAAAATTCCCGCCCAAGCATCATTTGAATAACCTCAGTAGAAATTAGACAGATCCTTGGAGACCATCTTCAACCATTGGTCGGAAACAACATTTGTCTTTTGTTGCTCCACAACCTAATTGGCTTATCCATTAAAACTTGCAAGAAAATCTAGAAGCAGAGGAAAGAATAAATGCAAAGAGAAAGGGTTCCAAATGTTGAATTTAACCCCCACTTCGCATAAATTGCCACCAGGTGCAAGAAATGGTAATTAAATTGCCATAAATTGTAAAATAAATTATCTATCCTTTGAAGCATGCCCCGATGCTACACCAACCTACGTAGAAATTGATCCATTCTTGCTTGGACATAATCCGTCAGTGTTTGGAGGATAAAATCCTCATCTAACTTCGCATTAAATGCAAAAAGTTTGAAATGACAACTCTGTAACAAAAACCTTATTAGAAGCAATGATTAGGATCTAAATCGACACCTATTGAAATGATATCTGCCCCATTTTCCGTGTCATATGCCAATTTGTCTACATCATCATTCCCTTCCTTGAATGTGCAGTTTATTGTATTACTTTCAAAACTATGTAGAATTTCCTATGCTCTTTCCAACAAAGCATTTAATTTCCAATTTGGAGTTGATCCTGCTCTAATTGCATTTATCACTAAGGTAGAATCCCCATCAATTGCAACTTTTTTGATTGTTAAATCCTTGCAAATGTTCAGACCATGAATTAGAGCCAAAAACTTTGCTTCATCGTTTCTGCCCTTGGGCAAAGGCTTAGACGAGGGGTGAATCATGAGGCCATGGAAGTCTCTGATAATACAATCAGCACCTGAAATCCCTGGGATGCCCCATCAAAGTTAAGATTATACCAGCCATGTTGAGGCGGGGACTGAGTTGCTTGATCCCTGGTAGAAGAAGAAGCACTGCCCCCTTTCCCAATCCAAGAAGGAACATGCAAGCCATTCCAGCGAAATCTCATTTTAGCATCCCAATCTGTAAAATATACTTTAGTTGGAGCTAGTTGTGCAAGTTTGTTGTTAACTACTTCCACAATGGCAAACTCCACTTTATTCTGTAAGGAGGTCAAAAGCATCTCCATATCTTGAATATTTTCCTAGTTCTCTCCTTCTAGAGTTCCCATAGGAGAAGAGACGGGCTAATAATCCATAAACAACCAAAAGCCACCTATTTTTTGATTTGTGGCCTAGACTGAAACAAGCAGAAAATATGATATGGGAGAGCCATGACCCATCCCAATTTTGGCACAAAGCTACCTCCAACATTTCTATGAAAAGGGCACCCCAAGAGGAGGTGGTCAACCAACTCTTCTTGCTCCTTGCAAAGGACACATCTCGAAGGGCCTTGAAAGCCCATCTTTCTAAATTCAGAATCCTCTTTTCAAAGAAGTCTAGGTGAAAGTGCCTTCTTTGAGGCGACAATTTTCTTCAGCATAGCTGAATTGAGATGCACGTGCCAGCCTGTTCTGCACTCCTTGCAACCCTTGTGTAGCCATCTTTGGCATTGTAACTCCTTGTTTTAAAACCACACCAAACTAGCCTATCAACACCACGCTTGAAGACTAAGGTTCTCTTAGAGAGAGCTTCACTCAAAAGATCAACATCTCTATCTAGAAAACCAAAGGAGGAGAAATCTTTCCATTTCCACCCCAAGATCTTATCTTTCGTATCAAAATTGACATAGTCTTTCACATAAGGGCCATAAAGAGGTTTATGAGTAACCCAAACCTGATCCATGACAAGAAAATTGTCTAGGCTAAGACAACCAATTCATGAGTCCTCCTAGAAAACAACCTTTCAACCATCATGAATGTCTTAGGAGATGTAGTCTGTGATGACAAATTTGTAACTTTGCATAAAGTTCCACACTCGAGATCCCCTAGGGGGGTTAGCAATGGTGAAAATGCTAGCAAGACAATCATCATCCAGATATTTCCATTGTAGAATTTGAGCCCCCTTCCTTTGAGGCTCCTTGAACATCTGTCATACCAGCTTGGCCCCTAAAGCCTTATTCTAAAAAAATTGGTTTCTGATCCCTACCCTGCCCTCCTTTGTCTTGCAAAGCTTGTCCCAGACAATTAGTGCAATTTCGTCTTTGTCCTCATTCCCTTGCTAGAAGAATTTTCACATCATTTGTTTAAGTTTATGGCAAACACCACCTGGGAGAGCCATACAGGACAACAAATAAATGGGCATGGCAAAGATGACAAACTTCAACATGGTTATCCTCTCAACCCACGATAACCACCCACCCTTCCATGAAGACAACCTGTTATTGATTTTCAAATTCAAGGGATCCCAAAGTTTGCTAGATCCGAGGCCTTTAGCCAGGGGAGTCCAAGATAAGTGCACAACAACTGACCTTTTTTGAAGTTCATAATCCTTAGAATGTCATGCTCTTTTTGGGCCAGGATATTGAAGAAGAAGATTTCTGACTTATCTTTGCTAACTTCTTGTTATGTAGCCTTAGGGTATAAACCGAGGATATGATTCCAATGAGAGGCTTCTCTCTATTTTTCAGCTCCAATGAGCACAGTATCATCAACAAATTGCTGATGGGAAAGTGTAGGCAAAGAACTTGTGACTTCTATGCCTTAGATGTTACCAGCCCCAACCTCCTTGATGAGAGCTCTGCCTAAAGCTTTGGCCATAATGATAAATGGAAATGGGAATAGAGGATCTCCTTGGTCGAGGCCTTGTTAAACTTCAAAGAAGCTTTCAGGGGAACCATTCACAAGGAGTGGGTGATTTAGGGTTATTTATTTTAAGAAAAATAAGGAATTTTAAAATGGGATATTACAAATGGTATTAGAGCAATGGTCCTGCTAACCTACAGGTCTACATTTAGTTAATGAAGTGGAGGGATAAGATTAGAGGCACCAATATTAGAGGCTAGCAACCAAATTAGAGAGAATATGATGGCTGCTCGAGAGGAAGAACAAGAGAAAGAGTGGAAGGCTTATATGTAAAGAGGTGAGCTCATGACAGAATTGCTCGTTCAAACATGTCAGAATTTGAACAATACAATCAATTCCCTCAGACCTGCATGAATTAATGGAGAAGGTAGTAATTCAAATCATTTAGGGTTAGAGTATAACAATAGAAACCACTGGGATCACCACTTAGATTGATCCTAGATTTACATTTTAAAAATTATGAAAAATGGCAGTACAATGATCAAGTAAGTGGTGTTTTTACAATACAACGAGTTTACCACTTGTGCTTGTATGTATAATAGATCCCCACAAACCATGTCAAACATTACAGCTCTGCTAGATCTTGTCTCTCCCTTAAACAATTTTTCTCTCTTTCTATAGCAGCATTTCCAGCTACATGAAGTTTCATTATTTGCAAAAATATGGGGCATTCACTACAAATTTGTCAATTTTTCTAACTTTCTATGGCAACATTTTCAACCACAAAAAGTTTCACCATTCTTAAAATTATAAGGCATTTGCTTTAGTTTCTTCAGATTAGGTCCCATTACTTCACCTTTTGTCATTTAAATATTTTTTTTATCAGGGACAAAAATAAATTATATGCCTCACTGCTATATGCTCATTTGAAATTTTATATTTTGAAGATGCTGTCAATTCGCAATAGAAACACATGCTCTTTTTAAATTTTCCATCAGTTGGCAATCATTTGGGATCCTATCCAACTACCAAAACCTCTAATTTCTATTGAAAGACTGCCTAGCAACTTTTTAGGATCGATTAAATTCTGAATTATAAATACTATATAGTTTCTGGTGTTTAATCCTTCTAAATATACTATTGAATTGTGATTTTTGAACTTGTTAAAATAAAATTTATTTGTAATTATAATTGTCCAAGGAGAATGAGAAATATATTTTAAGGGTTTGTTTATTTTTAATTGGTGATTGAAGAGTTAGGGATACTGGATTGGTCTAGGTGAAGGATATTTTATTGTATTAGAAATAGTTTAAAAAGAGTATTACATAGAAACCAACTTCAGTTCAGGAGGCCATTAAGGTCTCAGCTCTACTAACTGTAAATAATTTCTATAAGCTGTAGCACCTAAAGAGATTCTGCTGCTTTCACAAACAAAAAAAGCAACTATACAGTTTTACATCTTAATACAGATGAAATAAATATCTATACATCCCTATACAGTTTTTGATCAAAATCTGTCATGCGCAATGCTAAATGGGTTCATCTTGTCAAATAGATCCAGGTGGCACTCACTGCTGTCGCTGTAGGTATCCCAGTCCCTCCACTTGATTGGAGGAGATACAACTGAGTGGATCTGACCACTTCTATAGCAGCATCGTCACCAGGATTGTTATAAAACCTTGTACCAGTAGCTTTCTCTTTGTTCAAAGCTGCCTTTTCAGTATAATTCTTATGAAAGTCCTCAAGCCCCTTGAAGAATGATGTGTTTTTAAATTGGTTATAGGGCCACGTATGTCCATATTTCACCTTTTCTTTATTGACTCATAATGTGCAATCTCCTAGTAACTTCATAAACTTGTATCTGCATTGTCACAGTAACCTGCATGGCAACATTGAAAAAAGGGAGTCTTTTTGATGACTCAGTAATTGTCTCTTAACCCCATTAAACCTTTCCCCATTTCTTGCCCTCCAAATATGCCATAAAATTTCAATTGAAAAGTAAATCCAAAACAGATTATACACTTTATTTAATTTATTATTATTTCTTATAAGAATCTCTTTCCAGTTAACATTGTTATTAACATCCCAATCCTTTAAATCAGCACAAAACATATTCTAGATTTCCCGAGGATAGAAGCACTCAAAGAAAATGTGCCTGATTGATTCAGGTTTCCTACAAATTGTTAACATCTCGATATCAGAAGATTTCAGTTTATAAGGTAGATTGTTACATCCCCATCCCGAAATGAAATTTAATATTTAATTAATAATAAAATTGAAAAAAATCAAATAAAATAAATAAATAATAAATAGTTTTAAATAAATAAATAATAATAATCTATAATATAATAATATGGAAACAAGAAGACAAAGGGTCATGCAAACGGTGACTATAGTCAGCCACTCATTTGAAGAACATCAATTATGTCTAAATATGTAGCAGTAGAACAATGGTTATCAATGAAACACGAAGATGGTGATTTTTATAGCTGTTAAAACAGAGATTATCTTAACCAAATGATCGATTAGTTATTCAATAAACTAGTAATCGAAGGCAACAATGCATTAAGAAACAAAGATTTCGAAATGCTAAAGTGGACAGATATTAAACAACTTTAATATCATCAACAAAATATTCTGGAATGAGAGGCAACCTCTAAATAGAGGCAACGTGTGACTAACACTGATGGAGGTTTATTAATATTCGTCCAGGCAGAGTATTTCTTTCCACGGCATCTAAGAATATGTTTGCCGCCTCATATATTCAAGTCTTAATAATTACATATAAGTACTCATGATGAGCCTGTCATTACTGATATTGGGTCTATGAGCGCGTGTCATGCCCCAGCGCTTACGTAATACTTCCAGGATAGTCTGAAACCAAATAGAGTATTAGCAGTCGGCTTTATCACTGTACAATCACTGTTATCGGGGGAATGGAATCACTGACGTATGACGATTACCCACGTTTTGTGAAGAGATATTCATCCAAGCCTCAATGATTGGTAATTAGGAAAAGAATGAATATTGTTAGGAAATACTTATCTCAAACAAAATGTTAAACTGCCCCTTACCAAAGGTCACATGTTTTTGGAGAGTAGCAGTCTATAAGAAAGGCGCCTCACTTAGTTATCAATGGAAAAGGACATGACTTATCACATCCTGAAAAGGATATAAGGGGAACAAGAGCCTGATGGGTTAAGGAAAGGGAGAATGATAGTATTTAACGTATTCAATACTGATCACAAGAAGAGATCAGAAGGGAGATTGGGATTAATTATATCTGGCATTCCTGAAGGGAATAAGATATATATATATATATATATATATATATATATATATATATATTTGAGGAAGATATATGGAATGGCTGGAAGCATCAAAATAGAGATTAACAAATATACATGGTACACCGATCAGTTTGGGATGAATAAGGAAAGTATAAAATATAGTTGTTACTCTTCACTAGGAAGAGATAAGAAAGGAAACAAATTCTTTACATTCATGGCAAGTATTGTTCGTAATAAGAGTCTAATACTGATCTATAGAATGATATATCTGAATTTTATTAAGGAAACGAGAACCAATATATATATATATATTGGTTAACAATAAAATTAGAATTATTTATACCGTGTTTTATATATATAGTAAATTATATATAATAATAAGAATAATCAATATTATATGTGTGTGTGAATATATATTAAAAGACACACACACACACACACACATACACACATACATACATACATACATATACATACATATATATATATGTTAATAATAATGAAATCAAAATTATTATATTAGCGATAATCAGAATTATTTTATATAGTAAATATATATTTTATATTATATATATAGTAAATATACATATGATAATAATAATCAGAATCGTATATAGATATCAATTATGATATGTTATTTATATCTATCTATATATATTTGTAAGTATAAGATAGCAATATGTACTTAGTCTATTTATTATTCACTCACTAATTATTGTTTAGAGGATAGGGAGTTTGTGAAGGGAGTGGAGGAGTAATTCGACAGTGTAACCCGGGGGCGCATACCCGGCCCAAAACCCTGGAGTACCCGGTACCGGGACGTCCTTGGGACGGGTACTCCGCGTACTGGAGTACCCCCACCGCTGCTCAATTACCACCGTACCGTGGCCGCACCCGTCCCCGCACCCCTTGGGTACTTTGGGACTGTACTTGGGTACTTCGGGATGGTACTTGGGTACTCATTTTGATATCAATCATGATTCATATCATGCTACTCATTGTAATCATGATCATCTTTATGATATTATTAACTATCATATTTCATATTTGAACAATGAATTTTGAATCTTTGATAGAATCATAGAACTAATATAATTTTATGATTATCATTATGTTACTATGAGTCTATGAGTATGTATGTTACTATCATCTATGTTTCTATGTTGAATGTTCAATGGTTCTGGTTCGTGTTGCAATTTTGCTATGTTTAAGTATTTCAAGATTCCAAGAACCAATTTGGTATGTTATATTGAAACATCATTTCATAATTAGCATTTCAAGTTCTATATGTATAGAATGCAGCACCCCTGGCCCCCCCCCCCCCCCCCCCCCCCCC
>MU227627.1:170196-181300 GCA_018584345.1 Thuja plicata | reverse complement strand
GGAAGCCCACGAAGGACCAGCTGGAGGACACATGGGTCCCGATACGACAGCAAGGAAGGTACTCTTAGCTGGCTTATGGTGGCCAACAGTGTACAATGATGCTAGAGAATGGGTGGTGGGATGTGATACTTGTCAGCGTGCAGAAAAACCCCTCAAACGGGATTTTATGCCTCTCAATCCCTCCATGCCCAGGAGCTATTCGAAAGATGGGGGCTCGACTTCGTTGGACCTCTAAAAACGAGTCGTGCCCGACGATGCCGATATATTGTGGTGGCCACCGAATACTTAACCAAATGGGTCAAAGCATGTGCCTTGGCAGATAACTCAGCATTAAGCACTGCAAAGTTCATCTACGAACAAATAATAAGAAGGTATGGCATTCCAATTCAATTGACGAGTGACAGAGGTGGGCATTTTGTAAATCACATTATTAAAGTCCTGACCACTGAGTTCAAATTTTCCATACACTGTCGAGTCCATATTACCCTTGGGCGAATAGCCAGGCAGAGGCAACTAATAAGATTTTGGTGGGAGTTATTTATAAGTCTTGTGGAGTTGAAGGTGAGGACTGGGAGGAAAGGCTACCATTAGCCTTATGGGCCTACCGTACTTCATACAAAGTAACCACCGGGCAGACACCCTTCCAGCTTATGTACGGACAAGAGGCAGTGGTACCTGCGGAATTCATGGTTCCTAGCCTGCGGATAGGTATTGACAATAAACTAGGCGACATGGATAGTCTGAGGGAGAGACTTTATGCCTTGAATAAGCCCGACGAGAAAAGAGCCATGGCACAGTGGGCAACGGACATAGTGCAGTAGCGAAGGAAACTCTGGCATGACAAACACCTTCGAAAGATGCAGTTTACACCCGGCCAATTGGTGTTGAAGTTTAATGGGCGAAATGAAATTAAACCCGACAAATTTAAAGTTAAATGGCTAGGGCCATATAAAGTTCGGGAAGTGGCAGCAAATGGAGCAGTGAAACTATGGATACTCGATGGGAGAGAGATCCCTGATGCCGTCAATGGCTCCAAACTGAAAGTCTACCACTAGAGGCACGAAGGCCAGGATCGTCAGACTTGCCTCTTTGATTTATCTTAGAAAAAAAAAAGTTACGAAAAAATACAGCACCGAACGGTGAGCTTGTCACCGAACGGTGAACAAGTCACCGTCTTTACCCAGCCGCGGGAGATAAAAGGAAAGAAATCGCGCGGAAGAGAGGAAAGAAAAAAAAAAAAAAAAAACGCAGCAGAGAAAGAAAGAAAAAACGCGCGGGNAAAAGGAAAGAAATCGCGCGGAAGAGAGGAAAGAAAAAAAAAAAAAAAAAACGCAGCAGAGAAAGAAAGAAAAATCGCGCGGGTAGAGGGAAGGAGGAAAAAGGCCAAGGGAGGAAAGAAGAAAAATGCAGGGGCAGAATAGCAGGTCTGATTTGGGGAGCATCTACAACCAAGAAGGAAACATTGAAGGTTGCCGGATTTTCAGCAAATATTGTCAGAAATATTGCAAGTGTGCCGTTACATAAAACAACAAAGTAAAGGAGACCGCGGTAATTTTCTCTGGATCTCGTACGGTAGTTAGATATTTCAGTTACAAAGCAAACCCTAACCGTTTTTGGCAAAGTAATTATGGAATCCGCCGGGAAAAGGTGGAAGAACCAGTTGGCTGAAAATTTGAACAAAGAGGTGAGGGTTCTACCCTCAGGAATACAGGTAGCTGGAACAATGGGAAAAGGCAAAGCTGCGCAGAAGGAGCAAGTCACTCATGAGTCGGTGGCGTTCAAGGGCCTTAATGGGTTAGAGTGCCGGAAATGGTGGCATGAAACACCAGACATAGATGAAGTAAAAAAGCTCTTGTGACACGCTGGTGTACATTGGGCGATTCAGATGCCATTGTTTCTTGTCAAAAATTTCGAGCCCACATTGCGGATAATGGTGAATACCTTTGACAGGCACACGCGGAAGAGCACGTTTCAGTACAGGAAACACGTGGTTATAGTTTCCTTTGCTCCAGCAAATTTCACCCGTGTGTTCGGCATTCCTGGACGGAATGGGTAGAAGATAGAAATTAAAAAGCATAAGATGACGAAAGAGCGGAAAGAATTATGGATTCACCGCATTTGCCGCACCCTCACCCAAGTCGAGTTGGATTCTATAGTATGGGCGACAAAGAGCCGTGGCATCAAGAAAGAGTTCCTCGCCGAGGGTCCGTGGTGGTGCATCTTGGATGTTATGAAAAGCAGACTCACCGGGGCCAGTAGGGCATCAAACATAGCCCTCCCACAGATTGTCCACATGAACGGCGTGGTCTACGATTGGGCAACCGTGTTATCAGATAGGATGTACGAGTTCATGACTTTGTAGCACCGTACATTCTACATGCCGCACCATGCCATTGGGCTGTTTCTCGAGGCTACACTGTGCATCCCCCTGGACAAATTGGAATTGGCGCCTCAAGGGAAGCTGGCAACCGGCGAGCCCCCCATTTTTTACTGGAAATACTTGGACACGGGTGGGATGACGGCAGGCCAGAAGAGGCCACGACGAGTCATAGAATCTGATCGTGAGGACAGCGGCTGAGCGACCACGATTGAGGGCAGTGACTCGGAGGTCGTGGAGAGTGATTCGGTGGGGGAGGAGCCCGTAGTGAGGTTTGCGGCACCTCTCCTATCGTCTTCCACAAAACTGACTCCTTCAGCCGCACCCTTTGAGGAGGTAGTTGCCGAGTCCGAGGTTGCCGGGAGCATGGACAGGGACTAGCACATTGCACCAGGACAGATTGGGTTAGAGGTAGCTGGCGCTCATGCCGTCATCACTGTGGACAGCGATCCCTTAGAGGATCCACCACCACCAGTCGGTCCTTCGAAGAAGACTATGAGTTCCTGGCTACAGAAGAAATTTGCCATGACAGTTACAGAATCCACAGGGGTGGCCATCCTATCTCCCCGACGAGAGGTGCTGCAGGAGGAGGTGCCTCAGGAGGTATGGAATTTGGGGGTTACAGTGGCACAAGACTTAGAACCTACCAATCCACAAGGTGGGGACACTGCCAGAGAAGTAGTGTATGTGCATCTCGAGGAAGACAATGTAGGTGAGCTGGGCCGGGCAGGGCATGACACCATTGATGTTTTGATGGCGGATAGGGCTGAGCATTTGGCCGACAGAGGGACGGAGCCAGAGGATGGTGATGTGGAGGCATCGTTGGTTGACTTAGTAGTACGAGGGCGTCGGATGGTAGCCTTAGGAGAGGCTCAAGCCCTAAAGGCAATGACTTCCGAGTTGCAGCGTCTTTTGAGTTTTATACAGCATGAGTGCTCACGTGCCTTTGGAGAATGTTTTGGACAGGGGTCGTGGCCTAGTGTAGAGACGTCGGAGATGCTGCAGGCGTGGTCTCTTCCCGTGCCAGTGACTGAGAGTGAGGTCCAGGGTCTCACTCGCTAGATAGAGCAGGCTTTCCGGCAGGGTTACTATGTCTCAGGTAGAAGAAAAACTGCATTGGTGGCTTAAGAGAGAGCTCGGGAGGAGTTGGCTGCCAGGTTGGCAGTAGTGGAGCGAGACTTAGTCCAGTGCACACAGGAGATGGAAGCAGAGAAGGCATCCCGAGTAGCCTTGGATGGTACACTGGCGCGGGCGACAGAGACGTTTGAGTAGCAGCTAGCTGCAGCTACTTCCGAGAGACAGCTTGTGGAGACTAGCTTGGTTCATTCTCGACACGTAGTCGAGGAGCAGTAGAAGGACCTTCAGGAGGGCGCAGTGATGGTCAAATCCGCACTTGAACTTCAGTCAGTCACAAAATAGAAGTTGGTAGCGAGGACAACACAGGTGTATGAGTTGCGTTCTCAGTTGGTACAGCCGGCCTCCTCTACTGCGGGTCACCCATCCTCTTCAGGGACGCTTCCTCAGCCCCCTACTTCTACTTCTTAGTTGTCCCTTTTTGTACTTGCTCCCCTTCCCTTAGTTTTGATGTGTCACAGACATTTTATATGTTGTCGTCCGGAGACGACTTTTCTTTAGGGGGGATGATGTTAGCCGTATATCGGATGTTAGTTGGGTATGCGCCGACGGTACTTAGTTACTACCGTCGGTTAGTTACTACCATCGGTTGGGAACGGCTGACGACGTTTGGTCGCACCACTTCAGGTTTTATATAACCATTGTACTTGTTCATTGAAGACATCATGATCTTGTGGCTATTGTAAATGTATTGAAGTTATGAATGATCAATAAAGACTCTGTTATTATATATTTTATATTTCTTGTAACGTCTATGCATCAGTAACTAGGTTACCCCAGCGAGTAAACAAGTTAAACTTGTGAAAACTTGCCAAACAAAAAAACTGGAGAGTACTCGCAGAGTTTGCAAACTATGGTTGAGATGATCGGTAATAGAACAAGAAAACTACGGTTGAGATGATTTATATAGGATCTTTGTTTTAACATTGATCGAATATGTACCATCTTGCCATTTAAATTTTTTATAGTTCTCAACGTCATTAATATAATCAATAGGAAAATGAAACCCCTTACATGCTACCCTCAAAATGGTATAAGTTCTCTAGTTAGATCGAGGTAATGCATACTCACAACTTTGGGAGACCCAGTCCTTAAGTTGTTCATTATGAATAATGCTATTGAAACACTTGATACTGTTCTGAGACCAACTCCTGGTGGAATGTCCCTGCAAGAGTGCAAGGGGTTTGCCTTTATGCTCTAAGTTCCACCAGATGGATCTATAAGCAAGGATTTGACTATTTTTTTCTTGGTAAACTGACCATAATGCACTTTGTCTGTAATCATTTCCTAGGTTTTCCACAAGCTTCTAAACACTATCCCTAGTGGGGTTATTAAATATTTACTAATGAGAAGATCACAAAAAGGCAGATTTTTCCAAGTTTTAGTATGCTTGGGACCAACAAGCTGAATATTGTTTGTCACTAAAATCTTCCATATCTCATCACCATCTAGAGCTCTAATGATCATTTTATTGGTAAAACAATGCCATGTTTTAATCCATAGCCTCATATCTTTTAGATTGGGGCTGATTGCAAAGGGGATCCCTAAGTACCTGACTTGCTTTTGGGGACCCCTCCACTGAAAGTTAATACTTTTTGAACCATTAAAGGGGAGTATCATTCAATCCAAGCATGATGGATTTTGCATTGGAGACCCTAGCACCCGAGGCCTTGCCAAAAAAGTTAAGTTTCTAGATCAAGTTATCCACATTCATTTCTTCAAGTTCAACATAGATTGATGTGTCATTAGCAAATAGAATATTTGAATACCCCTAATGTTTGGGGTAATATCAGAATTTCTTAATAGATAATGCATAGCATTTGAGGCAATTACAAAGAGAGCAGGGGCAAGGGAGCTGCCTTGCCTTATTTATCTCTCTACAGTAAATACCTCCAGATAGAGAACCATTCACATCTACTTGAGAAACAACATCACACAACAAAGTTTTAACCATGTTACAAAAGGAGTCAAGAAAACCAAAAGCCTCAAGGTTCATTCTCAAGAATGACCATTCAACCTTGTCATATGCCTTTTCAAAGTCCAAAAATAGCATTGTAGGGTTTTGTTTAGAGTATCTGGCCCATTTCATAGTCTCCCAGCTAGTGAGCAATTGATAATTTTGGGAAGAATACCAATCAGTCTTATAGCTATGATCTTGGTTAAAGTTTTGTATGACATATTCAACAAGGCGATTGGTCTCAAATTCTTTATTAGTGTTTTATCACCCTCTTTGTGGAGTAGTTTAATAATTCCTTTATTAATATTCTTTCTCAAGGATCCTGTTTTGAGTGCCTCCTTGCAAACTTGAAGTAAATCATCACATATCCAATCAATATTGGTTTCATAAAACTCAACGGGCAGACCATCAGCGCTAGGGGACTTGTCGTTATTAAGAGTCATAACAACTTTTTAGTCTCATCTTTAGAAATTCCTTCTTTTAACCTGGCTACATCTTCCTCTACTTTTCTTTGAATAATTTGTTTGAGGTGTGTTATGGCATTTTGGTTGCCAACATCGTTGCCCTTGGATGTTAAGAGACTCTTAAAGAGAAAAGTTGCCTTTTTATATCATCTATTTGGTGATAAAGTTGCCTTCATGGCATATTCTGTCAATCTGTTCCTTTACTCTTTATCCTTAATGTATCTAAAGAAGAATTGGGTGCCTTTATCACCATTATTTAACCAATTTAGTTTAGCTCACTTTTAAGACCCTTTTAAGACCTTGAATTTTTTAACTTGCAATTTTCTTAAGTAGTTCTTGGCTGTGGTGAGTTCCTCACATAATTCCTCATTCATTGGGTCCTCTTGTAAATGGTTTTCAGCTCTCAACAACTTTTTTTGTAGTTTATTTTCCTCTTTCCTTCTATCCATGGCTCTCTTTTTGCAAATGGTTTGGAATATCAATTTCCATCCATTTACATTATGTTCCCATTTCTCTATAGCATTCATATCCCCAAGTATCCATTTGTTGATCTCCCTAAATGTAAAAATCACATTCTTACAATCTTCATCTTTAAACCAATTTGTATGAGAATGAAACAATCATCCTTCTTAATTCTTTCTGAATATCTTCTAATTGGTAAAAATCCTTGCCTTAATAGGTGTGATGTTCAGATAGCGAATATGGGTAAACACTGACTTTACCCCAATCATAAATTGGATCAAAATTGAAATAGTCTCTATTAGCATAGAATTTGTCTAACCTGCAATAGATTCTTCTTTGTAATGTCCCCTTTCTAGTCAGTATCAGTGGTTGAGGGGTTAGCCCATCATTTCGACCCTTGTGGGCGAATGTTCTTGGTTTGAGGGTCCTTGGATAGCTGATACCTGAGCAGTGGGGACATTACTTCTTATCAGAGCTTATTTGGATTCATGTCTAGGCCTTTGCATTTGTTGTTTGGGTCAGTTTGAGGATCTTACTATTTATAGTAAGCCAATTTCACTCAGTTACCACTTTTAGTAGGGCACCAAGACATTTGGCATTTGCAGTGTATATTTGGATTCTTAGTTGACTTCTTGGAGGAGATTTAATAGCTCGAGCTCATGATTATTTAATTATTAATAAAGTTTCACTTTATTTTTTTTTGGTCGGTAATTGGTATTTTGTATTGATAAAACATAAGGAAATTACATTAAACTTGATAAACCTGATTCAACATATAGCCATAAACCTATATCTTCTATAGGAGTCATTTGCTCCTTTACAAATTCGAACCATCAGACCCTTATAACCTAGGACACATTTGAGCTATTGACCCTTAATCTTTTACACAAATAAACATAGAGGCTTTCCGCCTACATTCCATCTGACTGTGAGAATTTATCAGCCTAAGCATAAAAGATTAGATTTACAGAAAACCATAGGGGTTTAAAATCCTCCGGGGACTAACCATAAAACAAAAACCCAAAAGTTTGTTCAAAACTTGGGGCTCTGAGCATCCCTAACTACATAGTTCGGCTTCGCTGTTCAACATCCCTCTGCATGCAACCTGCATTCACAAACAGAGAGAAGACACCAAAAAAGACACCAAAAAACTCTCTTGTCGGGGAGAACTACAACAAAACGGTCCTCCTTTTATCTCGACTGCGTGGGTTTCTTCTCTTCCTTGGCACATTATCCAGAATGGCCGCAGTTCGAATGTTTGCCATTTGGGTTTGCCTTGAAAGCTCCTCCTTCACCTGCCTCCATCCCTTCACGACTTGCTGGAACATATGCGGCTTATCAACCATTGCTTGCCATCGCAGAAAAGGGATGAGCCCGAATCTTTTCTCATCCTCATCCTCCTCAAAACATTCAGTGATGTCCTGCCCCACACCCGACACAGACCATTCCATAATAGAATCAATATCTCCCAGCACATCCATTTCAAACAGAGCCTTTGTTATGCGGCCAACTTCCTCTGTGCTTTCACGGATTTCTAGTCCCCATGCCATATAGATGGAGATAACATCTAAATTGGTGCGTCTTTTAACCCTTCTTTCTTGAAATAGGGCACCTATCACCTTCAACACACTCCACCATTCTTTCAGATTTTATCTTCAATAGCCCCTTAATTCTTTCCCTACTAACAGGACCCTTAAAGGATTTCATTTGCTTTTTAGAATCCAAACTGAAAGTGGCCTCCATTCTTTTCTTTACACACTGCATATTTTTGCTTCTTGCTGTTTTGAGAGCCACTGTGATTATCAAAAACCGTCGCTATGCTTTCTTTTAAAGGCGTTTCTTTGAATTACATCCAACCTTTACCGAAAATCGTGTGAAAGGTCCTTTCATTGCCCACGGCCCAACTTGTGCCATAAAAAGCCTACATGCTAATTAATGATCTCTTCTCTCCTCCATCATCATATCATCATTACCACTTCGGTAATTAATCTGGAGATGATGCTTCCGATGTCCATTCTAAACAATCATAAGGAAACAATACTTTAGAAATCATTACTTTCGAAATATCCTGTCGGAGCGATGGCTATATAAATTATCATTCTTTATTGCCATCATTATTATAGATTCAAATTGCACATGTCTAAATTGGAGAAGTCATCAAATATCATATCATTCACATTTTCAAATGTGGTCGCCTAGTTAGCTATTTTATTTGCCTCCTGATTACCCTCCCGAAGAGTATGGCTAATTTTGTATTCTTTGAATTTCTGCAAACATTCATTCACTTCTCTAATAATGCTATTAATATACCAAGTTTGGGATTGCCCCTTCTTTATAGCCTCAATTATGATTTTTGAGTCACCTTCTACATGAATTTTATCCACACCTAAAACATTGCCCATTTTCAATGCTAGAATTGCTGCTTGTGCTTCTGCCAGATTATTAGAGCCATCCTCTAATCTTTAGCTGCCAAGGCTAATACCTCACCTTTGTTGTTTCTTGCTATAACCCCTGCTCCATATATACCAGGATTTCCTTTTGAAGAGTCGTCGAAGTTTACCTTCGTCTACCCAGTGTCTGGAGGAATCCACGTAACATCATCTCTACAAGTCTTAATCATTTTTGATTGATTGCCATCATTTTTGTAACAAATCTTGATTCCTGGCCAATGTCTCTGAATTGAGCTATCCCATGAGGAGAATATGGTGCTAGCTTTCAATTTACTTACTGCCGAGCTCATAACCTCTTCAATAGAAGCATCAATCCTATGGCTAATTCTCTCAGCTGATTCTGAAACCTCTTGGAAAATTCTTCTATTCTGTTCCTTCCAAAGCTCCCATATGATAATTGAAGGACAAATAATCCAAATTTTAGATAAAGTAGATTTCCATGGAGGGATTTGCCATCCCTTGAAGATGTCTAGTAGAGAGTATGGTATGGGTCCAATGAAATTTAATCTGGATTTTATCCTTTCCCAGCAGTGTTGAGAGAATTACAGTGGGCTAGAAGATGATCAACATCCTCATTTGCCTGCTCACACAATGGGTGTCTTGATGGACCTATAAAGCCAAATTTCTTTCTTCTATCCCCTGTCAAAATCCTATTCTTAATAGCAATCTAGGCAAAGGCTCCTGCTTTTGGTAAGCAGTCTTTATCCCATCATAATTTATAAGGCCACTCACATTTTTCTTCCTCATTTACTAGTAAGTTGTAACCCAACTTTGTCGAGTAGTTTCCACTTTTGGCAGCACACCAGATAACATTATCCTTACTATCCAGTAGAGTGAGAGATCTTTCTGTAAATATGGTGTTAATTTCAGTGCACATTTCCACACACAGGCCTGTAGTAGCAGTGTCTTTCCTTCCCCATTGCTGTCCCCAAGGCCTAGACTTTAGTTCCATATAGTCCTTTACCTTGTCACCCCACACATTTTTAAAGCTGTCAATTAATGCTCTAGAATTATGACTTTCCACCAGAGCCGGTTTACCATCCCATGAATCCTCCCAAAACAAAGCATCCTTTCCATCCCCAATTTGCCATGATAAGTGATCACATATAATGGGTCTACATTCCAAAATGAAATTCCATATTGCTGACCCTTTGGGAGGGTTTTGAACTGTAAGAATTCTTTTGTCCTCCCCATAATCCAAGTATTTTGCTTTCAGAATTTTTACCCAAAGTTGAGAGGGATTAGTATAAATATCCCACACCAATTTGGCCCCTAAGGCCTTATTAATCAAATGTCACTTACGGAGCCCAGCTCCACCATTTTTTCTTGAAGTGCAAATAGTGTCCCAAGCCACTAGTGGCATCTTATCCTCTTCCTGTCCTCCATTCCAAAAAAATTTCCGCATGCGCTGTTCAATGTATCTCAGCACTTTGATTGGGATTTTTAGGCAGCTCATTGAAAAAATAGGAATGACTGAGATTACCGATTGAAGCATTAGAATAAGGCCTGCATAAGTGAGCCATTTGCCTTTCCAACTGTCCATTTTTTTAACACAACTATCAATTAATTCCTTCCATAAATTTGCCTTTGAAGCACCTTCAAAAAGTGAAATGCCCAAATACTTGTTTGGGAGACAGCCAACTTTCATCCCTAGAATCCGTGTGATGTGTTGTTGAGTGGGTACATTAATATTAAAAGAGAAAATCTCGGACTTCTCCCAGTTAATAGCTTGACCTGAGGCTGTGCTCTAAGTGTCTAGAGTTGATTTAATGGTTCTTGCTTCACGCACAGATGCTTCCCCCATAAGATAAGTGTCATCCACAAACTGCAGATGAGTGATAGGATCTAGATCTCTGGCAACCTTTAGTCCTTTCCAAGATCCTAAAGAATTAGCCTTATTGATGGTACTTCCTAAGGCCTCAGCTAGAATAATGAGAAGAAAAGGAGAGAGAGGATCTCCTTGACGAATACCAGTAGAGGTTTCAAGAAAACCTTGAGGGCTGCCATTGATCAATATAGAAAGACCAGTAGTTGACATGCAACTATACACCCAATCACACCATGCCTTATCAAAACCAAATTTTTAAAGCACTGTTGATGTCAGTTTTGTACCACTGCATAACATATAGGAATTGAATACTTGATATAGGATACCAAACACTCATCCCTCTCTTGAAAAGTAATTACTCATGAAGAACATGAGAAAACTCCAAGGTTCCTTACACCTGTGGATACTAACTCAGTTATATTAATGTGATTT
>MU227627.1:144442-165898 GCA_018584345.1 Thuja plicata | reverse complement strand
GTAAAGAACCAAGTGAGAACAAGGAAGAATTCTGCCTTATCAACCAGCCTTCACTCCAAATTGAAGATCCTCCTCTACTAACCAACAATGCAGAAGACAATATTCAAAAAAAAATCTGCAGTCCTTACCCAAAATCTCGCAGCACCAAGAACAAATCTGTGGCCCTCCTTGACAAATCTGGAAATTTCTGATGTTTTTGCTGCTCCTCCTGACAATTTTCGCAAGTCTCTGAGATAAATTCGGAAATTTCTGATGTTTTTGCTACTCCAAAATAGCAGCCTCTGCCTCAGTTTCGCAAGTCTCCAGATCACAGCCTTCTTAAAAAAATCGCAGCACCAGTCCCAGATTTCCTTACAGCCTCCTTGACAAATCTGGAAATTTCTGATATTTTCGCAAGTCTTTGCCCTTGGAAATTTGCAGCTAGGGCACCATTTGCAGCCTTCAAATTTGCTGCCTCTCTGCTCTGATTTTTCGCTCCAAAATTCGCTGCCAAGAGAAAGGAGGAATGAGATGATAAAATGAGGAGGAAAGCTCCCCGTTTAAATACCCAATTTTTTGCCTCTTCAAAAAAAATGCAGGGCCAACTTTCTAGGAGGGAAAAAAAACTTAATTAAAATTGCCAAGTCTAACATGCATTAAATGAAAAAAAAATCACAGATCCCTAGGGATATATGAAAATTAAATTTGAAATTGCCCAATAGTGCATGAAAAAAATCGCAAGGGGCTGTAATAGAGCTGGGGTTATCTTGGAGATGAAAAATTTAATTTATTTAGCCCATGATAAGCAAATTTCGAAAATAATATGGGGCTGCAAGTTGTAATCTGGAGATTTTCCCAAGAAAAATCAATTTTAAAATATTTAAACACAACAACCTCACCCAAAATCAAAAAAATTTGCAAGCCAAACACAATTCAAACAAATTCAAATTTTTTTAATTACTCTCTTTCCACTTAGAATTTCGAAAATCTCCCCCCTTGGCAATTTAATTTCCAAATACTTTGCAATTCAAAGAAAATCATTTTTTTTAAATTTAATTTCCATTTGGCAATTTAATTTGCTTTTAATTTCCACTTTCACCACCAAAAATTTACAAGAGTTTCCCAAAAATATCCATTTCACAATTAAATTTCGAAAATGTTCAAGCTTTTCAATTTCATCAATTTTCAAAAAAAAAATCATCTAAGTCCAAAATTTGCAATTTTATCCCGCCAGATATCATTATAACAATTGAAGAAAACGTTACTATTGAATTTCGTTTGGCTTGGAGACAAAATCGATCGCTTAGGAAAACCAAGTTTCCGCGCAAGGTGAAAATAAGCTATACCCTCCCAGGTGCCTCAAAATATCCGAGGTGTAAAATTGTCCTTTCAAAAACCTCTGGATCACCCAAAATCCCGCTAAGGCCTCCAAACTCCTCTTCTGGAAAGAAAAAGCCAAGGCTTGCTCAAAAAAAGGGGGGGTCCCCAAATTTTTTTGGGGCGATGTGTGAAAACCTCACAACAAGCACCTTCAAAAGAAAACTCCTATTAACATTATCATAAGCCTTTCTTATATCCAGCTTAATCATCATGCTAGATTCTTTTCCTACCTTTATGGAATGAATGGCTTCATGCACCACTATAATTCCTTCATAAATGGAGCGACCGGGGGCAAAACCGCTTTGTTCCTCTGAAATAAGTGTAGGCAACACTTCTTTCAGCCTATTTGCCATTACTTTTGTTATCACTTTGTAAAAAGTATTACAGAGGGCTATTGGTTTGAAATCATCAAAGGATTCCTTATTTACTTTCTTGGGAACCAAAGCCAAAAAGGTATTGTTAAAGTCTTTGAAAATGAAACCTCCTTTTCTAGATTCCTCCACAACTTCACATAACTCCTTACCCAAAATGTGCCATGCTTTTTTAAAAAATGAAGCTGGGAATCCATCTGGACCCGGAGCCTTGTCACTACTCATTTTGAATAAGGCTTTTTTAACTTCAGAATCCCTTATACTTCTCATCAACAAATTATTCTATTATTTGGAAATAAGCTGAGGGATTACCTCCAAAAAGTCATCCATATCTGTATTTTCCTCTGTGGTTTTTGCAAAGATCCTTGAGAAGTGCCTTACTGCTACCTCATTGATTTGATTTGGTTCAGTCAATAAGGATCCATGGTTATCTTTGATTGAGAAAATTTTGTTCAAAGATCTTCTGCCTTTGACTGAATTGTGGAAATTTTTTGTGTTTCTGTCTCCTTAAGCCATGTTTCTCTTGACTTCTGTCTCTAGAATGTTTCTTCCCTGTGCAAAATCTCAGAATATTTCTTTTTAAACTCTAATTCTTGATTATAGATGTGCAGATCCATACCTCCTACGACTGTTAACTCATTTAAAGTAGCTAGTTCTGCTTCAAGGTTAAATTTTTCATCAAAAATATTCTTGTTTTATGAATTGCAATTTTTTAAAGAAAATGAAAGTATAGTTACCTGATCTTCTCGGAGCAGCTTTCCACCAATTTGCAATCATCTCCCAAAAGCCCGGTTCTTGTAACCACATTTTCTCAAATCTGAATGGGGCACTTTCTGGAGCAGCATCTTCAATTATCCTTAGACATCGGAAAATGATCCGATCTAGTGATAGGCAATATTTCTGCTTGACATAGCCATTTAGTTTCCTCCCAAGCACCACCAAGGAGGAACCTATCTAACTTTTCAGCAATATTTGTGAATCTTTTACGTCTGTTCGTCCATGTAAAAGGCTCCATTTTTGAACTCTACATCTTGTAAATCGTTCATAGCAACAAAATCTGCAAAATCCTTCTGACTTTGACTAATCCACCCTTTTCCCCCTAATTTTTCCACTGGAGAAAGAATGGCATTGAACTCCCCCTCAGCAAAAAGAGACTATCCTTAATTCTGGAGATAATACTAGTGAGGGAAGCCCATAACTCTTGTTTCATTGCTTGACTGCAGGGGCCATAAATATTAATAGCATAAAAGGTGACATTGTGTTGAAAAGATTGGATCTTAACTAACTGCCAATTGCTGCCTTCCTCTACCAAACTGACCTTTAACCCTGCCTCCTTCCACAAAATTCCTAACCCCCCAGACACACCTTCAGCATCTTTAAAGAGGCATCCCCATTGTTGAAATTTCCTTGTGAACTATAGCAAACCATCATCGCTTAACTTTGTTTCTTGCAGAAAGACTAAATCAGGTTGGGCCTGGTCAAGACATCTTTTGACCAAGCGCCGTTTGTCAGGGGCATTGCAGCCCCTGACATTCCACGAAAGGAGCTTCATGGCTTCCGGGAAGAGGAACAACCTCTTCTCGATCTAGTCAATTTCGACTAGTTTGTTGCATTGCCAGAAATAGAAAGTTTGGCCTTAACAGATATATGGCCTCTCTTCTTTTTTTTTCTTTGATATTTGGTTTGGTAAGATTAGACGGAGTCTGATTAATAGTCCTTTTAGGAGATCCATTTGCTCCAATAAGCCCAAGTCATCCTTTCCTGCTTCTGCTTCGTGAGAATCATCTTCAGACTCAGAAATCCACTCCTTTCCTTCCTTATCTCTCATGTCATCCATTGACTTATCCAGTTTTCGAATAGGGGATATCTGAATATCTATGCATTGGTCTAAGAGTTCATTATCTCCTTGTTGAGTTTGCCCTGCATTTTCTGATTGATAAACTCCCTCAGCAGTGAAATCTGGTTTGCAACTTCTGTTAACTGTCATTCGTTTGAAGCCTTTGGGGGTGTGAATGCTTTCCTCTATTGTATTTGGCACAACTATAGACAGTTCAAAACCACCTTGCTCTGTGCCTTACCCCATTTGTTAAGATTTCATTTGAGAGAGAGATGGGGGTTTCCTTCAACACTTGAGTAGACATTGGACTTTCTGTATTACCCCCATGAGCAGTGCCATCAAGATTTGTTTCCTTCCCACAAACATTCTCTGAGTTATTTTGGGTGGTTGACATTTGGGGTCCATCCTCTACCTCCAAGGACCTATTTTCAAGCATTTCTTCTTCAAAGTGAATCGACCATGGGGGTTGTCGAGTCCTACTATTTTCGATCATTTTGATCCATTCCACACTGTTATTTACTTTGAGACCTTTGCCTTTTAAATTTGCGTTCGCTGCTTCCATAGAAAGATTAGCTTCTTCAATCTCTATTTTAAGTTTCCACTCCCCTTTATCCGACCCAAGCACAACAAAGTCTGGAATCTGATAACATTTTTGTATTTTCACCAAGATTTTGGAATATATATAGAAACCATTTCTATCAACCACCTTTTCAGATAGTAAAAATTTCCCAAAATTGATCCCAATAATCTTCAGGGTTTCCTCATTTTTGTATTCCCAGGGGGGAGGTTTCTCAGTTTCAGCCAGATAGCTATATTTTCAACTTCTTCTTTGTCTGGGTTAAAGTTAGGTTTCCAGTCTCGTATGTAAATGCCTTTCCCATCTATAGTAAATGGTCCCCCTTTCACTATCCAATCTTTATCCTTCTTTGTAGGGCACATCACTAATAGGAACTCATTGGAAATGGTTTTGATTTCAAAATTACTCCCCCAGTTAACCTCTATCCAGGTTTGAATTTTTTCTAAAGATGGCCACGGGCCTAACCATTTCATAAAAAGAGCGTTTTCTTGTAGCCTATTCACAGATTCCTCCCATTGCCTATTATTAATCAATAAAGAAGAAGCTCTAACAAGAATAGTGCTATCTACCTTATTAGTTGCCTGCTGATTTGAAGAGGTTGTGTTGATATTGGGCTTAGCTTTTTCCGGATCCTTAGGGCGCCAGAACTTGTCTTCATTCTGCTTGAAACTGAAGTTGTTTGGTTGTTGCAGGAACCCAATCCGCTTCCAATACGGAGGACCTTTGTTATCCCTTCTCCCACCATTACTTCCTCCATTTGTGTTCCTAGATGGATCTTGTCTCAGAGGTTTCCATTCTGCATGCATGTTGAGTCTATGCCTTCGAAAATCATTTTGGACTCGAATATTGATGGGTCCCTGGGATCTGTTAAACCGCCTTCGGCGAGATTCCTCATCTCTTTGGAAACCCACCAAACTTATGTTTTTATTCTGCGTCCAGTAAGACCTATTTTGACTCCATTGCCCTGAGCGCATTACAGTCTGTGGATCACATTTGAGCCTTCCTCTGTCTGATCTGTTTCCGCCATAGCTTTTTCCTCCATAGCCGTTGCCTCCATAGCCGTTACCGCGCTCCATGAGTACATGCACATACTAGACTTGCATATAAAGTTTCACTTTATTAATAATATACAATAAAGGCTTATTATAATGTTATAAAGTAATGGGGCCAAAGTCTTTATTAATGAGCATTAAATATGTCATTAAAGTGGGGCGCCTGAACCAAGGAGGAATTAATTTAATATCATAAAGTCAACTTTCAACAAAAAGCAAATGCAATTAAGTGAGTAATGTGTTAGAGCATTAATTTTTTCCATTTAGAAGCATCAAATTTACCTGTTGACATTAATGTTTCAAAGGCAAAAGTGTATTAAAGAGGTCAAAATATGAGATCACCTTGGAAACATTCAAAAGGAACCATTTTTGCTATTTCGCGGGGACAAAAAACATAGGCAGCGAAACGACGACTTTTCGCTATTTTGCAAGTATCATATTACAAGGCAGCGAAATAACGATTTTTCACTATTTCGCTAGTATCATTGAGAAGGATAGCGAAACAACGATTTTCCGCTATTTCGCAGAGGGCATTTTAATGAGTTGCGAAATGGTGCAAAGAACAATCAAAATTTTGTGAGCAAAGATTTCAGAGATGCTGTAATTTCAACATGCTGAAAAAATGATGTTGCCAGAGGATGAAAATGATCGAAATTTAACAATCTAAAACAGACCCAGTTCGGAAAAATAGGTAGTTATTAGTTAATTTGTTGATTACACCTGTCTAGACTAGGTTGTTCAAGGCATTTTTTTAATTTTCTTCACCAATGTAGGGTGCTCATTTCCATGGGGTCGGCCCAAGTAAAGGTATTATTTATTTATTTAATGGTTTGTTTGTTTATTTTTTTTTTCTCATTAGAGGGCCCTAAACATTGTTTTAACCTAGGTCGGCTTTCATTCCTTGCAAACCACTATTGTTATTATTTATAAGGCTGCGATCTGAGTTAGGGACATGACAATCTGCCCTTCCCAAAATTGCTTGCCCTCAAGCAATGTCGATTTTAACCAAATCCTTTCAATGTGAGGGTCCCTAAACTAACCCTTGGAGATTTGTAATACGTAGATCCTTCAAGGAACATAATTAGCTTCTACCGCACAACTCTGATATTGTCTCAACTGAGATATGTTTTTGTCTTTAGTACCAAGTGGTGTGTCCAATAATCCTCGACAGTGTGAATAAGAGTTTATATTAAGATGAGGATTAGAAGCTTGACACACATCTTATGACCTTGAAAAAAACTCCTAGTTATTCTCATATTCTAGATCAACCAAAAATAGAAATTTCATGATGATAGTAATATGCTTACAGTAATCATCGGGGTAGACATAGTGGAAACACATCAGGTATGAACCAAACACAGAGCATACACATTCAAACATGAAATGCACATGAATATATGTAGACGCGGAGCATACACGCAAATACATGTATTGTTAGATCCCTTCTCGTTGACTAGAATGCATCACAAAGCATACACAAAAACACGAAGTATACACATGAATATATGCAGACACAGAGCATACACACAAATACATGTATTATTAGATCCCTTCTCATTGACTGTAATTCATCCATCGATTTATTTTTACCTTGCATGTTGGCAGGATCAAAGAAGACTGAAATAAGTATTTGGATCTGTAAAAGGCAAGTCCATCAAAAGGTTTGTTAGGGGCTAGGAAGGGGGCCTAACCTTGCCTTTTTCCATGAGTCGGAAAGGGGGCCTAACCCCTCCTTATTACTCCCATGAGCCGGAAAGGTGGCCTAACCCCACCTTGCTGTTTATAAGCCGCTTAGAGCTTGAAAGAGGGCCTAAACCCACCTTTTCATTCCCATGAGTTGGGAAGGGGGCCTAAACTCACCTTGCTGCTCATAAACAACTTAGAGCTAGAAAGAGGCCTAATCCCACTTTTCTGCTCCCATGAGCTGGGAAGGGAGCCTAACTCCACCTTACTGCTCATAGGCCACTTAGAGCCAGAAGGAGGGCCTAAGCCCACCCTTTTACTCCCATGAAGGTCCTCAATACGGTTGACTATTTGTTTGCTCATTGTGTTGTTGGTGGATGCAAGTTTCTTCTTTTCTCGTTACAAGGCCCTTTGTGCCCTTTGAATTTGTTGCATCACTATCCTCTGTCCCTCAAGCTGGCAAAAATGGTGCTCTGATACCAATTGTAATATGCCCTTCTGGATTTACCCCAGAATTTACTTACAAAGATAGTTATTAATGCTATCAGCTGTTAAGTATAATAATCTTGGATCTGATCTTGGTCCGCACTGCTGCTTGCAATGATCTTTTCTGGTCTGAATGTGTATTCTTTCTTCTACTGCTGTAGATACTTTGATCTCTCTTGGTAATTTCTGCTCATAAGTTCTGCGGTAATTTGCCAATAATATCTGCTCACAAGGTCTGCAACAATCTGCTTATATGTCTGCTCAAGTTTGCCTTGAATAGGAATGATATTCCCCAAATTGCTACACCTAAAGACTCCCAAATGATTTCTTATTTATACCACACACACACCTCTTCACCCAAGAGATACACCTCTCTAAACTAGGTCAGCCAAGGCCTTTTTTTATTTTTGTTCACCAAGGTAGGGTGCTTGTCTCCACGGGGTTGGCCTAGACGACCCTAAACCTTGTTCAAAGCCTAGGTCGGCTTTCATTCCTTGCAAACCACTATCATTGTTATTTATAAGGGCTGCGATGTGAGTTAGGGACATGACATCTTCAATATGGTATGTCATGCAGATTGCGGAACCAATTCCATAGCCCAATCCTATTCCTGTAGTCATTGGGTGCATATATAGAGCAAATTTCGAGCTTAAGCTCTCCCTTCTCTATGTTGACCCATACAACTTTGTTGCATGGGGAAGTGCCAAAGACAAATACATGTTGAACCTAGTCTTTAGAGAGAAAGATAGTTGCATCCCTACTCCCTCTCTCATGCTTGGTGACAAATTGAGAGGAGCTCTTCCATATGAAGTTGAGATTTGTCTTAAGAGTAAACTCAATGGCTTTAACTTCTTGAAGGAGGACAACATCCTTATGTTTTTCCAGGTTTAGAAACCTTCTGACAATGTATTTTCTATTAGGGAATTCAAGCCCCCTGATGTTCCAAGATCTACAATTAAGATTCTTGACAATCAATGTTTGGATGTGCCTCTACCGCATTCCTAAAGCTGTATAGCATTTAGGGATTTTGCCCTCTGATTCTAACCTTTTAGATCTAGGTTCTGAAATCACCAAACTTGTTTTCTTTCTCTTGTGTCTCTTGGGGAAGCTTAACCTACTCTTGCCAGATGGAATGATTTTTTTCCCTTTTTCACCCCTTTAGGGGCAGGGGGAGCAAAACCTATGTTTCAACTGTCTATCTGTGGTCTTTCTAGTAGTCAAAGACACACTAACTCTTGTAGGGTTCTTAGTGTTTTGTGTAGGTCATTTCCTTTCCCATATTTATCTATATCTCGATCTATTCCATCTTTGCAGATGCTATTGTTAAGCTCTGTTTCTCCCTCTATGTCTATGCCCATTATTGGGGCATTTTTATCCTCCTAGCTGGGTGTAGCCATAGAAGGACTTTGACAGTTGTTTCTACTGTTCAGAGTGTTTGTAACTTCCAGGGTACGAGTGGATTTCTGTTCCACCATACCCTCTTGATCCACTCCCTCTATGCCTATACTTAGCCCTGTGGCATCTCTGGTCACCCTGCCTGGGCATAGTCATAGAATGAACTTGAGTAGTGTTTCCAATACTCAGATTATCAGTGACCTCCATGGCATGAGTAGGTTGCTTGTCCATCACACCGTTTGATCTTGAACGGCCTTATTGCAGGCACCTTGGTCATTTGTTACTTCAATGGCACCATTTATAGTTTCATCCTCATTCTGCCTATTTAAAGACAGCGGTGGTGCAACTTTGCCTGTTATTGGATCATTTTCCACATTAAGGGGGTGGGGATCAACATCCCTACTTGTACCATGCAAATCACCAATATTATGATTCTTGGATTCAATCTCAGAAACTATGTTTTTTACTATAGAAGTAACTTTGTTACAACTGTGGTGGTTAGAACCAATAACATTATCGACACATAGTTTTATCGCTATTATTATTATCTAAATTCATGATTTTAGCACTTTTATTACTATTGTGTTGTTTGTGGCCACTAGCATAATTCACATTTATTGTTTTAGCACTGCTAATATTGTCAAATTCCGTATTAATATAATTTGACTTAGACTTTTCAGCCTCAATGGGGGCTTTGTTGGTTTCCATGTTTTGATTCTGAAAATTTTAAAATATGTTGTGAGGATATTTTGCAACTGACATTTTGAAGGATCAATTACAAAACAATGGTTCCAACCATAACATGTGAGACACAGTCTCTCCTAACTAAGGGAAGGGTCCCCCTATCTAATGTTATTGAAAACGACTAATACTAACTAAAAACTAAGATTATGTACACTAAGCTAATAAATGGGCGTTACATTCACCATATCCTCTTTCTCCAGAATAGGTGTTATTCTTTCCTCGTATCCTCTTACTTCAGAATACACAATTCATTCTTACAACCATCTTTTGAATACTATTTAGCATAGTAAAATCAAGAAGTTAATGAAAGCTCAAAACCTTTCCACAACTCCTTATGTGAATTCAGGAACAAGGATGAAACATACGTGCAACTCAAAGTCTCCAACGTATATTTCACCTTACATACACAAACTAAGAAAATAAAAGAAGCACAAAGTCTGCAAGTTACCTCCTTGTTTGAGCATTCTACAAGAGCTTCAAATTTGATGAGCAACTCAAAGTCTTCAAGATCAAACCTGAAAATGTAACTATAACTCTAAACACAATTTGCAGCTCAAAGTCTGCAAGATCAAGCTTAAATCCCTCTTGAACAATAGCATAACACTCACAATCAATCTTTAGAAAATGTCATCACATAACACCTTGAATTAGCACAAAGACTAAAAGCAATTTGCCTCTTTTGATTGAAAGCAATTTTATTTGCATCTAAGCTCAAAGTCTTAGAGTGCACATACAAACTGCCAAAGTTTTCTTGCATTGCCAAAAGATAAAAATTACAATGACTACCCTCTCTTATTTACAGGCGAGGGGCTGAGAGCAAAAAGTGGGAGAAGTCCAACTAACTATGATTTATTTCACGACTAACTATGACTTATTTCAAATTGCAGTCCTAATGTAACTTGACTTGCAATTTGTTTACATGTAATTACAACTTACAACTTTGCAAGTGATATGATCGCCTACAATTACAATTTTTGACATTACATGTAATTTGTCAAAAAGAAATTACAAGTACATAATTGAAACTATTCTAAGTGTCTAGAGACACGACTCTATTTACATCATCCTTTGTCAGTCTTCATGCTGCTACAGGATGCTTTGTGATTGAAATACTTAGGTTTGGTGAAAGCATCTTGAACTGGAACAGGAACTTGCGCCCTAGACGATTCTTGTATCCTAGTGGCCTTTATTGGAGAAGCATCCTTTTGACATTCAGTGACCATCTCAGTCTTGAAAGCATTCTATTGCCTTTGATGAAACATTCCTATTGCTTATTCACCACCTATGGTTCTGTCATGTTGTTCTTGCTCTATGTCATTCACCAGTCTTGGAGTCTGCTTACAAAATAAGGCTAGGTCATGTTGAAAAAGATTCAAAAATGGTGCCAAAGCTTAATTTCCGGTCTTGGAATGCACACTACAAGTGGGGACAAACATGTATATTGACTTGCAATTGTGAAAAATGTAAATGCATTTCATATGTGTAATGGGAATGTACAAGTTTGCACTTGTAATTGGGTCTCAGAGACCCGATTTCAAGTGATTTTTAATGCATTTTGGGTTACATTCGGGTTTTGGAAGGTCAACTGAAGTGGGGGAAAGAACGTTTGGCATTGCAAGAGTAAAATATGCACCTCATAAGGCTGCATTTTGGGTTTTGGAAAGCAAGTTACAAGTTTTAATGCAAGAATAACATTTACTTGTAATGATCATAAAAAGACCCGAAACAAGTGCAAGCAATTCAAGCTTGCAACTTTACTTGTAATAATGATTATTTGCAATTACAAGCCAAAGATCCGACATTGAAGACAAACTTGCCATACAACCTTTGAAACCCGAAATTGAAGAAAAAAGTCCTATGTTACCCCAGGTTTCCGGGACGGGGGGACATGGGGACGGGGAAATGGGTTTCCAGGACAGATTTTTTTTTCTCGGAGCAGGGGACGGCAATGGGAATAACTATATAAAAAATAGGGAAAATTTAAAATATATAGGGAAATTTTAAATATTCATATAAAAACATGGATAACACATGCTTATATAAATTATAGAACCTTAACATATAATGTTTGTGTTAAATAATTTAACTTTAGAGTTAACATGAGTGCAAATCAAACAAATTTTCAAAACTGAAACATTAATTTTATGGGACAGCCAAGGGGAAGGTTTCCGGAAGTTTTCGAGTTTCCGGGACGTTTCGGAAACGGGGCCGGCTCACTTTTTGCCGGAAACGTGTCCCTGGGTAACATAGGAAAAAACCAACTTTTGGACTACAAACTTGATTGAAATGGAGGCGAAGGACTTGGATTTGTCAATGGATTCCTAGATGGAGAAATGCCTCGAAAAACATGTCTAGAGCCTTTAAACGTTAAAATTTTGGTAGGTTATCCCTAATTTTTACTAAATAAAAAACTAGGGACAACAAAATACTCATACATACATACATACATACATACATACTATGTCACACAGTTCGCCGGATTTTATGCATGAGATTCGAATTTGGGCGAACTTCAAACATTTCTATAAAATTCGTTGAAATTTGACTTTGTATTCGTACCAAAATGTAGACAAGTTTTATTATCCAAAAAAAAATAGAAAATGTTTTTTTAGGGTTTTGAAACACGAATTTTAAAAGTTTTCGACAATTTTTTTGGTATAAAATGCTGCCAAACTTCTCTGTAAAACCATTGTAATGTGTTTGGTTGGTATAAAAACATGGGAGCTGACCGTTTGAGGGAAGCTGAGCCACATTTCTGCCATGCCGTGCGATTCCATCCCTTTCCGTCATTGTTGTGCCGCGCGACTTCATTCTTTATGCGCGACTCCATTCCTTTCGGCTTTCCGCAGTCCTAAAAAGCACTTGATCTTAACCGACTCCAAGGATTTATCACGTCAGTTTGTCTGGCGCTTTATTCATTTTTTAATTCTTCATTTGTTTTATTAGGTTTCGTTTTAAGTGTTTTTTTTGGGGTTTCATTTTCATTTCATTTACGTATTCTAATGTTTATGGTTTAATTTATCCTTATTTTATGTTTAATATTAAAAGTATATTATTAAAAAGTTAAATATATGGTTATTGTTTGGTTTTGTCTTAGGTTGTTTTTTCAGAATATTAAATTGTCATAAATTCTATGTTAAATATTAAATTATATTATTAATATTTAGATAAAGTTTATATTTTATAAATGTGTCAATCTTTTTATAACCTTTTCAAATCTATTTAGCAATGTTAAATTATTTTGATAATTTATTACATATATTATTTATAAAAGAAAATAAATATATAAGACTAATTTAATGTCGAATTTTTTTTCGTATTTTTATCCTAGCCGAACTTCATCCGAATTTTATGGTTGCCGAACTCGAATTCAAATTCGAACCTTGTGACTTAGCATATATATATATATATATATATAATCATTAATATATTTGTAATGGTGAAATCTGATTTTTTTTAGTTTAGTTTTTGTTTTAAGCGAATGTTTTGATACATGCATATTTCAATATAGTTTAATAAGTGATCTAATTTTGTTCAAATTTGACCTTAATTTTTTGCCTTCTTGCTGCTTGTCCACTCTTCTATCCTATGCACAAATGGAATTGTACTATCTAACATATTAGCATGCATATAGCTTTGGCATACTTTGCACCTCCATCTGGTGCAAGTGCTAGTTTACATAAGATGTGTACTTAAGATGGGATTTAACCTACAACAACGAAAACCTATTAAATTCCCTTCAGAGTAAAGCAATTTTCTAGTGTCACAACTTTAGATCTCACTTGTTTTATATTTTTGCCTCTTTTTAGATTAGAAAATAAGTGATATTGTTATGTCGACAAAGCTGGACAAAGCAAATGCCTTAAACACACTACATGAAACGTCCAAGAATTTGAAAAAAAAAAGCTTTAACCCATATGCTTCTGAAATCCTATTGCTTTTGACATTTTGTTTAACCTATGGATTCATCTCACAAGTCTCAAGATTATAAATGAAGAACAGAAAGGTTTTGTTGTTTTTTCGTACATAAAATTGATGGTACGATGACAAATTGATGCATTTTAGGAAGGATAATTGATAGGGAGTGATGTGTGTGTGTGTGTGTGTGTGTGAGTGAATTTTTTTAAACCCCATAGCAATTTAATCAATCATGAAGGTTATCATTGAAAACATTTAGATTCTTGCTCTGTTAATTTTTTTTTTCGATTTTCTCAACTGTAGTTGTTTTGGCAATGGATGCATTGAGACTTTCAAATGAGTTAAGATTTCTCGACTTTGCAAATAGTTCTGAAAACATCTTGAAAGAGCATTTCTTCCAATTTGTGTAATTCTCAAAAGGTGCATGGAGGCTAACAGAGAGTACTGAATGCTCACTGTGGCTGTGATATTTTTTGTGATTTCCATGTATACTGTGAATCATTTTCTTATGATAATTCAAGGGAGATCTACATAAAGGCCCCAGCACAACAAAAGAGCACATGTGTATTTTAATGTATGCTCCATTAAAAAGGATGGAGGGACGAGTACTTGACAAAAAATGGCCTCGCTCAGAACAATATATCATTTCCAGCAGCACCTGACCTTGACTAGAAACTAATAAAGAATTACTAAGCACCAAAACCTTGAAATGGTTAAAAATATTACAGATATAGTTAAGTCTTTACAGCTAAAATTTAGGAGGTTTTTATGGAAATATGCACGCTGATGAGAAATCACATGGAAGTGCAATGATAATTGTATCACATTGAAGAAATATTCACCATAGTGAGACAATCAGGTCACTTATAGTGCATGCTTATGCAACTTTGTAGAAAATTTGGACGTGGAAGAGTTGTTTCTCGAATTGACAGACAACAAAAACCCAAGCTGCAATTTCATATCAAAAATTTAAGGATAATGAGCATACGATTATTCTTGTTCTCAGTTGACAATTTCTGAAGTACTTCAAAGCTTCTGGAAAAAAATTGTTGCTTAGTTGAATGGTTAAAACACGGTTAAATATTATATTTTACTCACTTTTGGCTAAAGGCATTTTATACAGTATATGGAGCGGGTGGCTTGTTATATCTTGTCTGGTGGCAACACATGGCTATATGTATAATCGTTTTTTCTTATTGATTGATGATTTTAAGAATAGGTTTAGTGGCAACGTATAGCTATATGTCTAATAATTAATTACTTGTGCATATTGATTGAGTAAAAATTCAATGCAAAAATCTTAGGGATTTTAAGTAAGGTTTTAAAAACATTTGCCAGTATGCACAATTTGGAAAACAATTGAATGAGCTGATGTGCATGCTTATTGGTGCATTTCTTGTGTAAATTGAATGTACCATACAATAGATGGTTTTTTTGTTTTGTATTGAATTATACGTTTTTTAGAAGTACAAGACCATTACATTACAAATATAAGCATTAAGGAAAAATGTGACTGGATACATAATTCTAGAAACTCTAGAGAAGTCTAAAACAAAGGATGCGGTAGAGATAAGAAGAAATCATGGCAAGGGTATAGAGGAATCATTCTTGGACTTGAATTTATTCTCTAATTGCTTCTCAATCTTCTGTTAGGAAGGGATAAGACTGATTTTCCCACTGTGCATGTCATTTGTTAATTTCTTAAGGTAACCTTTGAGGCTTGTGTTTTAGTTGATACTTGATAATTTATTTTAAAATTTTTATGGTTTAGGCATGTTTAAGCTCAAGTGAGCTCTTCATGATATTTAATATCACTGTCACAAGTGATTTGGCTTTGACAAGGATGATCATTGCCTTTGCATGCATAATTCATTATCTCAAGTAAATCTCAGGGAACCTTCCTTATCCCGATTTTGATGGAGGATATGAAGAAAAACTAAGGGAAAAAATTTCAAAAGCTTAAACCTTGCACAAGGATAGAAACTGGCAACAAAGAACAAAAAGTTGAAGAAGCTTACAATAGGCCATTTATGGGTGTCGATAATAAATTCTAGGGATATCATGATAGTTGATATCACTATAACAAGTGATTTGGCCTTGATAAGTATGGTCGGTGCCTTTGCATGTGTGTTTCATTCTCTGATATAAATCTCAGCTATCCTTCCTTACCCATATTTTTATGAGTGTAAAGACCTGAGGAAAAAGATTACAAAATCCTAGCCCTTGTCCTAGGATAGAAACTGACAGAAAAGAAGAGATGTCTGAAGAAACTTACAATAGACCCCATATGGGCCTTGATAACAAACTCAATGGTTTGAAAGATTGAATATTTATTCTTCTCTTAATCTATAAAGATCAATAATGAGATTTTTGTTGTGATCCAAGAAAGTAACTCAGGTAGAAGATGATGAAGTATTATGTTTCTTCTCTATTCAACATTATTTTAATTTATGCTTATTAGAATATTCGCTATTGGATATTTGCCATTTCAGAAAACGTATTTTTCCTTTGCCATAGCCATTCATTTAGATTGCTTTGTGCACAACAATTTGACTCATGAATGCTTTGTAATTTATGCTACTAGGACAGAAGAGGATGAAATATTATGATTCTTTTGGTTTCTTCTATATTCAACATTATCGTCATTTATACTTGTTAGAATGTTTGCTATTGTATATCTATTTGCCATTTTAGAAAATATATTTTTCTTTTGCCATAGCCATTTTTAGATTGCTTTGTGCACAACAATTCGGCTCATGAATGTTTTGTAATTTCCTAGGTTCGTTGAGTCAAAGAGCTGTACATTAATTCATATTGATTCAGGCCTTTGCTGCGATTTTTCTTTTCATTGAATACGCAATTTAAAGAGAGCAGAATGAAACGGCAAGTGTGGCAGTCAGCTTCTTCCCAGGTTTGTTATTTTGTGGCATCTCATGACCTATTTTTTTATGCTATATTGCTATAAGAAGAATGGCTTAGTGGATCTTTTGTTGATAGGTTTTGCCCCTTAACTCACCATTATAAAACTATTTTGATTTTAACTAAGTATGAATGCAATAAGGATCATTGCAGCCAATCCATCATATCACCTTCAAAGACTGAATGCCTAGATGTTTAGAATATAACATTCTAGAGGGAGGATAATATCAATGTAATGAGATATTGGGATGGTCCTCCAATTGTTTTGTTTCATATTGGTCACATCAGTAAACCTTTTCTTTGAAAGGTTGCACTGCAGAAATTTCTCCTTATAGTTTGGAGTTGGACATTCAATTATAACTACAACAAGTGATAGAATAGTTAAAGCTCTTGACCTGGCTTAATCTGTAAATATATTGCTTCTGTTTGACAAATTTGTTGTAGTCATACACTTCTAGGATTAGTTAGGAAGAATAAAGTGAATAAAGGGACTGCTTTCAATTCATACTTGCTGGAGTGGTATACTGTTGAATACTGATTCAAGTCTGCTCAGCTCTGTTGTCAGCATATTTTGGCATTAGAAACTTCTCAGAATTATTTGTTGTAATCTATTTTACTCCTCATAGAAAAATTGCTTGTTAGCATACTTTATTTTCAGGGCTGAAATGGTTCATAGGCCACTGGTATTAGATCTCTAATAAGCAATGGCAAAAGACCAAGGGAGAGGTTGCTTTGGTAAAGAAATAGAGATAAAAGCCTTATACAGGTGTATTTTGCGAATCATCTTCTCATATTTCAGTGCAACTGATATTATCTTATTCTTAGGGCTTTGGTAGATTTTATTTAATACCTCATTGACTTAAAACATTTTTATCCTCAGGGTTGACCACTTAGTGTGTTGGTGAAGTGATGGTGTTGTTGTTGTGCTCGCCAAGGTTCAAAGCCCCGCTGGGCCATTGTAATCGCAAGCTTTTGCCTTCGCTGATCCAATGTTCTCGCGTGTTTGAGCCTCAACATTGCTAATTAGGGATGAGGTCCCATGTTTGTGACCTTACTGGTTCAAAGCTCCAAGTCAAAAGTGTTTCATGTGAGCCCAGAGGGCGTGTTGTGCCAGTGACACTGGTCACGTTAAAAAGTTTACCAGACACTTTTTAAAAAACAAAATTCGGTTTTATCCTTATGCATTGACAATTCTTCTCTCTTTATTTGTAATTCTTCTGTTCTATCATTTTTTGTTTGTTCTTTATTCATTTCAACCTCAGCTAACCACCATATCAAAAAACAATTCCTTCAATAAATGTAACTCATGCACTATTAACTGAATTAATGATTGGAAATTTACTAGTGAGTACACTGAAAAGTTTCATTTAGAAAAAAATGATCACATGGTAGGAGATACTAATGTGTTGGAGTACAGTGATTACTGAGAGGGGGGGGGTGTGAATCAGTAATCAGATAAAAACTTATAACTTCCTTAAATAATTTCAATAAACTTGAGCAATGTTAAATCAAATAATGGAGATATCAACAAGCACACATCATACACAAAAGATTGACACAAGTATTGCCTTGAGTGGAAATCCTCCTGGGGAATAAAACCACTCGAACTTAGCCTCACTGGCTTTATCTTTTAAATCAATTTGTACATCTCACTGATGTTGTCTCACTGACAATTTTAATGCCTCACTGGACTTGTGCCTCACTAGCTTTATGCCTCACTAGCCTTATTACAATCTGCCTTATAGGCTTTTCAATTCTTTCAGAACTTTCTACATACAAAGATCAGAAAACCTGATTGCTATTTGGGACCCTACAACTACACACTACACATTATTGAACATAACACATGTCATTATGCTCAGTAGTGCATAATGTCTAATCATAGACTTCAAACCTCAATCAATCTTTCCTGTCAATAAACTGATTGTGCAAAACAATATCAAAATCTGATCAATAAACACCCAAACAAATATTCTCTGTCTGTACATCAAAACCAAACTGTTCCTGTGATATAAATAAGTATTCCTGACTGGAAAGCAACTGAAATCAAACTGCTTGAAACCAACTCATAAACTGATTGACAGTTTGAATGATGACCATCACAATATGTATCTCTCCATAACATATCACTTTCCTGCATATATTATCTGATTAATGTATATCAGAAAATAATAAACAACTGAAATGAACTTATATCCAAATGCTTATTATCATCAATATTCGAATTCAAGTACCAAAGTAAAATTTGAACTTCAGATTTAACTGTCTGATCAAAACCGAATTGCCATAATACATTATACATGTATATCTTTAACTGTATAATAATGTAATGCAACCCATATGAAGTAACTGTGCATGCTTGCCATATAAGCATCGAATCTGCTAACTATATAACATCATAATCTTTTCACATGAGTTCATCTAAGTATGCCCTTGAAACACATGTATGGACCCGAGACATATGATTAAACAAGAACCCATAAACAATGAAAACTATAGCGGTATAACCAATAAAACTGTGCATTCGAGGACATGTAATGCACCATATACAATGTCACTAACATTCCATGCAACTGTGCTTATAAGTCATAGATACATGTATAATCTGTCATCTTACATGAATGCATCACAGTGGTTACACTGTCATTATGACAGTTGTATAAGCTGAGAAAGAGAGGATATTACAAAACATGCAAGGTTTTAACTGTGATAAGAATGGTATTAACACAACATACCCGACAAGGGTTACCTAGTATGAACACTTAAACCCTAATGCGGGTTACCCAAAAGAATGAACGGAGACATGAATGAATGCAAGCATGAATGCCCTTACTGGGGTTTAAACAAATTTTTACATAACTCAGAAAATGATGCCATTCTTATTCGATAGTATGAGATGAATGATACAAACTGAAAGTAGGTATTTGCATGATGATAACTATCAAACCCTATGAAGTGACAGTTATGATGCAAACCACTTGAAACAACCAATAATCTTTTTCAGAATGAAGTTAAAACAAATTTAAAAACAAATTTTAAGCAAAGGAAAAATATGTTTCAACTAACAACTGACTGATGAACTCAAAATGTGAAGATTAGGGACCGCATACACCTGATTGAGTCTGTGAATCTCTACAAACTAAAACCAGTTCCTTCAACGGTTACTTCTTCCCTCTAAAACTGCCATTCTCAACCAACTGTCACTCTTGCAGTAGTCGCCATTCCATACTGTAATGCCTTAGCTCGATAGAGCTAGGGTTAACTCATAGTTAACCATAACTACCCAAAAACAAAAGATGCGTTTTAACAAATGCAGTGCTCGATGCACAAAATCATAAATGCCCACTACCGCCACATTGAAGTGGTATTTTCACATCTTTTTGCTAATGTTGAAATGTGGGCTAGGGACCGACCAAAAGGTCCTAGCACTAAACAACTTTGCTAAAGCCATGGTCACAACTTGTGACTTATATTTTCAACATAACTTTTCTCTTATACATAAACCAAAGGCCTTGTTAATGCAAATTACAAACACTTAAAAAAAATGCATTGTTGATATCCTTGGTACTGATATTATTAGCAAGAAATCTGAATCATGCTGATAAGGTGAATGCATTGTTGATATCTTGGTACTGATATTATTAATAAGAAATCTGAACCATGCTGATAAGGTGAACACAATATAAACTGTTGAATCCACTATATGAGCTGACAATCAAACTCAATTTCATGAACTACAAACTCAAACTAACCAACAAATGAAAGATCCCAAGTAGTGTATTTTTGACATCAAGGACAACAAAGATATGGGGATTAACATAATGATCCCAAATGTCTGACATGGGGGATGTTCCCTTGACAACTGTTTTATTATATAGGCATAGGCAATGCAGATCCTTGTCTATTGGTGTCTCTCTTTCAACTCATGTCTACCAAAAGCAGCCCCTAGATTTGTGATATTCTTGCTGGGGGAGATGACATTATTCTTGTAACTTTTAATAATTTGATCAACAACATGTAATTTTAGGAACAACCCTTTTCAGAATTGAAGAACTTGTATCACATATGCTGCGAGCAATAACTTGTGAGTCACTAATTTAATGATTACCGCTTGCTGTTAATGGGATTAAATTCCAATGTTTTGAAGTTAGTTTCTGTTAACAGGTTTACAAAGTTAAAGAGAACGTGAATGAGAGTTGAAAACACAGTTTCAAAATGTGGGCTCGCCTTTTTGGTAATTAAGTTTGTTAGCCTAGTTCCAGCCTTGCATTTTACGCCTACAATGCTTGCTGGACAATCCAGAGCTCCTCATGATTTGTTAACAAATATTTTGAAGATTTGGGCTAGCCTCACCCATACCCAGGTTTGTTAGCTTTAGTGCCTGCTTGCATTTTATACCTGTAATACCTGCCACATGACAGTCTCATAGACAGGAAACAAACATCAAGTTTGAGTAATAGTTTTTTATGCCCAGGTGAGCTTAAATGATTTGTGGAACTTTCTTCTATAACATGGTATATTGCATGTGTTTGAATTGCCAAGAAAGAAAATGAACCTAGGATCTTGGTGACAACAACGACCACAATACCAACAACAAAAACACATTAGGAAAATGCAATATAACAACTATTCCATTAATGAGGAAGCGAAAGCTAATTACAGTCAATCATTTTAGGCTATGTTACCGGGTTCGGCCCGTGACCCCTTCGAACCCAGGGAAATTCAAACCGGTTCGAAATTCGGGTCCGGTTTGCCTGTGGGTTTCGAATTTTTTGGGCAGGGCCCAATTTTTAAATGCCAAATTTGAACCCGGGTTGAGCTGGTTCGAACCCAAGTAAATTTCGCCAAAAAAAACGAATTTGGTGCGAATTTGTGACGAATTTTTCCCGGGATTTCACTTATAACGTTATTTTATGGTGTATTTGTTACGAATTTCGCCCGGTGAAAAATAACTCTCGATGTCTTTATAAAATAATTAACTCTCTTTGGGGGGCTTTGCCCCCAAACCCCCATTTAATAATTTGGGATGGAAACTGCGCCAATAAAAGGGGAAAAATTAACCTTCGAGTCTTATTAGGCTCCATATAGAAGATGATGATGAAGAAGAAGAAGAAT
>MU227627.1:126521-144275 GCA_018584345.1 Thuja plicata | reverse complement strand
TTTATTGTTTAAATGTTTACTTTTTATGATACTATGTGACATTCTAATCTTAACTCATGCTTCTAGGCTGCATATATATCAAAATATGTATATATATAAAAAAAAAAATTACATATTTTTGTACTAACGAACCCTAACCCAAACCCCTTTTCAAAATTTTGGCGAACCAGCGAACCGGTTCTTCGAACTCGAACCCGAATTCGAACCCGAACCGGCATCCTAGATTTTAGGCTGCAATTGATGCATGTAGTACAAATATACAGGCCTCTTTGATGCATGAGTCAAGACTACACATGTCCAAGAGCTCATGAGTAACATCATTTTTTCCCAATTAAGGAGGTGAGTTAACTTAGTTAACTAAGAAAGGTGTTACATTTCAATCACCATGAATTGAGGATTGATGAGGTAGTGGTGGCATTTCATTACCTCAAGTCAAGGTGAACATGTCATCATTAGCTTAACAATTGAAACCTAATTAAGTAGAAACCTATCTAAGTATGCTTATCCGAGGTGCATTGTATTCCCCCTTATGAGATTGTTTAGGGTTTTGTCTAATTTATTATGATTCAATCAACGAGACTCCCTTTTATATAGCTTGTACACAATCCTTCTATTTGATATAAATGTTAGGTATGTATTGAATACGATATGCCAAGATATATCTCAGTTCTTTGACATATTAATATTACTTGTTCTAAGCTTTAGGATTTAGGCAATTGCTTTTGGTAGAAATTGATCAAAGCAATTGTCCACTGTTAATTGATTTGCAATCTGATTTAATGTCTGATCTGAATTTGATGGGTCAACTCTTCTATGATATAAATCGAACATATCAAGCGTTTGATAGTTCAACCAATAAGATCAGTGATTTGTACTCGGAATGACAATGTCAACTGATTTATAACTTCTAGAAATCTGATAAGGTACCGGTCTGATAAGAAGAGATGATAATACCTTTATATAAACCATATATCAGTAATGCTTCAGATAATGGATGCAAATATATATATAAATCTAGCTATCTGATAAGGTACTGGTCTGATAAGAAGAGATGATAATACCTTTATATAAACCATATATCAGTAATGCTTCAGATAATGGAAGCAAATATATATATATATATATATATATACTCTTAGAATGACAAAAATCGAATTTATGATGGCAAAGGATCTGATATGATATCCGATATAGAAGTTCTGATATATTTCTTAATCGATCCTTGGATGTGAGAATGGAGGATACTCTGATCTGGTAAGAGAGGTTCTGATATATTTGTGATTCTTTCTGGAGCAAATGAATTACAATTACAATCACTCTTATATCGTTGTCTTTTTTGAATATGCAATTAATATGATAATCACTATCTCTGATTCTTGGCTCTCTGGCTTATGTAATTATCTTCTTACAACTCTGTTTCTTATTGCTTCTAGATGTTCATGTGTTTTCTTTATGTGCCAATGGTGGATCAATACCACCTCCCTTGGCTGTGATAAGGCTCCTTGAGTGCTTAAGTATGATATGTAAGTATGAGTATTTCTGATCGATTCTTTTGGAGAAATGAATGATTTCTCTATAATATGTCACGATGAGACATGTAGTAAGGGGTTGCATCTCAATGCCAAATCACACTCCTTTCATGTAACTTAATTGGTATTATTGATTTAGTTAATTAACTTCAGCATATTTTATACTTCTTGTTGGGCGGCAATTATGGAGATGTTTATTATTAATATATGGATTGATATTTGTTTGATAAACAAATTGCTGCTATTTTATTTGTATATGGATACATTATATTGCCACTTCCATAATGTTCATCTTTGATGAGTCAGCTGGCCACATTAATCAATCTGCTCACTCCCTCAATTTGAAGACTACTCGATCACTTCCTTGACAACCTAATTGAACTTGTCTAGAAAGCTCAACATAGGCAAAACTTGTTGAATTATCTTGGATACATAATGCGTATTCATTGATCTTATTTATATAGTGGTCTATCTTGCGTGTCCTTGTCTTAGTCATTTGTCATTCTTTGTATTGGTTTTGCTCATATATTGTAGGCTATCATCTTTTATAAAGATAATACAAGGAGCTTCCACTTGTCAACAGACGATACTTAATATTAGTACAATACTTAACGAAATCTTGTTATTATCCTTTATTTATTATTCTTGCTAAGTCTATTCATGTTTTTTTGCTACTAAGTTGAATGTGCCCTGGTTGGCCACACTTGGACCATAGGAGGTTACTTGCTTGTCTTGCTTAGATATTGAATGGGGATATTACTGTCTCGCCTCCTTGAAATTGCCTGCCCAAAAGCAACCTTTGATTGTCTCTTTTCTGGGTATAGGTTTGGTAGTTGATGCATCTTCTAAAATTTCCATTCTTTTCCCTTATCAATTGCACGGAATATGCCAAAGGTCTCAGTTTTCTATATACCATGTCAAAGATCCCTTTGAAAAATTCCTTGATATCATTGCTAAATACTTTGATGTGCTTGATTGGTGTTGTGATGATAGAATTACACCTTCTTGTAATTTGGTGGTACCTTCATGTTGCTTTTTCAATATTAGTTGTAGATATCCATGATAATATTTGACCTTACTGCTTAGGGCCCCTGCTGACACAAAACATTGTATGTCCTTTTTAATATCTCCATGTTCATGTGAGCTTTCCACTTTATTAGCTGAAATAGCTTGAGGAATTTCATCAATTATTCCCCTAAATACCACCTTCTTACTGTTTACCTTAAATTTGAATTTCATTGTCTTGAAATTCTGTGAATACTTGCCAATGGACATCATCCATTAGATGCCCAGTATAGCATCGATATTGCCCAACTCTACAACATGGAAATCATCATTGACTATATAGTCTCCAATGGTGATATTCAAATTTGGTACCTTTTTTGAACAAGGTATTTGGGATCCATTCACCATCTTTACACTAAAACTCTCTTGTCCCACTACTTGGAGCTCCTTAGAGATGACTAAAGTTGAATTAATAAAGTTATGAGTATCCCCACTATCGATGAGTATTGATACTTTGTGTCATTGCAACATACCTTGGACCTTAAAAGGGTTGTACCCTGAAGTTCCAGTCATCGTGGCAATTGTACCACTTTTCCTTTCTTGAATTGGAGGCTCTTTTGTTTTGACCGTTTTTTCATCTGACTCATCTTGTCTGCTGCATTGAATGTATTCATATTCTCCATCACTATTGGGCCTCATTTCTATATAATGAATGTTTTCTTGCCCATGCATCAATGTCTTGGATCCCATGGTTCCTCGCACACAAAACAAAGTTTCTTCCTTGTTAATTCTTGTCTAGTTTCCTCATCCATTTTGTTTCTTTTTGGTCCCTCCCTTTGGATAGGTGGGTTTGTTTCATCCCTTTGAATTGAGGGTCCCATTTGGTGGTGTTTTGTTCTTGATTGTACTTGAGTTCATATCCCTTGCCTTCTTGATTGCTTCTTGAAGAGTACTAGGGTTGAGAGCTTTCACCCAACCTCTTAGGGGGTCCATTAGGCCATCCATAAATAAGACAACCAACCTTCTTTCAAAGATGTCGGTAATTAACAGAGAAAGCCATTGGTATTTCATGATAGAGTCATCAATTATCCCCTTTCTTTAAGTTCTGCCAATTATTTAAAATGAAGCTCAAAGTTCTTGTTATCAAATCTTTCTATTAGCTTTTTTGTGAATTCTACATATGAAGTGATTTGTGCATGGCCCATGGTGATGATGCCATGGTACCACCATTTGTGAGCCACCCCGTCGAGGTGTAGGGCAGCATACTTGATTGCTTCTTTCGACATTAGATTGAGTTGGAAGTATGTTTCCACCTTTTGAACTCACGCACGTGCTGTGGTCTTCCCCAAACCATCAAAGTAAGGTATATTGAGCTTTCCAATCTTCCTTCTTAAGTCAAAGTGATGGTCTCGATTACTTTTCTTGGGCATTTGCCTCATTCTTAGATCCATGCAATCTCTGTGTGATATCTCTGCTTGTAACCCTCCATCTATCTAGTCTTGACATAATTGATCTTGCAACTCCACCAAGGTAGCTTCATTGTTGTCTTGCTGTTTTACCCTTGGAGTTAAAGTAGGTATCATCAGTCTAGAGCTCGTTGTAGGGATTCGACGCTTTGAACTTATATTGATAGAATGTCCTTCATTTCCACCATTGCCTCTGATACTGCCATTATGGTTGTTATGATTATTAATTTATTAGTTGTATTGATTATGGTTTGAGTCAACATCTCTAGAAACTGTCATTCGTGGTTGTGTCTCGTTGATTTGCCATGAATTGATCCATCCCATTAATGAATTCTCCATTTTCCCCAATGCTTGTCTCTCCTTGTTTATTGTTTTGATGAGGATTCAGATGTTATCTTTTCCATTGGATTTTGGTCAGGTTTCTTTCTGCAGTAGTACTTTATTTCTTTCTCACTCATAAACCTTCATAGGGTGGCAGGATAGCTTGCTTTGCTACCACTTGTAATGTCCCCTTATGAGATTGTTTAGGGTTTTGTCTAATTTCTTACGATTCAATTGACACCTTTTATACAGCTTGTACACAATTCTTTTATTTGATATAAATGGTAAGTATGTGTTGAATATGATATGCCAAGATATATCTCAATTCTTTGGCATATAATATCGCTAGTTCTTAGCTTTAGGAACTAGGCAATTGCTTTTGGTAGAAATTGATCAAAGCAATTGTCCACTGTTAAGTCGATTTTTTATTTGATTTAATCTAAGTTAGCCCGAGTTTTTGGGACAGGGGGAATGGGGAAATAGTTTTCTAGGACGATTTTTTTTTCTTTTTTTGTGATTTTAGGGGATGACAAGGATGGCTATATAAAAAATAGGGAAAAGTTAGAATATATAGCGAATCGGAAACTTCAAATATATTCAGATGACAACATTGGTTAATCTAAAATCATTCATCATAGACATATACATTATACATAGCAATTGAGTTGAAAGTGTTAGCTGTTATTGCATATAAAATTGATAAAATTCTAAGAAATAAGCTGCAAATAATCTTCCATGCCCTTAGCTAATGTAGGATACAACAGAGTTTATGGACTGTCAGTGTTTGTGAAATAAGCATGAAGAGATTTAAAAAAACCTGTTTAGTCCACAACCGCAGACAGCCTGAATGGCAATATTAACTTTAATGTAACTCTCTTCGTAGATTGCTCTGACATCAACCAACCACAACATACACATACAGATGAACTAGTTTAGTATGCCAGACACCACATTCATAGATAGCTGCAAAATTTATTCAAATGTAGTTTGTGTTAGATTGCCCTTCGTATAAGCCGTCAGCAAAATAAATAGAAATATGGCACAAAATTATGAGGGTTTTATTATGTTATGAAATTAATTAGCAATCAGTCAACTACATGGATCAATTACAATTCAAGTTATTAATTTAGATCGCACTACCTAGGCACCAATAATAGAAGCAGGGAGGTGGAAGCAAATGAATAATTTCTAAAGTAGACCCCAGCAGCAACAATTTAATTGACTTACACATCAATAGAATTCACCTTCAATAAATTTAATCAAGAATCAGATCTCAGATGTGTGACGATGCACATGAAAGTAACATAAGTAATGCTAGACAAACAACAATTTCAGCTTGTAGATATTATAAACACAATCTGATTTAAAATGCATAAACGAGGTCCTGTTATTCAGCGGCGTTTGTGTTTTTTGATTTCGCGTTGATTTTTGTCGGGTATGGTCGGTTGACCCTGGGACGGTCGAGGGACATCTCAGATGTCCCTGTCCATCTCAGGGACAGTCAGTGGTCTCCGGCAAAGGTCAACGCCGTCCCCCAGTACTGGAGACATTTCCAATTTTTTTGCCTAATTGGGGATGGCTTAAAAACGTTTTCCATGGTTCCCTTGTCCCTGGCGCGGTCCCTGTTTTTGGGACGTTATTTGAACGTGTCCCCAGGAAATGCTGGATTTAATGTCTGATCTGAATTTGATGGGTCAATTCATCTATGATATAAATTGATTATAACAAGGGTTTGGTAGTTCAATCACTTCAACCAATAAGATCGATGATTTGTACTCAGAATGGCAATGTCAACTGATTTATGACTTCTTAGAAATCTGACATGTTATTGGTCTGATAAGAAGAGATGATAATACCGATGTATAAACCCTATATCAGTAATGCTTCAGATAGTGGATGAAAATACACACACACAACTATATCTGTTATATCAACAAAATTGACAATACTCTTAGAATGACAGAAAATGAATTTATGATGGAAAAGGATCTTATATGATATCCAATATAGAAGTTCTGATATATTTCTTAATTGATCCTTGGATATGAGAATGGATGATACTGTGATCTGGTAAGAGAGGTTCTTATATATTTCTGATCCTGTATGGATTGAATGCATTACAATTACAATTGCTTTTATAGCAATCTCTTTTCTAAATATGCAATTGATATGATTATCGCTATCTCTGGTTCTCTGCTATCTGGCTTATGTGATGGACTTCTTACGATGCTGTTTCTGATTGTTTCTAGATGCTGATGCATTTTCTTTATCTGCCAATGGTGGATTGACACCACCCTCCTTGGCTGTGATAAGGCTCCTTGAGCACTTAAAGTATCGTATGCAAGTGTGAATATTTCTGATCGGTTGCTTTGGAGGAATGAATGTTTTCTCTTTAATATGTCGCGATGAGACATGAAGTGAGGGTTTTCATCTTAACACCAGATTGCACCCCGTTCATGTAGCTTATATTACTGATTTAATTAATTAACTTCAGCATACTTTATACTTCTTGGGTGACGATTATGGAAATGTTTTTATTCATATATGAACCGCTATTTGTTTGATAAACAAATCACTGCTATCTTATTTGTATATGGATACGTAATATCGCCACTACTATAATGTTCATTTTTGATGAGTCGGCTGGCCACCTGGATCAATCTTGTCACTCCCTCTATTTGAAGACTACTGGACCACTTCCTTGACAATCCAATCGTACTTGTCTTGAAAGCTCAGCATAGACAAAACTTGTTGAACTATCTTGGATACATAATGCATATTCATTGATCTTATTCGTATGGTGGTTTATCTTTCCTGTCCTTGTCTTAGTCATTTGTCATTCTTTGTACTAGTTTTGCTCATGTATTGTAAGTTATCATCCTTCGTAAAGATAATACATGGAGCTTCCACTTGTCAACACACAGTACTTGATATTAATACAATTCATAACGAAATCTTGTTAATATTCTTCATTTATTATTCTTGCCAAGTCTATTCATGTTTTTGTGCTACTAAGTTGAATGTGTCCTGGTTTGCTACACCTGGACAATAGGAGGTTGCTTGTCTTGCTTAGAGATTGAATGGGGATATCACATGCATAATATCCAAGAGAATAACTAAATACAGGAAATAAATAATGCACCAACACCCCTAGCTTAGGCAGGCACATATTAAAGGAATTTGCAGCCATAATAAACTATTTTGACATAACCTCATGAGAGAAAAATGTGCAAAATAATATTCATAATCAGTGTAACCCAGGGACGCGCACCCGACTCAAAACCCCGGAGTACCCAGTACTGGGATGTCCCGGGGATGGGTACTTAACCTACCGGAGTACCCCCGCCGCCGCTCAAGCACCGTCGTACCGCGGCCGCACCCATCCCCGCACCCCTTCGGTACTCCGAAACTCGCCGAAACTCGGGTACTCTGAAACTCGGCTAGTTGGGTACTCCAAAACTCACCGAAACTCGGGGTACTGAAACTTGGGTACTCAGAAACTCAGCTAGTTGGTGTTACTTTGGCGGAACTTGACCATGAGGAGTCCAGTAATTCTAGTGATGAGGACTTCGGCTTGGGGGATGATTAGAGGCCTTCCTTCCTTACATTTTGACATGATTTTGTACTCATTTTGGTATCGATCATGATTCATATCATGCTACTCATTGTAATCATGATCATCTTTATGATATTTGAACAATGAATTTTGAATCTTTGATAGAACTAATATAATTTTATCATTATGTTACTATGTTACTATGTTGAATGTTGAATGGTTCTGGTTCGTGTTGCAATTTTGCTATGTTCAAGTATTTCAAGATTTCAAGATTCAATTTGGTATGTTATATTGAAACATTATTTCATAATTAGCATTTCAAGTTCTATATGTATAGTATGCTCTAAAACCTCCACTCAGATTTGAAATATAATCTTCAAAGGAGGTTCACAAATCTGCCTAATGTCTGCTCTGATTTTTGCTTCCAAGGACCTGAATTTAGCTCATAGATCTGCCCTTAAAACATCTGATTCCTGCTCTTCTGATCTGCTCTTGAAGGTCTGGTTATCTGCTTTTATAATATGCCTTCTAAGGTCTGATAGTTCTCTATAAGTTAGCCTCCTCTTCTGCTCTTTACCTCTGCTCTAAATCTGCTCCGCATGTCTTGAATTAGCCTTCCAATTCTGCTATTAAAGGGACTCTTCAGGGCCCGTTTGTTTCGCGGAATTGACCAGGAATTGGCATTTCTGAATTCCGGAATTGTTCAATTTAGTGTTTGTTTCCAAAATAAAAAATTGGAATAGGTTTTTACGAATTCTAATTTTGGGCCATTTTGAGCATTCCACAATTCCACCTCAGACCAGGAATTGGAATTGAAAAGTGGAATTGGAATTGAGAGTATTATTTTGGGAAGGAAAATCCATTCTCATTTTTGTGTCAATATTATATTGCTATAAGGATGTATATATATATATACATGTGTGTATATATAAACGTGTGTATATATACATGTGTGTATATATACACATGAGTGTATATACATATATGTATATATATAGTATATATACATGTATGCATATATATACATGAGTGTATATACACACATGTATATATATACACATGTATATACACACATGTGTGTATACACACACATGTGTATATGTGTGTATGTGTATACATGTGTATATACATACATGTATATATATATATATCTGTGTGTATGTATATACACACACATGTGTATATATGTGTGTATATATATACACATGTGTGTGTATATACACATGTGTATATATACACATGCATATATATAATATATATACATGTATGTATATATACACACGAGTGTATATACACACGTGTGTATATATATACACAAATGTGTGTATATATATACACGTGTGTATATGTGTATACATACATGTATATGTGTATATATACACACATGTGTATGTGTATATATACATACGCGTGTGTGTATACACACACATATATACACACGCGTGTGTATATACACACACATGTGTGTATATACACACGTGTGTGTGTGTATATACACACGCGTGTGTATATATGTGTATGTGTATATGTGTGTATACACACACGTGTGTGTGTATATATGTGTATGTGTGTATATGTGTGTGTATATATGTGTATGTGTGCAAAAACAAAATTCCAATTCCAATTCTAGTTGTGTGGAACCAAACGCAAAATTTGCATCTTCTCAGTCATCTTCTTGGTGAACCAAACAAGACAAGCCCATATTCTAGAATTCGTTTTGAGAATAGCAGAATTCTTGAATGGATTCAATTCTAAAATTGGCAATTCCAGCATGCACAAGTTCTATAGTTTTCTGCTCATATTCTTTGACATTTCCATCACATAAAATCTGCCCCTCTCCCAATCACCAATCAATAGGTTGGTGGTTGGTCATGTGCTCTCACTTGCCCCTCTAGATTTGAGATACCTCTGCATTAGGCCCTTGTTCATCATCTCCTCCTCCCACATGCCACTGTACCTACTATTCAAACAGTTCATTTACAGAGTATTCTCTATTCTTTCAATCCTTGATAGTGCGGTTGACAATCCTAGGTATTGCTTTGTAAGTTTGCTTTGTTTGAAAGGATGTGCAGTTGATTCGATTCCTTAATGAACCTAAACGAAACTTGTTTTATACCATCCAATGTGCCTTTTCATGCGAAGGGTTGTGACCTTTTGAAATAGGTCGGCCAGCTTGAAAGTATATTTATTAGTTAAAGACCCTTGCCTTAGGTTAGGCACACCTTTCTATGGGGGTCGGCCCTCTTGTTGAGAGCAAAACTAAATTAACAATTATTTTAATTTCTTTTAACAAGGTTGGCTCCAAGAGAGGGGGTCGTCCCAATATAAATAAATTATTTTTTGCTTTACATCTAACATTGACGCTTATAATTTAATATTTGCAATTTAAAAAATTAAATTGTCTTTCTCTTGATAAACAAAATCTTGATCATTTCAAACACAGTGCCATTGATTTGTCATATGTTAAACCTTCATCCATCACGCCTCTGATTAATCCTACATCAATGACAATCATTCCAACAGGAAAAGCTCACCTTCAATGAAAGAGAACATGTACTCATATAGTCGCATACTAATTGTTATGGTCGGCCTCTCTGGCAATGCATCTCACTTTAAAAACGAAGAAACCCCTGTTGGTAATTTGTTGAGTGTCCACCTAAGTAGCAAATTGAAACCCATTCACGAGTGATAAAGATTCTAATAAACTCTTCTTGGCACTCACCCTCAATTAGGTGCTATCCATTGAGCCTCCTATAGGACCTACGAATAATGAATGCTATTCAACCTTTTTGCAATGCAAACAACCATGCACATGATGTGTGCCATCGATTGTAAGTTGTGAATACACCATTGGTTAGTACCAAGGGGATTGCTAGAATTAGGTTTGGAAAGTTGAACGGTAATCTCATGATTGTCTCTTTGTGACTCATCATGCACTTGTTGAGAACTTCCATCTTGCAACTGTTGAGGACTTCCCTCTAGTTGGTTGTGAGCTTTCTGCGCTGTTTCTTGTGTAGGGCTCATGGGAGGGTACTCTATGACATTTATGGGAGCCCCTAGTAAACTCAACCACATGTCTATGTGTTGCGAGGCTTCCTTGGATGATTCAATAGGTGTGGGGTCCTAAGGAGGTTCCATAGGTGTGGTGCCAAGAGACAATTATTTATGTAATTTCAACTTCTCTATCCCCTTCGCAATCACCTTTCTTTGTGGGTTCTATTTCTTCTTCCAAAGATGATTCAGTCTGCGTGTTTTCCTTTTTTCGTAGTGGTGTTGGTTAACACTCTTTTTCTTGCCATTACTTGTAAACATTGAGACTTCCATTTGAAGATAGATGACCAAGAAGGATCATACTCTGTATTGGGGTAAAATTTACTACTTACCAATTATGGTGTTTGTGTATAAGTTGTATCTAGGAACAATCAACAATGTAATTACACGCTATGTCATGTAGAAAACTTTGTGCTTTTCAGATAAGATCTCTTGAATTCTTGCTGACAGTAATTGTGCCCAATTATAAATTTCTCCCTTTGTCAACCTAACCATGTATTTAGTCATATAGACAACAATATGTGATGTAATGTCCCTTTCTAGAATTTTAATGGAAACAAGTTTGCAATATAAACAACAATATTCGCTAAATAACATTAACACAATTTTCACCGGAATATATCAACAATAGTAATGGATTAAACACCAACAACACATACATCACTTCATTAATATTACCACAACAAATGGAGCGTTTTTACATTCATTACAACAGCAATACACCACAATAATAATAATGTTTAAAATGACTCACCGAAGCTTCCTACAATGCCTTGAATCTCCAATGCACTCCTTGAGTGAGAATGCCCTCAAAGAACCCAAGGGTTTTTGTCCTCTAATTCTAACAATCAATGGGTTTTCGTCCACAGATCATAGGCTCCTATGGGTGTTCGTCCACAGTAGATCACTTGACACAAGTGCCCAACAAATACATAACATAGCATTCCATGCCTTGATTGGAAAATCTTCTTAGCTTTACACGCTACCTACACACAAATCAGACTAGCTGGCCAAGGCCCAAATTCAACTTGACACATCATAATTTAGGTCGGGCTTTTAGTCTTGCAAATCTTCCCTCCATTCCACAGGCTACAACTGTTGTTTGTTGGCCCTTTCTCACCATTCTACAGGTTAACACTGCTGTGTTGGCCCTTTCCCATTGTCCTGATTGGCTTGGGATGCATTAGCTTGCACCCTTGATCCTTACCCTGTGATTTTTGGGTACATGTTAGGCTGCAACCCTGACTCTCGACACCCGATCTGCAACGGGGACATGACAAGTCCTCCTTCCCTAAAATTGTTTGCCCTAAGCAATGCAAGTTAGAGTGCTCAAGAATCTCAGACCCCATGTGGCATCTTCAGCTTGCAAGTTTTTCCATTTTATTAGATACTATGTAATGCTCTTATTCCTCAAGGTTTTGACATAGGTGTCCATCACTTCTTTGGGGATTAGAATCAACTTTTGTTTTTTCGTCTGAGGTAGCTTCTCTGAGGGTGAGATGTGTTGACCGATGATCTTCTTTAAACAAGATACATAGAAAACATTATGAATCTTGTTGTCCTGTGGGAGCTCCAATCCGTAGGCCACTTCGCTATTTCACTTCACAATTCTATATGGCCCATACTATAGAGATTTGAGCTTTTCAATTCCTATTTTCTTAATATTAATCTTCTTATATGGTTGCAACCTTAGGAAATCAAGTTCCCCACCTCAAAGGTCCTTTCTGTCCTTTATAATCTGCATAGGTCTTTTGCTGATCTGTGCTTGCTGTAAGTTATTTTTCAAATACCTTAATATCTCTTGATTGCAGTCCATCATGTCACTTGCTGCTAGTACTCTGTTATTTGTGAGCAAGAGATCAGTAAAGGATAGTGCATCATAAACATATAGAGCCTTATAAGGTGTCGTCCTGATGGACTTTTGTGAAGTATGCTTGCACCCTCGGTCCTAGCCATGTGATTTCTGGGTATGTGTTGGGCTGCAACCCTGACCCTCAACCCCTAATCTACAAGGGACATGACATGTGAAGCTTATTTAACCCTCATTAACCTACTCTTAATGAGATCTAGAATACTTTTCTACTCATCATATGTTAGATATTCTTTTTGGAGACCTCTATTTCCCTTACTCTGATGTTTGCTTGTTCTTGATTTGTGAGGTTTTCCTTACGTTATTTGGGTGGGCTGTTTCTTGTGGGCTTTTATTGACGTGTTTTGGGTTTCAATACTAAGATTTTTGAATGTAGGACCCTAATAATCTGTAAAAATCACCATGAGTATAAGTGATATTTACTTCTGAATCCATATGTTTTAAAATAAAGTTTTGTGCATCTCTATTCTAATTTGAGAGCAAGCTTATTGAATAAGGCTCAAAGTCGAAGAGATTGAGCTTAATTGGTTAAAGCATTGAGTTCCTAATGTGAAGACCCAAGTTCAAATCCTAGTGGGACATCTAATGTGGAACTCTAAGCTGTGACTCTTGGTCTTCCATTTTTGGCTTCTACTGTGGAGGTAGTTGTTTAAACAAGGGGATTTCTAAGTTGCGACTCTTGGTATTTCATAGGTGATTTCTAGTGTGTTGCTTGAAAGAAGTTGACAATCGTGTCATGGTTGTGCTTGCAAGAGCTTGTATTAGTCTCATGTTTATGCTGATATGAGCCAAATGTTTGTAAATGATTAACAATAAAAAAAAAAGGCTCAAACTCTTGGAAATTAAAATAAGGGACCAGTATAACCTTGTTTATAGTGGACATTAATGCAGCTTTGAGAAAGCAATCTTTTGGATTAGTTGCTCACCTTGATTGACACTTCGTAGTTATTGGACTCTCCTAGGTGAGAGAATCTATAGTGTCGATCCCTTTGTTTGCCCTTCTTGCAACTACTTCCCGTTTTTCCTTTTTGTGGATGATTTCCTTGGTGTGCCACTATTCTCTTTTTCAAATGCTTCTCTATAGCTGTTTTTAGGATTTTCAATGTATATACCAAAGAGCTACTTGCCGATTCAACGTTTGAAGCTATTTTATTTCCTTTTCTAGCCATTATCAACACTGTTTTTGAACTTCGTAACTGTTGAATTTCTTGCATTTCAATTGTTTGGAAACATTTGTTGTTTACTCCTTAGAACAATGATTGAATTTAAATTTCGAGATTCATACAATTTATTCTAACTATTTTTTAATTCTATCTCCTTATGTTCTACTACTGAATCTAGAATGTATGCCACAAATTTGTCATATTGTGGAACAAAACTTTATTTATCTTTTATCAACAAGTATGGTACTGTCATTGAATGTTGAAATCCCTAACTCTATGGTGGGGATGTTTACCCTCCTATTTGATAAAATGAATACTTGAAATAATGAACAAATTCAATAATGCACACTAGATAAAGGAGAAAAAGTACATCTTTATTTGCATTTGAATTTATAATAGTAGATCCAAGATTGTTAGACAAGGATCAAAATTTATCCAACTAGGATGTACTCCTCTCCTTGATGATACACAATCTATTTAAAGGACCTGATAGATGCTAGTAGGAACACAACCATCAACTAGCTGTTACATCCACTCGAAGTTGACAAGCATTAAAGACATATTCGGATAAACCGTATTGTTAAAACATAACAATAAGCATTGTACACTATCTACATCATTTTCCCAAAAGAGAAAGTCATCTTTTAGACAATAAGGAAAGCAAAACTAATGATGATATTGTAGACAAGGACTTTTGCAAACTTCGAAGCATAGTTTACAAACATAGACTTGGAGTGTACATGGCAAATCAAATGAGTTTGGTGGGGGTTTGAGGCAATGTTCCTTCATAGGGTTTTGGGATAGTGCTCTTGGTGTGTTCCTTGTTATGATACAGGGCGGGGGCTAGGGGCAAAGTCCTCACCATCAAGCCTAAATCAAGACATTCAAAACCACACAGATCTTCATGGCACACATCATTTTCATGAAATTTTAAGAAATAAAAAAATGCTTATAATGCCATAAAATGGAAATCTTTGGAATGTTTAATCAACATATGTTGCTATGTGAATAATGTTAATGACCAATCGACGAGGGAACCCTATTTGATTTCACACTGAAAGTTGAGAATGCATGACCCAATAAATCATTGAGCCCATATAGTATTGTAGATACTTCAAGAGCATTTTGTTGATGAAATATTGCCCATTTTCCGAGAATGTACTTTCTCCCAATTCAACAGATTGTTTGAAAAACTCCCTATTTTTGCCAAAGTCATAGTTAGAGGAAGAACAAAGTCATATTCTCCTTGATGGAGTTGATGATGGAATCAATGAGGAGTTGCCAAGGTCTCTTTTAACTCTAAAGATCTTGTTATTGCGTTCTTTCCAGACCCCCTAGCCAAGGTGAAGGAAAGCCAACCACAAAGTTCCACAATGAGGGTGAGAAAAAGGATGGGACCAACTTTTGGTTATGCCATTTATGCTACTCTCCCAAACCAAGTTCATCAAGAACAGGTTGAAAACTTTCTACCTTATGTTCCAAGTGTTGACACGGTGAATGAGAAGATGATCAACACTCTTCCCTGCTTGTTCACAGAGAAAATATCTGTTGACCTGTTGCATACTTTTGTTTTGTAGGTTATCCATTGTGAAGACCTTTCTGTGGCAAGCAGTCTAGAAGAATCTCACTTTAGGGATGACATTATTCTTCCAGATTCGTACAATTAAAAACAAGGGGCCATTTTGGTTCTCACCAATTAAAACTAGACTTCACCAAATAGTTTGAATGACGGGAATCCAGCCAAATGAGAATATCTTGAAGGTGGGTCCTATAACATCTTTGATTGGAGAGAGTGTTGATGAGATCCTCAATAGCAATATGGAGATGAGGGTCAACCCAATCGGGGTCAATTGTCCAGGAAGAGTGGGAGATCGAAGAATCCCAATAGTCTTTGACAAGGCACCTGTTGTGACCTTTTCACTCCATCACCCCATTGCAAATGGGGACCCCCTCTTTTCACTTTGGCAGTTAGTAGGTGCTAGTTTTAGAGCGGCTTGGCAAGGTTTCAAAGATGTGAACAAGGCATGAAGGTTTTAAAAGCCGGAGTCTTAGGAAGGATTGAGGTGAAAAGTTGTCTTGGATGTGAGTCAAAGTTTATGGGAAATGGAGGATGTTCAAGTGCAAGTCAAGTCCTAGCCCTTAGTCAAATTCCTGACCAACTTGGTGGAAGAACCTAGATATATCATGATTTCCACTCAACTCAAAGGTTCTCAAACTCGAAGGCTAGAGTATGAAATGTTTATGAGAAGTAATGGAGATGCTCATGACTTAGGAGAAACTCAAAATGGCCTTCAAAATTGATCTAATAAACATGGTGAATATCAACTTCAACCAACTCCATACTGTAAATGCTAAACAAACTTCTCTTTAAATGATAAGTTTATAGTTATGTATATCTTTTACTTTATTAATATATTGTGAATATATATTAATTACTAATACTTCCTTTGTATGCAGGTTGCTGAATACAATATATTCGATTTTGATATGTTTTCAGCCATCTATTGTTCTGCATATATATATATTATAATGAAGAGTCATGAAGATGATAAGCCGCGACTCATTAATGAGTAACGTCTTATTATCTTTGTGACCCTTGGTAACAAATGTAGTGAATGATAATAGAGTCGATTAGTATTTGCATGTCGATCCTTATCGACTACTACCGATAACTTACAGTAAACTATGTATTAATACTGATAAGTATATCGGCCATGTATATTGCATGATACCGATTAATATCGGTCGATCATTATGTAATGAGCCTAAGTGGCTCTTTTGGCAAATCAACTGCAAAGCTCTTGATTGTCTAATAATATTATACCTTTTCCACTAATTTGCAAGATCATTCGAAAAAGGAATGTATATAATCTCTTGTTTTTATTTGTGAGAAAATAAACTTGTCAATATTTTAAAATGTGACAAAACAATAATTTCTTCCCTTATTGTATTTTCAGAATATGTATAAATTGAGAGGTCAATTACCTCAACATAACTCATAATCTCTTCAAGGCAAAATACAAATTAGAATAACCATTCAATTGCACATTTATTCCATGAGTATCAATTGATGAATGTAGACATCTACAAGTCGATTTACCTTGTAATTTCCTACGCTTGCTGGCCGCGATACATAGGAAGTGCAACGCAACTGCCACCTTTCTTATTTGCTGGCCGCAAATCAGTAATCATCCACGCGGCTCCTAGCTGCTATGCCGCAGGTCTGTATACTACCTGCAACATGCAATACTCCTTCCGCAACCCCACTGCCTTGCTCACGTGGTTGAATTGCAGGTATGTAGCTGGGAGTCAAGATGGCTGGAGTAGTAGGGTGATGCCAAGACACTCCAAACTCTTTTTTGCTGCCCGCGTTCAACCTCCAATCCAAACGCAGCTTGGGTAACTATCGTTACCAATAGCATTGAAGCGAACTCCTCTCAGCCGTATCGATTGCCTAATTCATTCATCGGATCAACAATATCCAATCTCAGCACTAAACCCCTTCAAATCGAATTAATGATTTGAAGAACACAATTCTGCAGATTTCCAGAATGAACTCGCACCCTCAGTGTGCATAAACAAATCCAGAAGTAATTCTTTCCAGCCACAGGCAGACAGTAGGAAAGAAGAATGAAATCGATTATACAACATCAATCGATTACAGGCAATTGATTATACAACAGCAATCAATCGTGGATTAGATGAAGAAGAATCAGTCTTCAATCAACTAATTTGACCCTTCAGCTAGGGCACAGAAAGTAGGAACAATTCCCAAGAACAAATTCAATAATCA
>MU227627.1:114433-126148 GCA_018584345.1 Thuja plicata | reverse complement strand
AGAATCGAAATCTGTTTGCACTGGAGTGATCCTGATGATAAAAGATGATGAACGAACCTGACGGGGCGACTTACTAAAAATAGACGCTCTCTCCAAGATTCTTGGAGCCCAAACCGGAAGCCAGAAATGAAAACCGCGAGCATCATTCAACTCCTCTAACTCATCTGAGCTCATCGGAACTATCCCTTGACTTACTATAAATAGTAAGTTCACACCAATGACCCTCTAAACCCCTCGCCAGACCACGAGGATCGCAATAATGACCTGGCACCATCATTTCAATGACCTGCTGAAAAATGGGGACATTACACATTATGATTATTACCGATCCCATATCGGTCGAGCATTATTATTATTACCAATTCAATATCGGTTAAGGTATAGCTGTTAATAACATTCGATAGTTATTCATTAAGTTGATAACTATCATAAGTAATGAATGATAGTTATCAACTTAATGCATAACTATCATTCATTACTTATGATAATCGATTATATTAGTGAGAATATTTTATCATCATAAATATGTATATGTATATACATTAATGTATGTATAATAATAGTCATAACTATTATATACATACGTTAATATATATGCATGTATGTATTGTATGTTCTCATTCATATATATCTGATCGACGCTATCATATTTCAACACATACAAATTGCAATCAAGGAGATGATGTTGATCAAGATGAGCAAGTGTAACACATACGATTCATGAGGTTTGGGATGAAATGCAAGATGGATTCAACACTTAATGAAATTAGGAAGACGATCTTGAAGTCGAAGTTGAGCAAGTTTCAAGTGGCCTCCAAGTAGACAAAGTTAAGGATCAACATCATGGCATTAAGTATCAAGGAGACCCAACAAGCTGCAATTTCCAATCTGCCATGTATTGAGCCCAAGGACTGTGCAATTTCCTCCTTGCACTTGGCACCCAAGAGTTGAGCATTTTCTGCTAGGCTTGTGTAAGCCCAACTCAAGTGCATTTTCTGCCAAGCTTGGAGCCCAAGAGCTATGAAATCTCCACCCAAGGTATGCTGTTCGAGCCCCACAAGATGGCATTTTCTGCCCAACACATAAACTTGCCTAAAGACACATCAATTTCTGATTTAGAAGTTTGCCCAAGAGATGGTCAATTTTCGACCTTGGTTGATGATAGTGCCCAAAAAGAGGGCAAATTCCACCCAGCTTCGATGTGAGTCCAAGAAGGCTATAATTCACGCCCCTCATTAAGGTCATTTGAAACATGGCAATATCATTAAGTAAGTCAGCCTTTATGGGAGATGACAACATAAAATTGCAAGTATTAATGAAATCCAGTTTCATGTAGCAAGTCAGCCTCAAAGTGAAATAATCGAAATGAAAATTGAATTCCTCATTCCAAGCAACAATCCAATTCAAGGCGATTAAAACAAAAGGCAGGGTAGATCACTAAGGATGCAAAAAACAGATAAGGAATAAAGATCAGAACATGAAACTTTTGAAAAAATCAGAATTTCATTAACCTTTTTTATTAGGTGTGGCTTGAGGGTGAGTTGGCAATGGTAAATTCATGAGATCAGGTATTTGTTGAGCATGTGCATAGGGGGAATTGGATAACTTGAATCTAAAAAAACCACAAATCAGAGTTCAAATCAGGATTGGAATTTGTTCAATGTTAATCCATGGATTTATGTAGATGCAACTTCAATGCTAAGGTTAGATGGATTGCTTTATTATCAAAATATCTTAATTTTGTTTACACTTGCCATCTTTATGAACTTAACATAAGATTCTTTTCTTGTTTGCAAGGTGAAATGGAGATGACTATGGAAGGAAGTTCAAGTGGATACACGGGAGAAAGACAACTTGAAGTTCAAGTGAAGGAGACTTTCAACTTCAGGATTTCGAGCAAGATGCAAAAAAAGGGGAAGTACAAGCACAATGACAAGGATATCATGACTTAGAGGAGATCATTGATAAGACAAGGCAACCTAATGAAGAGGTGAAGATGCAAGCTAAAATTCAAGCTCAAGTTACCAAGATAGAGTTCAAAGAACATGTTGCAAAAAAGAACAGGCCTACAACTAGATAAGAGTATCACAATCTTGAATTTCCTTCCCTTCGGAATTCAAGATCAATTAGAATGGTCCAATGACATGAAGCACCTACATCACTTCTACAAGAGCAAGATCAAGGTGAGGTACCAGTTCAAGTAATTCAAGGCGAAGACATTCAAAAGATGGAAAGAATCCAAGAAGATGAGGCAATTTGGAAATATGAGCCATCACAATCAATCGAAGATTTGCAGATGTTGAGTACTGAGAGATATTGCTAGAGATGTAGAGACTCCTTTATGATGATAGAAAAATGCAGTTGATGAAGCCTACAAGATAAGCATATTGAAGTGGCGCCCACTCATCTTCAACCAATCAGAGGATCCTAGTTCCACATGTCCAAGTCATCCAATCAAATTGTTCCAAATGTACATGTGGAGTCCACTTAATATCTTCACCTAACCTATTTTCTCATTGGTCCATAAAAGCAATGTAATTTTTTCATTGGCCCATAGATTGATGCCCAATTGTAATTGGATGACATTTAATGTTTGTAGCTGGTAGGTACATTAGGGTTATGTTGGAATAGTCTTGACCATTGATCTCAAACCAATCCTAGCCATTCATTGTACTTGGAGCAACTGTATAAGCCTTGCTCAAATCATTTGTAAAGGGAGAATTGGAGAAATTGATGCCTAAATACTGCAAAGATAATTGCAAGTTCATTGTTGATTTCATGGTGGATTGCTTAAGCTATTTTGGAGTGTTGCATGGTTTCTTTATTCCTCAATTAAATTTTCTTAAGTTGATTAGAAGTTTAAAATAGTTGAAGTAGAGTAGTTGGATAGTTTAATGAGAGATATTGTTGTTGTTGAAAGCATAGTGAAACTAGTTTCCATACCTTTTGGTACTTGTTGATTGCAAGTATCAATGTAAGGTTAGTCTGGGCCTCATTGCAAACACTTAATGTTCCTTGATTTGCATTATTTATGGTTTTGATGAGCAGTGGTTTGAAAATCATACTTGCACCCTTACAAGATTGCACCCTCCTATGCATAGTTGACTTGGTGAAGCAAGGACTGGTTTGGTCTCACCACAACATCAACATTATCTTGCATTAGAAGTAGAATTAGAAATAGCATAGATCCCTAAACCCTCATCTGTTTGCACTTTATTTCAAGCCGTTGATAGTAGTAGTTTGAAGAGCTCAATTGGCATATCATTTGTATTCTAGAAGTAGATAGATCTTCCACAAAATAGCTAATGTATGTCCCCAAGTGATTACCAGTAAATCACATCACAAAATTGAGTGAAGTCCAACATTAGAAGGAACCTTGAGGTTGTTTTATTTGATCACACATTGTCGTATGTTTAGCATCTAAGCTTCCTTATTCAGGAGAAGATTCAATATTTGGTGTTCTATCCTAGAACACTAAGTGTTTTATCTTGTATGTTGGTGTAGTCACAAAACTCACATCAATAGCACCCCAACCTTTTTTCCAGGACTAGGTGAATAGCCGAATAAATAGGATGAAATTCCAATGGGATGGGCAAAAACCAAGGGTCTTTCCAAAAACAAACTCCCTCTCAATTACCAATCTGCCTCTGATAACCCGAGCCTAGAAAATTCTTAGTCTTTATAAGATTATTCCAGGTATCAGACCCACTCGGTAGCTGCTGGGAGTGAAGGAAGGATTTGCCTTGATGACCATTGAGGCATTTAAATGTCATGATTTTAGCTCACTCTGAGTCCTGCTTGATTAGATTCTAGCTGATTTTAGTGAGGAGGGCTTTATTCATCTGTTAAGACTCACAAAGACTGTTAGTAATGCCTGCCACCAGATAATAAGTTTATTGAAGTCAAGGCAATGACTGAAAAATGGCGTTGGAGCCTTGTATGTATAATACTTGATAACTTTCAATCTCTACATCGTCACCTCAGCACTTCAATTCATTATGCTGATTCCTTGGTTCCTTTAATTGTTTTTTGCTTCCTATTTCTTACACATGTTATTGTAGTTTCAAGAGGAAAAAGGTTTTGTGAAGCAAATATGAAAGTCTAGTGAGAAAAATAATGGCTTTCTGAGTTATTATAATTGTAACTGTAAGAAATGTCTGTTCAGGTAAATTACCAATGCCCATAAAAAGGAAACCAATGGCTTATATTTCTGTACTAAAACCAATTTAAATCATTTCTAAATTTCATAATTTCTTTATTTTGCAGATTTTTAAAGATATAAAGAGATGCAGGCCTGATGTCAGGCTGTCAAGTAATGGTAAGAAGGAATCTTGTTTTATTGTTTATTTCATTTATTGCAATCAAATATTTCCTTGCTGTTTTCAAACTAAACTAAAAAGAAAAGGTGAAGAGCATGTAATAAAATATGACTTCAAATTTGTTGATTATAATCTTCGGAGTGCTGAGGTTATAATTTCTATTTCAATTTCTGATATAAATGTAGAACGCCGCCTGCAAAACAGGTTAGATATTTTGAAAGTAATAATTATTGCTGTCCCTTTTAGAATTCTCTTTATTTGGAAACTTATTTCTGATCGGAACCAATTACTGCAAATTAAAGAAAACATACCCCATTAACTCTCCCGTAAACTAACTTAGCAGATGGCTAAGCTTGCTTCAAGAAAGGAAACCTTGCTAGATTATTTAGACGCTTCAATTGTTTAGCTTCTAACTCAAACAAGTATGCAGCCAGCTTACTTATAATGACAATATTGCCATTCTCACTGTCATCCACCATTACCATGATATTATTATCATAGCTGGCACCAGCAACCTTGCATTCCCCTCAGTATATCTCATGGAAATTAAGGAAACAATTTAACAGTTGTGATATTGCTATCAAGATTCAACTGTGTAGTTTTTTAGTCAAACTTATTGACCCGTTTTTCATGAGTAGTAGTTCACAAGAACCCATCTCTCATGAGAATGAATGGAACACTTAGCATTCATTGCATCTAGGTGGTGCTCACAGAGGTGAAGCACCGGGGCTTCCTACTTATCAACTTAACAGCTGATCAAGCTTGGTCCAGGAAAGGAGACTGCTGGACTATTTAGATACTACGATAGCTTAGTTTCTGACTAAAACAATTATGCAACCAGCTGCTTGATATTGACATATCTCCATTCTCATTGTCATCCTTAATTCACATGATAATATCAAATTTGTAGCTGGCACCAGTAGCCTGGCATTTTTCAAAATTGATATTGACAATTTCACTTCATGGGCTCTGCATTTTGAAATGGTAGCAAAAGAACTCAGCTCCATTTTTTATTTCTTGCAGTCTCCATTATTGATACCATGTAAACCTTGGACAATATGTTTCAGATTGCACTCTTTTTGTTGCAGATGCTTCTCATCATGAAGATGGATCGGATTTAGAAGATATCTGGTAACTAACTTATTGCCATAATTAAAATCCTCCTATCAGAGCCTTTTAGCTAACTTTAATCTTTATGATAAAAGAATATCGGCTCATATAATTCAACACCTGGCCATTATTGCAGTAATTATATGCATCTACGCTTAGCAATCTGTTGGAGCAAGCATCAAAAGGATTGCAGTATTACTATTGCAGCACCCATTATTATTAGGGTTCCATCTATATATGTATGCACAAGTGGAAGATGGCCACATGCATTGATTTAAACATAATTATTTAGGGGAGAATAAAAACAATTTGTCCCTCAAACTTCTGAGTACAAGCACCTTACAGCAATCTGGGATTTATTCAGCTTAAGGACAGCTTCATCTCCAGCTTCAAAGTTCAGCTGCTTGAAAGGGGACTCATTTGATGAGGAGCTTATTCTTTTTCTTGGAAGTATGGGTGCCTCGTAGTTAATATTTCTTTGCTATTTGATGTGCCCTCAACTTTGGGAAGATTGACATAGTGTTGGGGCCACTCTTCATGTGGCACCCCATTGATTCTCTGGATCATCTTCCATCATCTCTTCTTTGCCAGATATTTTTTTCTTAAAAGGCAGAACAAAGTTAGGATCGCACTCACCCCCACAACTAGTTTCATTTTGCTAAAATCCCCTTGCGGGTTGACATGTGTTAGATGAGACCATAGCTCAAAAACTTTGTAAATACCTGGCAGCCCAAAGTATTGACTTGGATTTGGGATTCAGCAGAAAAAAGCTTTAATTACACAAAATCAATTTAAATTAATTCATGATATGCACAATGAGCAAATTCAGGGAACACAAAAAATTGTTTTTGATTATCAGTTAGTCATAATTCAAAGATGACATGTTATATGACTCTTGAACATTCAAAATTTAAAATTTCAAAGTTCAAACATTGTATGATTTTATAACAGTCAACTATAATCTACAACATCTTCTTCCACCTAGTACTAGTACTATCTGTCCTTGAACTAGAATATAATTCTAATGTTTCCTCAAGTGTTTCTTCCTCTTATTCTGCTGCTGCTGCTGCTTCTCTCTTCAATTCAGTGAGATCTTTGTTAGTAGGCATTATGCTCACATGTTCAACAATCCAATCTGAATATGGATTAATGTTATATAAGTCAATGACATCATGAGAGTCCTTCCCTTTGACCTTTTTAGATTGAAAACAAATGTTTTATTGGATGAAGCCAAGGTCATTTAGGTGCTTGTGGAACCTATTTCTCTTCTTGGCACGATTGCACTCAATAGACTCTAGTGTAACACGGGTCCTAGGGGACCAGGGGACGAGGGGATGGCGGGACGAGTTTTCGGGATGGGGGAAAAAGGGCTTCAACTTGGTGATGCTTGGGGGATGGCAGGGGGTGGTGGGGATGGGGGGTGGTGCTGTATATAGTATATACTATACATATAGCTCTTGAAATGCTAGTTATGAAAAGATGTATAATAGTATAAGAAGTAAAATAGCAAAATTGAAAATGCCAAATACTAAATGCAAACTACAATATACTTGAACATTGAAGTTTTACACATTGAATATCAAATTACTAATTACTATTAGAAATTAGAATACTAAATAGAATTGTCGAATCGGCAAATGGAATATTTATATTATATAAAAAACGACAGTAGCACCACGTGAATTGGAAACATAGAAACACCAACATAGAAACCTTAGTTCTAATTTTTATTTAGGGTAGCCAGCATAACTAGCAATAATGTATGCAATAGAAGCTACAAACCTTCATAAATTGCCCATATGATGTTTGCAAATGATCTGAAAATGTCCTTCAATCAGCCAAAAATATATGTATATATCTGATTTGCATGCAAATATTTAAAAAAAATACACTTTTTAAATGTCTTGGTACAAGAGACTAGAAGTCCGCAAGACGCTCAGGGGACTCCTCGGCATCCTAGAGACGCTTATGGGACTCCCGGGCTTCCCTGCATTCCGACGGAGGTTGAGCAGCGACTGAGCGGTAGTGGGGGGACGCCTAATACTCGCCCCCCCGTCCCCGAGACATCGCTTACCGGAAACTTGGGGGTTTGGGGGGGGCGGATGCATCCTAATGTTTCATTGATAGACTCCAATTGTGCTCACACCTAGAGGCATTTCAGGGCTGGGTTAAAACACACATAACTAATCTCTAAAGATTTGTTCTTCGAAAATATAAAAATTTACAACCACAAACCTACAAATCAAATATGTTTTTTTAAAGTATAAGTAAATGTTAATAACTTGCTAGATTAAGATAATAATTTAAATTGCATTTATCAAACAAGTGTATGACTAAAGGACTATGTATATTTTATTTAGATGATGGTTTGCCCTCCTTTGAATGCATAAAAGTGAACAAAAGAGGATCCTCTACACACCCTTGTAGATGTCCAACTCATTTAGAGCTGTCTTCAAGGTCTTCGTCTGGTGTCATCCTCTCTATGCCTATAGTAAGGTTTGTGATGATCTCCTCATTTGACTTGAACATATTAGAGGAAAACAATGGTGTTTAGGTAGTACCCCCTGGCATGCATTGGTTGGTGGAGTTACATCTATCTACAATCAATGATGTGCGGAATGATTTGAAATTTACTCTTGTTCCCATCATAATAAATACAAAATTGCCTCCTTGCTCTTATTTAAGGCCTCACAGGGATAATCCATCGTTATTTTATCCCCATCGACCAAATTTAGAACCTTGACCAAACACTTTGTTACCTAAAAAATGAGTTTTATGACAACTTCAACATGCAGGACTAAACACTTTGTATTCCAAGATGAAACACCAAATATCAAATCCTCTCTTGAATAAGGAAGCTTAGATGCTAAACAATGTATATGATTGTGTGATCAACTAAGACAACCTCAAGGTTCCTTCTAATTGTGCACTTAACTCAGTTTTGTGTGATTTGCTGGTATCAATTGGGGACTTACGCTATTCACTCAATGGACGTCAACATTGCAAATGCGAATGATTTAGCAATGATAACTCTCCAATTACTTCTAACAAAACAAAGTGCAAAAAGATAAAGGGTTAGGGGACCAAGCTAACTCTAACAATGTAAGAGACTGATGATGGCGAGGTGAGACTCTAACCAGTCCTTGCTTCGCCAAATCAACTACGCAAAGGAGGGTGCTTGCTTCTCAGAATGTATGGATGATTTTCATATTGTCAATACTCATTCAAATACCTAACGAACATCTCCGATTGAAGTTAAATGCTTGCAATAAGACCCAATCTTACACTGATACTTGCAATCAACAAATATAAAAAGGTATGGACACTAGTTTCACCTTGATCCACCAACAACAATATCTTCCATTCATCTACTTCTACTTCTACTCAACATAAATGAAATCCTACTCTTAAGTGAGGAAATGTAGAAATCATGCAATACTCCAAAACTTCACAAACATTCAACATGATAACTACAATGAAGAAGGAATAATTTTGGCAGTATATGAACAACAATCTCTGCAAGTCTCTCTCTTACAAATGAGAAGGCCTTGCCTATAATAGAGAGCTCAATTATAATGAATGGCCAAGATCGATTTGGAATCAATTGCCAAGATTAATCCAACACAACCCTAATACAAATACTAGCTACAAGCATTAAATGTTTATCCAATTATAATAAAGCACCACCTTGTGGGCCAATGAGAAATTACATTGCTTTTGAGAACAAATGAGAAAATAGGCTAGGTAGAGACACTAGATGCTCTCCACATGTACACCTGTGATAATTTGATTGGATGCTCTTGAACACATGAAATTGGAATTTTCTGATTGGTTGAAGATGAATGAGTGCCACCTCAATATGCTTATCTTGTGAACTTGATTAATTCAACCTCTTCATCATAAAGATGTCTCTGCATCTCTATTAATATCTCTTGATACTCAACAGTTTCAAGCCCTTAGTTGATCATGATGGCTCATATTCCCAAATTGCTTCATCTTCATAAATTTTCTCCACCTTTTGTAAATTTTCTCATTGCGATTGCTTGAACTTGCTTGTATTTGAAATCTTTATGTCTTGGCTTTGATCTTGCTCCATGAATTGGCACTTGATCTTGTTTTTGAGTTTGCATCTCCATCTTGATCTTCAATCTCAAACCATCTTCCTGCTCTCCTGATCTTTCAAATTTTCCATCTTCCTCTCCTTGCAAAACAAGACAACAACACTAGTTAAAATCTTGGATTTCATATTTCTTTACAAAATCAAAATTCAATGCCAATAAGTGAAAATCAAGATGAAATCACTCTACTTTGACAATTTCAATGAGTATTTCACCTAATTCAAGGATTGAATTTCTCAGTCTTTAAAATCTGCTTACATCTATTGGCTCCTAGATCAAATGAGAACTTCAATTAAAATATTTAATTACAAAATCCATTAAGTTCGAATTTGCCTTTAAGAATGTATCTACAGCCCTCTTCTTATCCATGGATTGCCACCAAAATTCATATACCATGCTAATTGTCACAAAATTCTGAGTTTATAAACTCAGATCTGCAAGTATTTGATCCTTCCAAACTTGATTTTACCTTGGGAGATTCTGAGTTTTACACCTTGAATTTGATTGAGTTTAGATGTTTCTTCAAGTTGGCCGACTTATATAAGCCATTTTCATCAATTTTGGGAGGCAAAATTGAGTTGCAAAGTTGAATTGGCGGAGTTCTAGAGCTGGGAGGAATTTAGGTGGTCCAAGTACCAGGTTGTTCTTGGGGTGGTCAGATTCTGACCTCTCCAAGTACAAGGCTGTACATGGGGAGGTTGGATTCCGACTTCTCCAATTACAAGCTCATTCAAACATTCACTTTTATGCATTGCCTTTTACACTTGAAATCTTTCCCTTGCGTGGAATATGATGATTTGGATAGAGTTTCAGTTTAAAATCTGAGATTAAATCATGAGTTTTTTGCATTAAAGATCTGATTTTATGCCCTTGATGGGGAAATTGCCCTCTCTACAAGCCTAGATCAGACTTGTCATCGTTGAAAATGCTCATACTTATGCTGGGAACCTATATGAAGTCAAAGTGTGGTCTCTCCTTGAGGGTGGAAATTTGGAGGTCAAAGTACCACCTTGTACTTGGGGTGGTCGAAATCCAACCTCCCCATGTACAGCCTTGTACATGGGGAGGTCGGATTACGACCTCTCCAAGTATGAGCTCATTTAAGCTGCCTTTCATTTGAATCCATGTTTTCTTGCCTCCAAATTTTTTTACTTCGCCTTCAACTCCCTCAATGCGATGATTTTTGATGTTGATTTCACCTTGAAACTTAAGACCTGATCATGTCTTTTCTCCTTGATTGCAGATCTGATTTTGTTATTTTTCATGGAAAAGTTGTTCTTCAACCCACTTGAATCAGATTTATTTTGGTGGAGTCCTGATTTGTACCTTGAAACCTTCATATTTCAGTGCAAGAAGTCACATGGAGCTGAAATTGGGTCTGGATTAGAGGACGAAATTTTGGGGGTTTAAGTACAAGCATGTACATGGTGAGGTCGGATTCAGACCTCTTCATGTACAATTCTCCAAGTTGTCCGAAGTCTTAGTCTCTCAACATATTGACTTCCCTTATGTAATCTCATAAATCCACACCTCTTTTCATGATTTTCCTTCTCGTTCATGCTTCAGATCTGATCAACAAATTCCCATAGTTGCATGCTTACCTTTCACTTTTGTCAAAACGTCAACTTCTAAAAGTATTATAACAATAAGTTATTAATATTATAATACTATAATCAATTTATTAATTAATAACATATCGTTATTAATTAATATTAATTATGCCTCTGATGACGAATTCTGCATCCACTGTAAGAATAACTGATCAACCTCGTCTTCAACTGCACTGCCAGAAATAGTAACTGGCGCCCAACTGACTTACTATAAATAGTAAGTCTAAAAATAGAAAGTCCAGAAATAGAATCTGAACGTCGAGACCCTCAAAACAAACTGAATGGCAAGCAGAATGTGATGCTGATCGTCTCTGGCTAAGGAGCACGATACATATCAGGTTCCATACTTTTGTTTACTTTGCTTGAATTGTTGAATGCAATGAACAGAATGCCTATAAAAGTTGATGTGTTGGAAACAGTCTTAAACTGAGAACTATTTTAGCAAATCTTTTGATTAATAAAGAGCTCCGATTCAGTACAGCATATTGTTTATGTTAAAAATAGCAAGTTTGCCAACTGGGACCCTCAAAACCAGGCGTCAACTCACGAGGGTCGCGA
>MU227627.1:69483-103407 GCA_018584345.1 Thuja plicata | reverse complement strand
GACTTGATATTTTGTGGATCTGATCAATCCACGCTTGGTTGATAACATCATAGAGAAGTCAAGATGACTTGAGTTTGGAAAGCATCATGGACTTGATGCTACCTTGAATATCATGGACTTGATATTCGAAAGAGTTAAGGTAACTCGTGGATCTAGAAATCCACAAAATTTGAAAACATCATGGACTTGATGTTATTTTATTTCATGGTTGGAAAGCATTAGGCTACCTTGAATATCATGGACTTGATATTCAAAAGAGTCAAGGTGACTCGTGGATCTAGAAAATCCACAAATTAATTGAAAACATCATGAATTTGATATCATGGTCTTGATATCAGTTATGATTGGTAAACATCATGGATTTGATGTTATCATGAATATCAAGGACTTGATATTCTTGGGTTGTGGAGACTAGTGGATCTAGGAAATCCACATTTGGATGGTAAGCATCAAATGACTTGATGTCACCATAAGCAATGATTCTCATACAGATATGAGATGTATGGTTGAGAAATGATGAAGAGCATATGTGTTCTCATCCTATCTAGTAGATAGAGATCTACTATCTAGATGAGAAGATCTATGGCATCAATGGAGAAGGAATCCATTTTGGTTATGTTTTGTGATGAAGGATCTATGGGTGGATCTTTGCCTCAAGTCCAAGAGGGAGTGTTGATATTATGGCCTTAAAGCATATATCAATCACCTTCAATAATAATAAATATATAGAATATATGTTTATTATAAATCGATATATATATATAAATAATAATAATAAATATAGAGATATTTATTATTTTTTGATTATTAAAATAATCGATTTAATATATATTTGAATGGAATAAATAATGTTTATTTAAAGGGCCCAAGTCGGCCTCTTTAAGAGCCTCCCCATTCACATATATATGAGGATCGAATCTTGAGGAGAAACATATCAAAAACATAACATGTGTTTCTCTCCTCAAGGATCGAATTCCTTATCTCAATTGCAAAGGCTGCGATTTATATGCTGGAGCGAATCCATTAGAGCTGGAGCGAATTGTGCTGGAAGTGCAGGAGTGAATTTCATTGAGCGAATTGTGCTGGAAGTGCAGGAGTGAATTTCATTGAGCGAATTGTGCTGATAAGCAAATGGCATATACATAAATCGGATATGTATAGAAGCAACGATATAATAAGTCATATATATGGTATGAACATAATAAGATGTATGATGCAATTTGGAGCAAATATGTGATGCAAATCAGATCTGCCATGAAATGCAAATTGTATTGATCAGATCTATAATACAAACATTCAGATCTATAATACAAGCATTCAGTGACCAGCGAACTGTATTCATCAGATCTGTAAATTGGAAGGTTGCATAGTGAAGAAAAGTGCTGATCTATAGCACCATTAAGGGTGAAACTTCTAGATCCTTCAAGAAGCAAATTAAGGGGATTTTTGTGTGCAGATTCAAAGACCTAGGGCAGACTTGAAGGAGCTATCTTTAAAGAACAAACTTGGTACAGATTTGAAGGCTTCATTTTCGGGTACCTTCTTTCCTTCTTTGTCATTACTATCTTATATCCTGTGCTTAGTGTTTGGAAGACTTCTATAGTTTGCATTTTCCTTGCATAAATCTGAAAATATCAACAATTTCACATTGTCAATATTCATCGAAATACCCTATGAAGGCACAATCTAAATGAACATCTCCAATAGAAGTTAAACACTTGCAATTTAGGCCCAGACTAACCTTACACCTTTACTTACAATCGACAAGTAACAAAAGGTATAAACACTACCTTCGCCATTTTTCCCCATTCAACAATATCTTCCATCCAATTTACTTCTACTTCTACTTAACATTAAATGAAACTCTAAATGAGGAATTCAAGAAACCATGCAACACTTCAAAGCAACATTAAGTAATCCACCATGAAGACCAACAATGAATCATCAATTACTTTGATAACATTGTTAGCCGTATATCGGATGTTAGTTAGGTATGCGCCGACGGTACTTAGTTCTACCGTCGGTTGGGAACGGGTGATGACGTTTGGTCGCACCGCTTCGGGTTTTATATAAACATTGTACTTGCTCGTTGAAGACATCATGATTTGGTGGCTATTGTAAATGTACTCAAGTTATGAATGATTAATAAAGACTATTATTCTATATTTGTATTTCCGTGTAACGTCTATGCATCAGTAAACTAGGTTACCCCAACAGGTAAACATTTGGCATCGTTGCCTGGATGGACTCGGAAGACAGGAACTGGATGGCGTATGGAGACGATGGGCCTATCTGTTGATGAAATTAATCCCGAGGCAGACGATGCACGTACAGAACTGTACGAAGGGGAAGACAACCAGACACAGGAGTTTAGAATCCTGTTTCAAGTGGCGATAGAAGCCTACGTCCGTCGGGAGGCCTACGAAGCGGAAGTTCCAGCTAGTGCAGTGTGGTCTACCATTGAGGCTATTCCTGCAGCCAACTGATTGTTAAATCACCTTCCATGGCTGTTGGCACAAGTATCACTTGCACAACCCGCTCGCCTGGAGGAGAGTGCTCGAGAGGAACGACGACAGGAAGTCCTCCGAGAGTACCACGAACGGGAAAGCAAAAGACTTCACGAGGAACGTGATGGAAAACGCCGTCGGGAATAGTCATGTCTGAAGGTGACGGAAGGAAGGAGGGACACTGTGAAAAATAAGAATGACGAGGTCATTCCATTGAGATATTGTAATAATACATGAATAAATAAGTGTCCTTTTATTTTACAAATTTTGTGTTGATTATTGGTGTAAAGAAAAGCATTTATGCCCAACCAGTTAAATAAGAATAGGAATTGAAAAAGGGATCTCGAGGGAGAACAAGCTCTCCAAAAGACAGTTCTTGACAAACAGCAAGCCGAGCGAAGGGAGAGGTTCAGGAGACGTGCCGAAAGACTACCGGAGGGGGTAAGTGATGGCAACGTTCTAGAGGAACCTAACCAGGAGGACGGCGGAAGTGACGACGAGGATCTGTTAGAAGAATCAACGAGCTTGTTCGGGACCCTAACTTTAATCCCAAGGACAGAAGCACGAAGGAAGGCAGAAGAGGAAGCCGAACGGAGGGAGTACAGGTGTGGAGTTGCCGCAGAAAGTGTCGAAGTGACAGAAAGGCATGAGGATCACACCACTCCGAGTAGTTTGAAAACATTAGTTAACTTGAAACAGAAATCCGGAGGACCGACGCCGACAGGACTATCCCAGGCTGTCGTATAGCCAGTACAACAAACACCTCCAGGAACCCAACCGACAACGCAGCAGGTGGTATAGACCAACTGCCCACCATCGAAGGCGAATATGGCCGGTAACAAGGAGAAGTTACCCAAGTTCCATGGCGATGGAAAAGAGGATCCTGTTCGGCATTGCCGCACGTGTAGGACAATTTGGTCGGCGAATGGAGTTGCTGACCAGGACGAATGGATGAAACAGTTTCCCGCAACCCTCCGAGGGGTAGCAATCGATTGGTACTCCGACGTAGACAAAACCGGAGTGACCACCTGGGACTTGTTAGAGAAGGCATTCGAAAAAGAGTTTAGGCTCCTCCGAGACGACAATGAAATCGTTTCAAAAATATATGGAACCAAGCAAGGAAAGAAGGAGACCGTGCGGACTTACGGGCAACGACTAAAAGAACTTGTGGGAAAAATGGAAAGTCAGCCAGCCGATGGCTTAAAGAAAAGATGGTTTGTCGAAGGGCTGCAATCAAACCTCCGGAGGAAGATGAAGATAGTTCCTCCCACCTCTTACGACGACGCATATAACCGGGCAATGGACCTGGAAAGTGAGCAAAAGATGTCGAAGAAAAAGAAGAAAAACCAGTCCTCTTCATTGGATGAGGATGAGGACGACACTTCAGGAGACGATAGCGGCGGTGACGGAGAAGCAAAGAAAAAAGTCACTGCACTACAGAAGGATGCTTAAAGAATTCAAAAATATGAAGGGTAGCACTAGTAGGAAGGAAGAAGGAGACTTGTGGTGTACTGACTGCAAGGAGGCCGGTCACACGAAGGGCGCGTGCCCAAAAAATGTTCTGCGATATTTGCCAAATGGCGGGCCATTCCACAAAGGAATGTCCGTTCAACATGAAGACATGGGGCAATCAGCAAGTCTTGTTCACGCAAGAACCATCAACCTGAACAGCCACCGGGAACACACAAAACACAACATCGTCGGGCGGCTACAAGAATAACTGTCGTGGAGGAAGGGGAAACAACAATAATAACACCGACGGAGGTAGAAGTCGCATCCACTACGATGCTACCAGGAGGCCAATGATTCAATGCCGGGCATGCAGCCAATGGGGACATTTTGCGAGGGAGTGCCTGAAGGGGGAAAAGCCACAATTTCTTTGCAAATGGTGCGGGCCCGGAGACCACGACGAGACAAAATGTCCGAAACCTGGTGTAAACCTCCAAAATATGGAAGGCAATGAAGAGGAGGTGTTGGCGGTCACCTGAGAGCAAGCAAAGAAGGCTACCTATCCACATCTCGAAACTGAGAAGAAAAGAGTACGAGAGGCAAAAGAAGACATCGAGAGAGGAATGATGGCCGAACGAAAAGAAACACACAACGCCGTAGGAACCTCTCACGGCGGCTAGGCTGAACACAACATTCTAAGCCAAGTAATGCAGACAGAAATCCCAGTACAATTGGGAGACCTCCTTATAGCCATGCCATAATTAAGAACAACCCTCCTTAACATGGTACCATCTCCTAATGTACCGAAGGTGACCGAGACAAAGGCAAAACCCCTTGCGAAGGGAAATTTTGTTAAGGACCTGATGCTGTTGGCACTCAACACGGCAAGGCACCTTGTGGTAGTGGAGATGGGAATTCTTGGCACAATACTTACGGACACTATCATCGACGGGGGATCGGGTGTCAATGTTCTACCCGAGGAAACATGGAGGAATCTCGGGCGACCGACACTGTGGCCTCCGACCTTCCAACTGGTAGGAGCAGACCAGCAGGGGATCAAACCCATAGGGACATTAATGGCACAACGGGTAATGATTGGCACCCAACCGTTTGTGATGGACTTCGTAGTCATTCCCGTAAAGAAGAAGGGATACAACACTCTCCTAGGGAGAGGATGGCTTGTGCAAGCAAAAGCTAAGCATGACTGGAAACAAAATGTAATTTCGATGGAGAGAGATGGCCAAAAATTTACAATTGATTTGAGAAATCAATTGGTTAGTGAAGACCTGGCATCTTCGTCGGGATCAGACAATGAGGAAGACGTGGACGAAGGGAGACAACACATGGAGCCCAACAAGGAAGGGGTACTTGAACTCGAAAAGTACTCCGAAGATGACTTAGATTCATTAAATGGGCTCTTCCATTGGCAAATGGAAGATTACGAAGTGTTTCCCTGTAACATGCTACAGGTGGAGGAAGGGCCAGAGAGAGACTCGTTTCCGCGGGAGTACGGTGAGTACAAGGAGGGAGAGGCCAGGGTGGAAGAAACCCCGACACACAAGTTTGACGAAAAAAAACCAATCAAGTAGGAAGAACCGTCAGTGAAAACCATGAACTTAGGAATCGAAGATAACCCAAAAAACATTCTTGTCAGCGATGATGGGAATCCAGTGTTAAAAACAGCAGTGTTCAAAATTTTCATGGAGTATCGAGATGTCTTCGCGTGGACATATAAAGATCTCAAGGAGGTTCCACCGGAACTGTGTGTCCACCGAATTCCGTTAATACTTGGTGCCGTGCATGTGCGGAAACGTCTGTACAAGATGAATAAAAACTATGCGGCACGAGTAAATGACGAAATTGAGCGCATGCTAGAGGCCGGAATCATATTCAAAGTCCAAACAAGCGAATGGGTCTCACCAATAGTTATATCACTGAAGGAGGCTAATCAAATTCGGATATGTGTTGATTTCAGATGCCTCAATGCGGTGACCATAAAGGATCCATTCCCAATACCATTCACGGATAGTATCTTGGAGGTCGCTAGTCATGAAATTTACTTTTTCATGGATGGATTCTCAGGATACAATCAGATATCCATCGCCGAAGAATTCAGGCTGAAGACAACGTTCATAGTAGAGGACGGTGTATATGCATACAACCGAATGCCCTTCGGTCTCTGCAATCCGCCGGCTACCTTTCAGTGGATTATCCTACTGATCTTTGACAAAATGGCAATGGGGAATTTTAAAGCATTTCTAGATTATTGGTCCATATTTAGCGGTGAGGACAAGCACATTAGGGCTTTGGGGGAGTGTATGGAGCGGTGTCGGCGAGCCCGTCTAGCACTTAACCCAAAGAAGTGTCGATTTATGGTGCCCCAAGGGAAGTTGCTCGGGCACATTGTATGTAAGGAAGGATTAAAAATAGACCCAGACAAGGTACGGGTAATAGTCGAGATGGAGGCTCCTACGGACGTGACTGGCGTCAAATCATTCCTCGTACATATAGGGTACTATCGAAAATTCATCAAACATTTTGCTCATGTATCTTGCCCGATGGATCAACTAACGCGGAAGGGAGAACCTTATAATTGGGGAACGGAGCAAGGGGAAGCCTTTGAAAACCTTAAGGCAAGGTTGGTAGCCGCACCTATCCTGGCATACCCTAACTGGGACAGAGAATTCCATGTGCATGTGCATGCATCCAACTTCGCGATTGGAGCCACGTTGGCACAGACAGGTGACCATGGGTTAGATCACTCCGTATACTTTGCAAGCAGACTTCTCTCAAAGGTGGAGAAAAACTACAGTACTACGGAAAGAGAAGCGTTGGAGATGGTGTATGCTATACAGAAGTTCCGGCACTACTTACTCGCTACCCCATTCACCTTCTTCGTGGATCATCAGGCCTTATGTACTTGGTGAACAAAGCACTTATTCAGGGCCGAGTAAGCAGATGGTTGCTTCTGTTGCAGGAGTTCACCTTCAACATCATAGTACGACCAGGGAAAAGTCACGTGTGTGCAGACCACCTATCGCGCATCACATCTGGGGAGCCACCCGAGGGGGTGAATGACGACTTCCTGGATGCCCATCTTTTTCGTATTGCTGTTCTTCCTCCGTGGTATACAAGCGTTGGAGAGTTCTTGTCCACAGGACAATTTCCCGAGGGAATGCCGCCAGGGGAGAGGAAACTTGTCTTAAGAAGTAAGACCTTTCAACTTATTAACGGGTTATTGTACAAAATGGGACCCGACTAGGTACTTCGGAGGTGTGTAATGGAAGAAGTACAAGGTGTTCTGAGGGAGGCCCATGAAGGTCCCGCCGGAGGGCATATGGGACCGGACACAACAACGCGGAAGGTTTTACTCGCAGGGCTATGGTGGCCCACATTGTATAATGACGCACGGGAATGGGTGGTAAGCTGCAACACCTGTCAAAGAGCTGGGAAACCTCTCAAGCGGGACTTTATGCCATTAAACCCGTCCAATGCTCAGGAGTTGTTTGAGCGATGGGGACTAGATTTCGTCGGACCGCTAAAGGCAAGCAGACGCAGGTGTCGATACATGGTGGTGGCAACTGAATACCTTACCAAATGGGTGGAAGCTAGAGCCTTGCCGGATAACTCTGCAGTAAGCACGACAAAATTTATTTATGAACAGATAATCACACGGTACGGCATACCGATTCAGCTCACTAGCGACAGAGGAGGGCATTTCTTTAACCATGTAATACGGTTGCTTACCACGGAATTTAAAATCTTTCACTCACTCTCGAGCCCCTACTACCTGAGGGCGAACGGGCAAGCTAAGGCTACCAACAAGATACTCGTGTCGGTCATTTACAAGTCGTGCGGAGTAGAAGGCGAGGACTGGGAAGAGTGACTTCCGTCAGTACTATGGGCATACCGTACGACTTAAAAGGTCACCACGGGACACACTCCATTCCAGTTGATGTATGGACAAGAGGCCATCGTCCCAGCGGAATTTATGGTGCTCAGTCTCCGAATAGCACTTGACAACAAACTGGGTGACATGGAGAGCCTCAGGGAACGGTTGTATGCCCTTAACAAACTCGACGAACAATAGATGTTGGCACAGTGGGCAACTGACGTGGCCCAAAAGCGTCGGAAGCATTGGCATGACAAGCACCTTCGACACACTCGATTCTCCCCAGGACAACTTGTACTGAAGTACAATGGACGAAACGAAATCAAACCAGGCAAATTTGAAGTGAAGTGGCTAGGTCCCTACAAGGTCCGGGAAGTCGGGAGCAATGGAGCAATCAAATTGTTGGCGCTTGAAGGGACAGAGCTCCACGACACTGTCAACGGATCAAAACTGAAAGTTTACCACGAACGGCCAGACAGAAGGCCCTGGTCGAGTTTGCAGAATAATGGTATTTAAAAAAAAAAATTTAAAAAAAACAAAACAAAAAAAAAAGGTTCCGGACGGTGGAACCACCGTAAGGTGGCCACCGAACGGTGGAGTCCACCGCGGGCATCTTAGAAAGACCCGAGTCCCGTCAATTGAAGGTAAGCTGCCGCGGGGAGCAGAAAGAGAACGGCGGAGGAAAGAAGATAAAAACGACGCCACGGAACAATAAAAAAATACAAGAGGCCACTTTTAACAACCCGCAGCAGCCGAAGGAGGGAGCCGCGTGAAGCCCGTAGCCACGGACAGAAGAGAGAGCCGCGTGAAGCCCGTAGCCACGGGAAGAAGCGAGAGCCGCGTGAAGGGCAGACACAGCCGCAGAAAAGAAAGAAACAGTTGCGCGCGGAGAAGGGAAACGACCAAGCGAGGAAGAGCGAAGCCGCGGTAAGGAGATATCACACACGGTTGAAGAAGGCCATGGTTACAAGGTGGGGAGATAGCAAATATTGAACGAGTTCATTAAGGATGCTCATATGCTAAACAATGTATTTGGGTTGTGTGATCAAATGAGACAACCTCAAGATTCCTTCTTTACTGCGGACTTTCACTCAGTTTTAATGATGTGATATGATGGTTATCACAAAGGGACTTACACTATTCATTCGATGGATATCAACTTGACTTTAACTACTTCAATTACTTCCAACCAAATAATTTGCAAAGAGAAAAACTTTCTAATTCTAAGAATGTAAGAAACTGTGGATGTCTTTGTGTCTCTACTAGACTTAGTTTAGCCATTGACATCAACCAAGCTAGTGCAATATCTTAGGGTAAATGCAAGGTGTTCAAACTGCCACCATTCCATTAACACCATCCATCGATGCATATCAATGAGCAAACAATAATCGAAGTTAAGTTCATACCAATGCCAGTTGACCATGCAAGACAAACTTGCAGTCAACAAGCAGCTAGTAGTTTGAACTAAGCTAGTTCACCAAAGATGATTCCACAATAACTTCCGTTCAACTACTTCCACTCAACATGAAATGAAATCTAAGCTAAGTGAGGAATTGAAGAAACCATGCAACACTTCAAAGCAACATTAAGTAATCCACAATGAAGACCAACAATGAATCATCAATTACTTTGATAGCATTATGGCAACAATTTCATCAAGTTTCCTACTTTACCTCTACTACTAGCTTCTCTCTAAAGCTTCTACAATCTAACCCCTTTACAAGTGAGAAGGTCTTGGCCTTTTATAGGTGTTCAATTACAATGAAGGGCCTAGATCAATTCAAGATCAAGGGCCAAGATTAACCCTACAAACCCTAATTAGAGTTGCCATACTATCAACCAATTACATGAAGGCACCACTCTGTGGGCCAATAAGAAAATTATAATGCTTTTTGAGAGTCAATGAGAAAATTGTACACTTGGCAAAATATGATTGACTGTGCTTGAACATGTGTAACTGGAATTTTCTGATTGGTAGAAGATAAGTAGGCACCACTTTAGCATTCTCATCTTGTAGACTTGATTAATTTCTTTGTGATGAGAAAATATCTATTGATACTCAACATTATCAAGCCTTCGATTGTGATGACATATTCCCAAATTGCTTCATCGTCTCAAATTTCTTTTATCTTTGTTCTTGGAAATTTTCTCATTGCCACGATTTGAACTCGATTGTATTTGTAGATTTGAATCTTGAACTTCTTCAAGTGATGAAGCCCTTCATGTAGCTTGGATCCCTTCAAAGCAAACTTGGATTTCCAGAGGAAATTCAAGTTGATGAAAATTTCTTCCACTTGTAGATTTTGATTTTTCTTCTCTTTGTTCTTTGTTCTTTGCTGTCTTGGATTCCATCTTGATCTTGATTTGAACTTGTACTTTGAGAATCTGAATTGAACCTCCTCATTTGAAGTCCTCGAGCTTGAGCTTGCCTTCACATCCTTTCCTTCCTAGCCTCTCCTTGAATGATTTACCTTGCAAAACAAATGAACGAACTCATCAAGTTCACAAGATTGGTAAGGATACATGAAGGAAATATGAAAGTTTCCATGAAATTACATTGCATCAACATCAAACAAGGAGGCAAAAATGGATTTTCTCAAGTTTAAGATCTTTCTTCCTGCAAATTTTTGAATGAAATCATGTTAAAATCTGGAAAAATGAGCAAGTTTTCTAATATATCATATGCAGATTTTATTTTTTCTCACCCTCCTTATCTTTGATTTTTGAAGGAAATCTGCCCTTTTCAGTCTAGAATCGCTGCCCTTTTGTGATAAAATTGCTGCTTGATTTGATGGAGTATGCTGCCAAAAATGTAAAGGAATTTGCTGCCTAACAGAAGAGCTGAATTTGCTTTGTTTGGTGTGAAAATGAAGTGACTTTACTCCCCTTATATAGACGATTCAAGGGTTGAAGAGGCACGTTTATAGAGGGGGCTGACTTGGGCTTTCTGGGCCAATAAAATCATTGATTTAATTCCTTTTTATCCCTCATCCTGGCCGACTTGTAAGGCATCATTTTATTTGTTTAAAATCATTCTTTGCATCACTTATTACATGTTCAAACCAGCCCCATACCTGGGCAGAATTTGGAGCTTGGTTGGGAATTTCCCCAAGAGACAAGCGGATTCCACCATGGCCTTGGGAATTTTCCCAAGTGACAGGCAGCTTCCACCATGTCCTTGGGAATTTTCCCAACACTTAATCATTTTCTTGTTTTTCAAAACATACCAATTTCAGACTTGCAAGCTCACTTACTTCTTCATGCCTTTTGCAATTATCACCTTCATACCTTGTCATTTTGATTCTCAACATAGGGGCAAAATCCCATGGTTCTTGGGATTTTTCCCAGTAGAGCTGTGGATTCCACTATATTCTTGGGATTTTTTCTTGCCATGTTCCAAACTTCAACTCCTTTCTCCCTCTCAACACTTTGGATTAGGCCATTAGTTGCCAAGAAAATGGAGGGCGGAAATCAGACCTCTGTTGAGAATTTTCCCAGTGGACAAGTGGATTCCCTCCCATTCTTGGGATTTTTCCCAAGAGACAGGTGGATTCCGCCCCTTCCTTGGCAACTTTTTCCACTTTATTATTTTATCATCACTTTGTTTCAAACTCACTCATCCCAATCGACACTTTCAATTTGGTTTCAAGGACAAATTTCATGCCTAAACTAATCTGATCTGCTCGTGGTGATGTCTGATTTCTTCATGTTTGCATGCATTTTTCAATCTGATTTTCAGTTCTTTCTCTTGCAATTCAATTTTCAAACTATGCCAAATCACGTCCTATCAATTTGAGACATCTCCATTTGGGCGAATTTTGAGTTTAAGTTGGGATTTTTGGATCAAGAGAGGGGGCAGAAATCAGGGTCCTGCTGGGAATTTTCTCCAGAGACAAGTGGTTTCCACCACCTCACTAGGAATTTTCTATTATCTTGCCCCCAACACTTAATCATTCTTTCTTGCTTTTCAAAACCTTCCTCAAACTTGCCAAAATGGATTTGCTAGGGATCTCTTACTGTTTTGCTCTCAATTAATTGGCCTGTGGATCTAATCCAAATGTTGATATTACTTGCCCACGTCCCTTTGTCAACTCGCCCGAGGATGAATTCGCCTTTTAGTGTAGAGACTTGATTGACTTCATATTCTCTCTCTAGCTTGGAGACTTGAAAAAAGCTTCTAACTAAAAGCACCTAAGACTACTACCCTTACTGCCAAAGCCAAAAGAGGGGGTCCCTATTTGCAATGGGGCGATGGTGTGAAAACCTCACAACAAGTATATACCATAGCTACAGGATTCTGCGAGTCCAGGATCAAGTCCAACAAAACGCATATATAAAGCACCAACCACCCCCCCCCCCCCCCGCCGCCGCTGACGTCCCCCTGTCCTGACATCTCCCCGTCCCCTTTGTCCCCCCGGCCCCGTGTGACATTTTGTTGTATTTACTTTTAGTTTTACAAAGACATTTTTCCATTGTAATTTTGGTGGTTGGCAAAGCTAAGATCCAAAGCCATCTTGGCTGCCTTCATAGTTGGGTCTTATTCTCCTATATAATTAAACCCTCCCCATGCAATTCTTTCATTTCTATAAAGGTCTGGATCTGCTGCTGATGCTGTGACAACACCAATTGAGCAACTCAAGGTGAAAGTTATTAAACAGATTTACCACTTAAGATCTCATTTTACCTTTTGTAAAGTGTAGTTATTTCCTTGGAGTGCTCCCATTTCTACCATAAGAAGTTGAGACTACGCTACATTTCCTACCCTTGTGCTATAGATGTTAATTTGTTTGTGACAGCCACTTATTCAACACACAAAAACTGGTCTCCATCCCATTCGTTTGGGTTTTGACTGTTTAGACAAAACTCAGATTCCACTTTGAGAAGAAAACCCATCAACATTCGAGCTCAAAGTGAAATCCATAGTCAATGAGATTCTATACGGACGAGAAGAGCCAAATGAATGGCATGAAAAAGAGGCAAACTAATGTGGAAGTTCTAAGAGGGATTCAAACTGGACTCTGAAAGGAAACAGCAGGACAGGTCTGGAAGACAAAAATAATGTGAGGCTGCCTAGATCTTGTAAGGAAGTCCCTGAAAAATTTAAAATACTAGATTAAAAAGGTTGCCCATTAAGGCTCGGAGTAGAAGGAAAGTTTTGGATTTACTTATATTGGTGGCTTGCCTCAAAGCAAACCCAATGATACACAGTTTGCGCAGAAAAATATGTTTAGGGAATCTAAAGAACACCTTTGAAGAGTGATTAATTGAGCTAATTTGGTTTTGGTCAAGCGCACTATTCTTTGAAGAACCCAAAAAAATCCATCGAAAAATGTCCAGCATATCCTTTCATAAGATTTATTAATCTTAGGCGTAGCTTGCAAACCTTTGCTCATGTTTTATGTAACCGGATGAACGAGCTTGTGAACCGTAGTGATGCCACTGAAAATTTGTTGACCCTTCGCAAATTTTTCATGTTCATAGGAAATTACTGAATGGAGAATGGGTCTCATTCTCTTTGTAACTACCTTTGATATCAAATAGTAAACAATGTTGTTGAGAGAGATTGGATGACAACCATCAAGGGACTTTGCTTCTTGCTTTCTAGGAATAAGTGCAATGAAATTAATATTCACAATGTCTAGTTATCCATTTGACCTATAAGACTCCTTGAATGCTTCAAAGAGATCAAAACCCATAATTCCTTAAACGTATTGGAAAAAGGTAATAGAACAGCCATCATGACCAGGGGCCTTGTCACCTTTAATAACAAAGAAAGTTTATGTGACATCCTCCATCATTACATGGGCATTACGAGCTTGTTTTGACCTTTGGTAACAAGGGAATGAATAGTTGACAAGAGATAGTGATACAGGTTTAATCCAGGTTGCCAATTCCAGCATTGCGGCAATCTTGGTTCTATCTTCTTTAGTGACCAGTCCTGGCACTTGTTATTTGGACTATTTATTGTCATCACAATTGTTTTGTAGGATCTTTCCCTTCTGCCAGGAATAAGGTTTCTTTCTTTCTCTCCTTCTCCGTAGTATCTTTCAAATTTTGTATTGATATCATTTTGACCCTTGGGATAGCCATTCTGATACATCTGTAAACAAAGAATCAATATCCTTACAATATTTAATTGAATTTGGCAGTATTAGATCACTTAGTGATTTAAGACAATATTGGAATACCACATATTTTAGTTTTTTTATTTTGCCTTTATATTTTATTTAACTTAAAAAGCTGCACCTGCTTACCTGCAGTATTTAAGTAACTCCCAATGTCTACTTTCTTTTTTATGTAAATATGTTAGTCTAACAGAATCTTCTTAATGTAATTTGATTTTGTTGAATATAATATTAGTAATGTTTTACCTCAAGTTTAGAATACTGTGTATTTGCAGATGATTATTTTGGAGATTATTATTTGACTGAAAACATGTCAACTGGATGAAACAATACACATTCCCAACAAATTCATGACAAATATTTTTTTCGTAATCAGTTTTGCCAGGTTTCTCATCACAAATTTGTGAACAAATTGGCAGTGCACATGGTATGGAACTCAACTATAGAAATAAAATTTTAAAGTCAAATGGAATGCATTGGATGCTTCCTTTCCCAGTTCGCACCCTTGCTTCTCGTTCTGCAACAGAGTCCAATCACCAAACCAAGCAAGAGGTTTGCAACTTTATTTTCCCAAACAGTTCAGAGTGACATTTTGAAGTACTCTAGAGTCTAAAGCATGTATTCTGTTGCTAAAACTTGTTTTTGTCAACACAAGCTTAATGCAATTTTTCAATACATGAAAAGGATGATTTATATTTCCAGTGCTGTAAGAAGTTGTGTTATGCTAATTCTACTCAATTTGTTTCTTTTGATTTGACAACAATTGAATTTATAGTGATATAACATTTTAATTTTAATATGAAAATTCAAGCCATGTATAAGTTACACAAGTTGGGCATTGCTCATAGATCTTAAGTTTTAATTGAAATGTTGTGGCTTGATTTAAATTTGAAAAAAAGAAAAAAAAAATATTTGTTTTTTTCATATAATTTTTTTTATGTCTTGCTAGGGTCTCTGCTGATTGTATTGCACATATAAATGGGGGACAACTATTTCATCAAAGAATAAGACTCTTATTTTATGCATACACATATGCACATATATGCAGATGTATACATAGTTTCAAAACTAGCAACTTACCAAAACTCAGTAGACCCATTTTTATTTGGACTTACTGATTCGACAAATTAAACAATCAATTATTTAAAAAAACTTAAATTTCTTGCAGGATACAGTTACAAGACATATGAGATGACCTTGTGGAACATTGGGGAAATGTTTTCAATTAGATTTGAATAAACAAGAAGTGCAATATTCCATCAACATGTGAATACAACAGCCGAAAGTATGATCTGAATCACTCAAAAAAAGTTACAATTTCAATCAAGTTTCAACATTTTTTAATTTTCTGTTCCCTGTACATTTCCTAGTGACAGCTTGGGTCTCATTACTTTGTGTTGGTTGTGGTTCAAACTTTGCCCTTGAGTTACAAGGTAAGTACTCCTCAAGACCACCTGCGATTTTAGCGACAATCTCTTCTAATCCAATGCCTCCTACTTTTGCTTCTGCTGCACTTGTCTCTCAAAGTCGAGAATCTCATCTTATGTAAACATGCATTTTGTTTGGGGTAGTATAGTCAATATATGATTCAATATTGTCCAAGTCAATCACTTCATAACTAACTTAGGTCTTGACTTTTGCGAGAAAAGGCAAGGTTATATTGTATGAAGATGAGGTCATTGACTTGAGTATTCTCTTTCAAACTATGGTGTGGATCAAAGTCTCTTTTGCCCAAAATATAACATTTGTATTGATTACATGCTTGAACAATAACCAAAAGCTTGTGCTCACATGTTGGGTAGTTTCTCACCCATGCAATGAATGTCTCACTACGGGAAGCCAAATGACCATTCTAAGTGAGGATTACTCCAAATGCATATTGTAATGCATTGGTCCCGGTTTCAAATGTTGTTGAAGATTCAATGGTGCAAGTATTGGTGTGGAACACTGTTTATATTTCAATTCTTCAAATGCTTTTGGTTTTGCAGTTGATTAGATGAACTTTGCTTTGACGACCACCTTTGGGAACTTGGTTTAGTGGCCAAGTTACATGAGCAAAACCAAGTACAATTCTCTTGCACAGTTTTTCTAAACCGAAGAAGTTGTAGATTTCTAAGAGATTATTTACTCATGGCTATTCTTCAATGAATTAAATCTTGGTCAAGTCCACATCCCTATTAATAGATCTCAAATACTATATCTTCCACTTGGCAAATGAACATTTCTTCTTGGTTGCATATAACTTATGTTTCCTCAGAATGTCAAACACTTTCTCTATATGGTGCATATGTTCATACCATGTTTTTTGTAGATTGGGATGTATCAAGGTAGACTACAGCAAATGAAGTGTTGAATAACTTGAGGATGCTATTTCATTATTCACACGAATGTGGCTTGAGCATTGGTCAGGACAAAAGGTGTCAGTAGCCATTTTGAACATACCTTCTCTTGTGTTGAACATTGTCTTTGAGATGTCTATGATTTTAATAGTAATATGATGATATTGAGACTTAAGATTGATTTTGATGAAGAACATTGCATCATGGAGCTGGTGTGAGAAATCCTTAATCCTCGTAAGAAGGTAGTGTTTCTTCACTATGATCTTTTTGAGAGCTATATAGTCATTACACGACCTCCTTTTGTTGTCACCCGGTAATGAGCTACGTCTAATATGTCATTTATCCATGACTTTTGGTGGTATCTGGTATATCCTAAAAATGTCTTCACTTTTGGTGTGGTCTTTGGTGGTGGTAGGTTTAGTCCCAACGTGACCTTTATAGGGTCTACCATCTTCCCTTCCTTGCATATGATGTGGCCTAAAAATGTGTGAAAAGGTACCACAAACACACATTCTTTAAAAATGATTTGCAACACAAAGAAGCATTTGGTAGAGGAAGTCCATGAATTGAATGAATAGTATGCCTTACCACATAGTGTGTAGGCTCTCCCCTTTGGGGCAGAAAGATATCCTTAGTTTTTACCAGTTTGTAGTTCAACTCCGAGGCCTTTGTTGCTATTGCTAGAGAAGTTGCAAAATGTTTTGATATTGCAAGGATGTTCTTATGTTAGGGTCTCACAATCAAAAGGCATCAACTATTTAGCATTAATGTATGATTGCTTAGGTACTAACTTTGGTACGTTGTATCTTTTATAAATATCTAGGACAGCATTTCTTGATTTGCTTCATAGATTGCATTTTGATGGTGAAGATATGGTTGCTTCAATAAAACATCTCATACCTATAATGGAGTGATTTAGCAAAAGACAAATATCTTGAAAAGGATTGATGTTGTACGCTGATTGACATTGCTAGGTGTCATATTTCTCAAATCTTGTACTAAACCATCCAATGGAGCATGGTTGTGGGTGAAACATCAAGGATAAGCTCAATCTTTGAATTGCATCAAGAGATAATAGGTTTATTTGACTTCAATTATCAACGATGATGTGTGTTGGTTGACCATTGTTTCCTCTGTATCTACAAGGGAAGTACAGAGGTTTGCAGTACCCATGACGGTGCTAGGTTCTATTCCCATGGTCTATTCATCTTTGTCTTGTCTTGCATTGCTAGTAGTTGCTACATCAAGCTATGCATGTTGTCTTTTGAGTACAACATTCTACATTGGAATTCATGCTTGAGCTGTGAGCGAAACACCACTTGCCAAACTTGGACCACTTGATTCGATCATTTTGTGGCTATTGCTTCTTTTCTAGGGATTAAACCATTCACTTGTTCAAAATTTTGGTTGGAGGGTGTAAACTAGGGCTTGTTCTCAAACTTGGAATATTTTGTCTTCATCTAGACTTTGATCCGCGCTTCAAATTGGAAGAATATTCATAGACTTCTTTGATTGAACAAATCAATAGAAAATTCATGGTTGTTGGATATGTGGTCTCAAGCCTGACTTATACTTAAAACAAGGTGTTGATTTGAACCCTAAATACTCATATTGGACACCGAGTATGAAAGATACTAGTATATTCATGTATTCTTTCTTGGCCTTGGTGCAATTGAGAGAACTCTATGCATTGCTCATTATTGTTTCTAATAGTGTGATAGATTTTCCTTCGATGTTGCTATGAAATAATTCCACTTGTTTGAGTCATCCTAATGTGCTGCACAACAATTATCTCACCATTTCTTTATTTAGAGAAAAATTTAGAAGAGTAAATGTAATCTTTTTGTATTCAAAGAAATGATTAAATTTGTAGGATGGAAATATTAGGCTAAGTTAGATATCTAGTGCATCCACATCTATTATGCCATCAAACATTGGGATGTCCAGATTGACTTTATCTTGTATCACATGTGATCATCAAACGTTTGTTGTGAATTGGAAGGGTTTTGACTCTACTTGAATTGTGGTGGAAATGGATCAACAATAGCCATCTCTTCATGTGCATGGGATTCTCTTAATTCTTCTCATTGTCTTTGTAGTGCATTCTCTATCATTTTCTAGCAAATCTCTGTTGTTGGCATCATTGGTGATTTGTCTCCCATTTGAGGACATGTAGGAATGTATGACGAAGGTTCACAAGCCTTGAGCACTAACTTCCTATATTTAGATCTTGTATGAGTGAGCATACAAATAAAGATGAAGCTTAGTTACCATTAGAAGACCACTCAAAGATGATATGAAGTTGCATGATTTAATAAAGCTAATTCAAGGCTCAGGGAAGAACTTGATGGACAACCTAATGAAATGGATCCAATTAGGTTATGTGCAAAAACAATTTAATTAATAGAGGTTAGAATTTAGAAACATGTAGAGTGCAATTGAACATGAAAAGCATGGAAGGCATTTCACAACATATGTTGAATTATAAAAATAAATTTGTATTACAAGAGTGCAATGCATTATTGTGAGAATGAATGGACGATGGCTATGCCTTGTTACTCCTCTCTAACCCACAAAGAATTGCTATGCACATAAATATTAAAGATACAAAGAGGGAGGAATATGAAGCATCAGATAGGACTGAGATATGCTCCATCAACTTTCATAATTGCTCACAACTATTGAAGACTAGTCAAGCCCTGTGGTACCATGGAAGTTGAGTTAAGATTTTTGGTTTGATGCGCGGGTGTTGAGAGGGAGGAATATGAAGCATCAGATAGGACTGAGATATATCCTGCTTCAACTTTCATAATTGCTCACAACCGTTGAAGACTAGTCAAGCCTTGTGGTACCATGGAAGTTGAGTTAAGATTTTTGGCTTGATGCGTGGGTGTTGAGCTAGATGAGCACCCTATGGACAAATTTGCTAATGTTGTCAATCAACACCTACCATGTACAGTAAGATTTGGTGATTTAGATCCTTGTGGATTGATTAATTGATATTTGGATTGAGTTGTTGAGGAAGTGAAGACCATATTTTCTGCAAAGGAGTTCACTAACTTTGAGAGAGAAACCGATGACAAAAATAGAAGACAAAACACAAGTGGAGGTAGAACTCTAGGCCCAAGTTGATGTAAAAGTCTCAAGCGGGTCTTCATTGGATGATAATGATTGTTGATTATATATAACAAGATGATGTGTATTGTTCTACTTTTTGGGTGTAAATCTAATATAAAAAGTACTCGAGTTATCTAAACATTGATAATTTGCATGTTATTTAGGTTTATTTTTCAAATTTATATATATTATTATTATGCCAAGTCTTGAGTTTGAGTTAGCCTTCATAGTTTTTCCTCCATTCAAATTTTTTAACTATGGTCTTAAGCACATGGTAAAAGCTACAATATCTAATTAATCATGGCGAATAATATACAATGTAGATATTGTTAGCCTTGTTTCATATAGTTTTTGTGTGGTACCTCTAGAAAATGATAGCATGGGAACTATGAACTAGGGGAGGGATAGCTTGTAATAATTATCAATCTAACACTTTGCCTTTCACACTTGTATTTTAATGTGTAATAGCTATTCACCATAGATAGTTAGTGCCTCTCGTTTGCTTTCTACATGACATCTCGATTGATGTGGCTTCAAAATAATGTGAGTTAGTGCTTCTGTGTTGTTGGATGAGATCAATTGTGATGCCTTGTTTTGGCTCGGGATGTTTTCTTTGTGCCTTGTGTGATTGGTTGAGTGCACCTTATGCTTTGTCGGATATTTGCTTGTGTTGTATGATCATATTGGACCTGTGAGAGGTTTGTACCTTCGGGGTGATCTAATTTATGCCGTTGCATTGACAAGTTCTTTTTGCCCTTATGCCTGATTGTGAGAACCATTATGCTTTGGCTTGTTGCATACCTGATTTGGGATGCTAGACCTCCTGAGACTGTTTTCTGGGTTTTGTACTCATTGTGTTCTTCGTGATTTGGTCTGAGCCTAATTCCTTTATGTGATTTGGTGACTATTCCCATGTTATGATTTAATATGAGCATTGTGAGATGTACCTAGTTCAGTTCAATCTTGTGTTCATTTCGAGATTACTATTGTGGTTATGATGGTATTTGGTTTATATGATTCATGAGACATTGCTGATTATATGGCTTATGATGTGAGTGATGGTTCCACTGATGTATGTGCCAATGGCTACTAGATTATGATTGTTATCTTGTTTAGATGTTATCCGGATTGGGGATCATTATATTTGTATCATGATGTTATTCCGTGATTATTCGTGTGATGTGAGCCGGTGGTTGCACTATGTGATGCATTTGATTACCGTACATTATTTCGCTTACCCGTATCATTGCTGATTTAAATGTTAGATTATGTTGTTATTACTTTTTCGATCATATATGCATAATGATGCTTTCTTGATGTGACATGATGTTCTATGATGATATCTGGTGTATTTTGCTTTTGAGAACATTGTATTCATATATAATGATGATTATCATTGATTTCCTATTTTATTGTCCCTTATATGCTGTTGGGTATTTTATTGAGATTTTCACTGATATATACTCATATTGTTGTAAATGATTATTTAATGTTAATATTAAACGAGATGATGTTCACTGCTAAACTCATACAATTGTTTATGAATTATGCCCGATGCGATTGTACGAAGTGAGATGAAGTCGTAGTTACTCATCCGTGAGGTCCATACAATGTCTCGTTCTCCTTCGTTATTTGATATCATGTATGCTCATGTGCTTCGTCTATTTATACTATGAGCTGCTACACTTGATGTTTGTGTGTTTCAGTGAATAAGTACCAGACATTGTTCTGCCTGAGCTATAGGTTTGAGCGTGTTGTAATAGGCTACCTTGTTCTGTTGTTTTTTTCTTTGTTTCTAATAATTGTAATTTTGTCAAACAGCTTGCTTGCAACCCAAATGCTAAGAGTTCAGTCTGCTCTTACACACTTTTTCAGACCTAATGCAACCCTAGTAGGCCACGTATGGCTTACTCTGAATCAGCTCAGATTTGGTATGACCCCTTGGGAACTTCTACAACACTCTTCTCAGCTTCTTTAACCTGTACGACCCAATATAATGCACTTTCCAGACTTCTGCAACTGATATGAAATGATTGTAGACCTGGACGTTGCTGCTCTAGCGTTAAAAGACTTGTTCAACCCTTGTATTCTTCCTCTCAGCTCAAATGGCTCAATTCTGGGCTAAACCAGACTTGTATGGCATGAAATACTTTCACCAAATGATGCAAAAATCTCTGCAATATATCAAAATACTGTAGCAGCGTCACTGTAGCACAACACTGTAGCTACGTCACTATAGCAGCACAATTTTTTTTCCTTGAAGCTTAAATCAATTCCTTCTAATTGTGTCTTTCAACAACAAGAAGATTGCTAGCAAAAAGGGTTTGCATCCTCCAAGTCCAAAGAGAAGAAATCTCCACAATCACCAAATTCACGCAATATCCAAGCATGCTGAAAAAGAGATCCATCTCTTTTTAAACACTTTTCCATTAGCTTCTCCTTTCAATTTGCCAATGTGGGATAAATCACTCTTTCCATTAAAATATCATTTCCCACTAGAAGAATAAAGTATACTTTTAAATAATAAAGTAACTTTAATAAAAAATAGTTTAATATATTTGTCACTTTAGTAAATAAACTATTTAAATCTTCAGACTTAAAAATAAAATAGCAAACGAACTTGGAATCTCATGTATGATAGCTCGTTGGAAAGAGCTCGACGAAACAGTCCAAGTTCAATACTAAAATGCCTCTCGTTGAGCCCTCTATCGAATTACTATAAATAGTAAGCGTCTTGAAACCCTACCTAATCAACTCTGATTGGCCTAAAACTGAAATTGCCTAGGCCAAATCCTTCTCTGATCGGGGTAAGGTCCAGGTTAGCCCACGAGACCAAGACGAAATGGGCTAACAACACGTCAAGTTGATGAGCTATAAAGGGGAGATTACAGTCCGCCCCCCTTGAAATTGCTTGTCCTGAAGCAATCTCAACTCTGGATGTTGTAAGATGTACTCACCCTCCCATGCAGCATCCTCTACCGGCAAGTTCCTCCATTTCACCAAATATTCTCTGATAGTCCTTTTCCGAAGGGTGCTCTCTCTGGTATCTATGATAACCTACAAAACTAGAATAAGCTTCCCCTCTTTATCTAGAGGAGGTAACTCTGCTGAAGGTATCACATTGTGACCCAATGCCTGCTTGAGGCGAGACACGTGAAATACATTGTGTACCCTGCTATCTGCCGACAACTCCAACTCATAAGCCACCTCTCCTACTCTCCTGTTAACAGTGAATGATCCATAATAGCATGGCTTCAACTTTTCTACACCACTTTTCTTGAGAGTGGAGTGTTTGTACAACTGTAGCATGAGATAAACCATGTCATCAGCCTCAAATGACCTCTTAATTCTACGCTGATCTGCATATTGCTTTTGCTGGTTTTGAGCTTTCTGGATGTTTTCCTTCAAGGATCTCATAATGTCCTAGCTCTCCTGCAATAGATCCTTGGCTTTAGGTACTCTGCTGTCCCCAAACAATAAGTCCAAGAAGCTCAGAGCCTCATATCCATATAGGGCCATGAACAGAGACATCTGAATGGACATGTGGTAAGTAGTATTATAACAATATTCTCCCAAATGTAACCACTTCACCCATGCCTTCTTCTGTCTTGCAATTTAATTGCAGAGGTATCCCTCTACCCACTTATTGACAATCTTTGTTTGTCTGTTTGTGGGTGATAGCTGGTACTAGGGGTGAGCTTTGTCCCACACAACCCGAAGAGCTCCTACCAAAAATTGCTCACTTACTGCCCCTGTCACTGACAATGTATCTTGGCAACCTGTGCAATCTGAATACCTTCGTGAAGAACAACTTTGCTACCTGGGCTGCTGTATATGTGGAAGCAATGGCAAAGAAGTGCGCAAATTTAGTCATCCGGTCCACCACCATATAAATGCAATCCCTACCTTGGACCTTGGGTAGGCTCGTGATAAAATCCATTGACACACTGTCCCATTTCCTCTCCGGAATGGGTAGGGGCTGCAACAAACCACCTAGGAATGAGTGCTTATGTTTATTTTGCTGGCACACCGGACACTCTCTCACATACTGTAGCACATCTGTTTTGAGCCCCTTCCACGTGAAGCACTCTCTCACCTGTTTGTAAGTTTTAAAGTATCCCTGATGTCCTGCCATATGTGAGTCATGAAAAGCTCTTAAAATCTTCTGCTTAATAGCAGATCGCGACACCAATAAAATCCTGTCCTTGTAGATGATCAAGTCATTTACCACCAAATACCTCTCATCCTGCATAGTGCCATCAATAATACTCGTAGCCCACTTGTCCTATGTATACTTTACAGAAATCAACTCTCCGATCATCTGCTATCACTCCCAAAGTGCACAAGTGAGGTCTTTGGGATAAGGCGTCAACAACAATATTTTTCTTCCCTTTGACAAAGACTATGTCAAAGTCATAAGCCTGCAATTTGCTGACCCATTTCTGCTATCTGTCATTTAAATCTTTTTTCGCAAGGAAATGTTACAGATTGTTATGATTAGTTTTATCTATGAATTTGTTGCTCACCAAATACTGTCTGAATTTAGCCAATGCGTGCATGATGACTAACATTTTCTTGTCGTATATGTTGTAACTCCTCTCAACACCTCTCAACTTCCTGCTGTCAAATGCAATAGGGTGCTTATCTTGCATTATGACTGCCCCAACACCTTCTCCCTTGGCATCACAATGTAGCTCAAATGGTTTGCTAAAGTTTGGAATGGCTAAATCCAGGCAAGTGCTCAACTCCTTGAACCTGTCAAAACACTGCCGATCTCTGTTTGTCCACTCAAATGCATCCTTCCGAGTCAAATTTCTGAGAGGAGTTGCTGACTGTGAATACCCTTTTACGAAACGACACTAGAACCCACAAAGACCCATAAATCCCTTGAGCTGTTAAAGACTCCTAGGTGGCGGCCAATCCATAATTGCCCGGATTTTATCTGGATCCATACGAACACCCTCAACACTGATAATGTGTCCTAAGTATAACAACTCAGTCATCCCAAATTCACATTTTGACATCTTAGCATACAGGGACTCCCACTCTAGGATGCTCAACAAAGTATCAATATGTTTCAGATGCTCCTCCCACGTCCTGTTGTAAATAAGTATATCATCGAAGATTAGCAGAACAAACCTCCTCAATTGTTCTCTGAATACCTTGTTCATGCAAGACTGAAAGGTGGCAGGCACATTAGTCAAGCCAAAAGGTATGACTAGAAACTTGAAATGCCCATGGTGGCATTTGAATGTTGTTTTCTCAGCATCATCCTCCCGAACTCAAATCTGATGATAACCAGATCTCAAGTTTATCTTAGAGAAGTAGCAGGCTCCATGTAGTTTATCTATAAGCTCATCTATGTGAGGAATCGGGTATTTATTCTTGATGGTCTTCTTATTCAATTCCCTGTAATCTATGCAATCCGAAAAGTCCCATCCTGTTTGACCAAAACCACTGCTGAAGTGAATGGATTCTTACTAGGTCTAATGTGTCCCATCTCGAGGAGCTCCTTGATAGCCTTTTCGATCTCATCTTTATACCTCTTCGGATGCCTCTAGGGAGTAACAATCAACGATTTAGCTCCCTCCTCGAGCTCTATCACATGTTCACTTCCTCTATCCGGTGGTCTACTTGGTGGTATATCTCCAAACACTTTGGTGTGTTTGGTCAACAATTCCTAAATCTCTGGAGGGTACTCACGCTTCTGCTGCTCAGTGACCTCTGGTATCGCTAAGATCTTTGTTGCCCACTGCACCTGATCATGTCGCACTAACCTCTCCATCCGCCTGGGTGATACCACTTTAAATCCACTGTCTGATAATGCTCTAAGCACCACTTTTCTGCCCTGGTGCTCAAATCGCAACTCCATTTTATCTAAGTTAAAAGTGAATTCATGGAGAGACTTCATCCAGGTCATGCCAAGAATGACATCATAATCTTCCGTTTTGACTACATAAAATTTTCCCACCATGTCATAGTTCCCCAATCCGCATATGCAGATCAATAATCATACGAGTGCTCTGTAACTTATGTCCGCTAGCCACTATAATTCTGAAGCCCTCATGCCCCTCAGTTTGAAGCCTTGTCCTCTTGACCAGTCTCTCTGCGATAAAAATATGAGTAGCTCCTGTGTCCACCAATGTAATAGCTCGCTGCCCCTATATTAAACTTCTCACCCTAAAGGTTATTGCCTGCTCATTGTTAATCTTTTCAGATTATAGCAAGGGAAATACAATCTATAGAGGTCTTTCAAGTGCTAAGACACAGGATATAATAAATATTCACAATTAAGGAAATATAATACTCGGATTTAAAGGTTTGAATTTATTCTTTGGTTGACTTCAAATCTGCACTTTGTATTCTTCAAATTTGCCCTTCAATGTTGCCTTCGAGGACTGATATGAATCTGTTCTTGAAGTTCTTCAATGAGCTATCAAATCCGTTCTTCTAGGGCTGCTCTAAATTCTGCCCTAGTTTGCCCTTGTTGTCTGCCCTAATTCGCTCTTCTAGGGCTACACAATTTTCCCTCTATGGCTGCTCGATCTGCCCTTATATGTCTGCTACGATCTGTACAATTCGTCCTTCTAGGGCTGCTTAATTCACCACAATAGCAGATGTAATTTCTGCTTGATCCGCCCCCTTTTATGATTCTTATTCGCTCTTGATTATGCTACTTAAGGCACCAATTTGATCCTCTAATTTACTTCTCAAGTTCGCCTAAAGAAGTTTGATATAAATCACTCAATATACAATGTAAATCTGCTCAAGTACTTTTGCTCATCCAACGATCTTGCTGAGGAAGAAGGCAACGTTATGTTTTTGGTTGCTTCTTACCTTCTCCAAGTCGCTCTAATATACGAGCTTATTAAGATAAACTCTTGGCCTCCCAAGTTGGCCGACTTGACTCCATAATAATAATATATTCTTTTATATTATTTGCTCCATATTTAATTATTAAAATCAATCCTTAATAATAATTAATAAATATAACCTTTTATATTTATTATTATTATCCAACCGATTTTATCATAATTAAATATATCAATAATATATCTGTTAGCCGTAAAGTTGTGTTACCGTCGGATGTTAGTTGCCGACGGAGGTAAAAGTTGTGTTACCGTCGGATGTTAGTTGCCGACGGAGGTAAAGTTGTGTTACCGCCGGATGTTAGCTGCCGATGGTTGAGAAGGGTGACGACGTTTGGTTGCACCTCTTCGGATTGTATATGAATATTGTACTTGCTCATTGGAAGACACTATTACTGTAACCTTGGGGAATGATTAATGAAAGCATTTATTATTCTATGATATATTCTGTGTGTAATATATTTCCTGTACTATGTCTATGCATTATTAAGTTACCCGTGACGGTAAACAATATCCAATATATTAATTATTATTATTGTCACTTTGTCCAATGCGTTGATCTTTGCCGTAAAGGCCAAAACATTAACACTCCCTCTTGGACTTGAGGAAAAGATCAACCTATAGATCTCCCATCTATAGTAGGACTCAAAAACATAACCACAATGGATTCCTTATCCAATAGTGTCATAGATATCACATCTATCATCTTATCAAACATGATGAAAACATAAGTCACACATGTATTCCATCAATCCATGATAATATTCCGAACATCAAGTACCAATGATATTTATCAAGTGCTCTAAGTATTGGCCTATAGTCATTACGACTATGATGTCTACCACATACTCAACCTTGAGTCTAACACACTCAATCATGATATTCATCAATAACTTACCGAAATCAAGTCCATGATGTCATCATATCAAATCCATGATACCAAGAACATTGGCTTACCGAATACCAAGTCCATCGAATTCATGATGTCACCATATACTCTCTTGTGGATCTAAGATCCCTGAACTTCAAGGACTCAACCGATATCAAATTCATGATATCAACAACATTGGCTGAATATCAAGTCCATGATATTCACTAAATGCTCCGAGTAATGGCTTACTGACATCAAGTCCATGATATCACCATGTACTCAACCTGGATCCACGAGTCACAAGGACTCAACTGATATCAAACCCATGATCTCAACAACATTGGCCGAATATCAAGTCCATGATATTCACTAAATGCTCCCAGTAATGGCTTCCCGACATCAAGTCCATGACGTCTCCATGTACTCAGCCTGTGGATCCAAGATCCACGAGTCACAAGGAATCAGCTGATATCAAATCCATGATATCAACAACATTGGCCGAATATCAAGTCCATGATATTCACTAAATGCTATGAGTAATGGCTTCTCGACATCAAGTTCATGATGTCTCCATGTACTCAACCTGTGGATCCAAGATCCACGAGTCACAAGGACTCAACCGATATCAAATCCATGATATCAAGACCTGATCCATAACAAGGATGTTAGCCATATAAACATAAGAATTAGCACATAAATCTTATCTTATGAAACCATATGACCAGTTTGCTATATATAACCAAGTGCAAACTAAATGTGTTCAGCTATGAAATATGTCAATATAATCATATGCCAACATATATAAATTCGTGCATGAAATATGCCAACATATTTATGTTCCCGCATATGTAAAGTATGCCAATAGCATATTAATGATATTTAACCAGTTTTGCTAATAGCAAGTAGTCAGCCAATAAATAATTAGCTTTGCCAAAAACAAATAATCAGCTATGTCAATCAGTTATGCCCATAACAAATAATCAGTTAGATATGCAAAGAAACAACTATACTAATCAGCTGTGAATGTTCCCATACATATGTCCAAGCAAAGTATGCATCCATGCATAATGTATGTTCTTCATATATGCATGTCATGGTATCATAATGTATGTATCCAATAAAACAGTTAATGTTCCCATACATCTATACCAAAGTGAAGTATGCAGTTCCTACACATTCATAATCTGCTAATAACAATTAACTAGCTATGTCAAACAGCCATGTCAAAAGGAATGATCCCGTACATTCATACAATTAGAATGCAAAAAGTAAAGAAAGGAGTTTATACTGCAAAACCAGGTTTAATTGAGCCCATGATTAAACTCCCTCTTAAGTCAAGCACTAAGGTTGGTTTCCTTCTACAGAACCACACAGGGATAAAATTGTTAGTATGCCCATGATTCATATTATTCATGAATGTTTAAAGTCATACTAGGTTATTATCTGTGGGGCCTGTGCCACTCAAGATGATCTACTCCCTTTGGAACAATATGGTGAGAGGTTTATACAGATCCTATCTTCTCCCTCTAAAGCTTAGGTTTACCTTATAGTGTCCGCAAGGTTAGACTCCCTCTCAATGTATGTTTCCAGATATTTTGTAATTTACCCTAAGAAGGTCAATCATAGTTTCAAAACATGCAAGAATGTATTGACACAATTTTACCCATATCTTTTCAGCCAATTATGAGATGGTTTCACAACATAGGAGTCAATCAATATTACGAGTAGAAGGACCAATGATTTTGCATAATCCTAGATCTTGATGCAAATCAAAACCCTCGTAAAATGTAATTAGATGTAAAGTCAAATTACTATTTGAGCCAAACCCCGGTTGCCATAGTATTTCTTAGTTTTGAAAGAGTTAGATTGAATTCCTAAATCTGAAAATGGATCTTTTACTCTACCTAGGTTCTGATACCATGTTAATGTTTTCAGATTATAGCAAGGAAAATACAATCTATAGAGGTCTTTCAAGTGCTAAGACACAGGATATAATAAATATTCACAATTAAGGAAAGATAATACCCGGATTTGAAGGTCTGAATTTATCCTTTGGTTGGCTTCAAATCTGCACTTTGTATTCTTCAAATTTGCCCTTCAATGTTGCCTTCGAAGACTGATATGAATCTGTTCTTGAAGGTCTTCAATGAGCTATCAAATCCGTTCTTCTAGGGCTGCTCTAAATTCTGCCTTAGTTCGCCCTTGTTGTCTGCCCTAATTCGCTCTTCTAGGGCTACTCAATTTTCCTTCTATGGCTGCTCGATCTGCCCTTATATGTCTGCTACGATCTGTACAATTCGCCCTTCTTGCTTAATTCACCACAATAGCAGATGTAATTTCTGCTTGATCTGCCCCCTTTTATGCTTCTTATTCGCTCTTGAATCTGCTACGTAAGGCTCCAATTTGATCCTCTAATTTACTTCTCAAGTTTGCCTAAAGAAGTCTGATACAAATAGCTCAATATGCAATGTAAATCTGCTCAAGTACTTTTTCTCATCCAACAATCTTGCTGACTCTAATTCGCTCTAATATATGAGCTTATTAAGATAAACTCTTGGCCTCCCAACTTGGCCGACTTGAGTCCATTATAATAATATATTCTTTTATATTATTTGCTCCATATTTAATTATTAAAATCAATCCTTAATATTAAATATAACCTTTTATATTTATTATTATTATCCAACCGATTTTATCATAATTAAATATATCGATAATATATCCAATATATTAATTATTATTATTGTCACTTTGTCCAATACGTTGATCTTTGTTGTAAAGGCCAAAACATTAACACTCATCACCTGAAAGAAGTGCAATAGTTTTCCCACCTCCTGATTCCTTTTCAAATGGTTTCTCCTCATCGCTATCCTCAGAATCAGATTGTTGTTCTGCATCTTCTACTGCTGACTCCTCAGCTGAAAAATACTCAATCTATGCTGCCTTTGATTTGATCGCACATTTGTGTGAAAAATCCTAAGGTTCTCTGCAATGAAAACATAGTTTCCTTCTCCTTAATTCATTCAGCTGATCATTGTCCAATCTTTTCGTTTCATTCTTAGGTTGAGAGTCCTTCTGAACATTTTTCTTATCCTTGTCGTTTTTAGATGAAAATCCCTTCGAATGAAACAAGTCTTTTGATGATGAAGGTTCCATGTCTCTAGCCTTCTTGTAGGCTTCCTGTAATGTGGCGGGATTGATGCCCTTAATCCATCCCTTCAAAGGTTCTTCAAGCCCATCCATGAACAACACTAATAATCTCCTCTGTGAAATATCTGTAACCAAAACCGAAAGCCTTTGAAACTCTGATACGAAGGTGTCAACTAAACCCCATTGCTTAAGCTGAGTTAATTCCTTGAAATGTAATTCCGGATCTTTTTTGTCAAAACGATCAATCAAACTCTTCGTGAACTCCACATATGAGGTAATCTGGTCGTGCCCCATAGTGACCATGCCATGATGCCACTACTTGTGTGCTATGCCATCTAGATTCAATGCTGCAAATTTAATAGCCTCTCTTCCGGCATTGGGTTTAATTGGAAGTAGGTATTTACCTTTTGTACCCATACTATGGTAGTGGTTTTTCTGGATCCATCAAAGTACGGTAGAGTGAGATTGCTCACTTTCTTCTGTAAATCACTATGTTGTCCCCTATCACCCGTGCATGGCAAATGCTTCACCCTGACATCCATATATTCTCTAAAAGAAATGGTTGCCCGAAATTCCTCTCCTCCATATTCCCAATCTCTCAGAAACTGTGCCTGCAACTCTATAATTTGTGGCTCATTTTCCTGTTGAACTAGAATTCTAGGTGGAAAGGTGGGTATGAGAGTTCTCGAACACACTGTTCTCATTGCTCTAGAGCCCTGGCCAAAATTATCTTCCACATGTCCTCCATTGGCACCGTTCTATCCATTGTGTCCATCATTGTTTCCTCTGTTATTTTCTCCATTGTTTCCTTCGTTATCACCTCCATTATTACCTCCGATATTTAAATTCATTCCCGTTTCCCTAGCCATCATCTGCATCATAAGCTCCATCCGCTAGCTCTGTTCCTAAGCCCTTTGTTCAGCCAAATGCTATCCATGTGCCAAAGTGTCCAATTACTGTAAAAATCTCTCCTCACCAGGATCTCCAACATTCCTGTCATCCATGTTTCTAGTAACCTGTTCACTTGTATCAATATGAACTTTCGGATTTCTTTGTGCTTCCTGTCTTGTTTTCAGTAAGGCCCTGTTTCTCTGTGTATTATAATGATGAGTTAATGGATGCACATTCCAATCAGTCATGTCACTGCCTGTTCATTCTGTATTGTACCCACCAGGATGGCATGATACACTGCTCTAATACCACTGTAATAGGCTACCCTGTTCTGATGTTTTTTTCTTTGTTTCTAATAATTGTAATTTTGTCAAACAGTTTGCTTGCAACCCAGATGCTGAGAGTTCAGTCTTCTGTTACACACTTTTTTCAGACCTGATGCAGCCCTAGTAGGCCACGTATGGCTTACTTTGAATCAGCTCAGATCTGGTATGACCACTTGGGAACTTCTACAACACTCTTCTCAACTTCTTTAACCTGTACAACCCAATATAATGCAATTTCCAGACTGCTGCGACTGATATTAAATGGTTGCAGACCTAGGCCTTGCTGCTTTAGCATTCAAAGACTTGTTCAACCCTTGTATTCTTCGTCTCAGCTCAAATGACTCAGTTCTGGGCTAAACTAGACTTGTATGACATGAAACATTGTCGCCAAATGATGCAAAAATCTCAGCAATATAGCAAAATACTGTAGCAGCGTCATTGTAGCAGCAAGTTATTTTTTCCTTGAAACTTAAATCAAATCCTTCTAACTGTGTCTTTCAATAGCAAGAAGAATGATAGCAAAGAGGGTTTGCATCCTCCAAGTCCAAAGAGAAGAAATCTCCACAATCACCAAATTCACACAATATCCAAGCATGCTGAAAAAGAGAGCCGTCTCCTCTTTTTAAACGCTTGTCCATTAGCTTCTTTCAATTTGCCAATGTGGGATAAATCATTTTTTCCATTAAAATATCATTTCCCACTAGAAGAATAAAGTATACTTTTAAAGAATAAAGTGACTTTAATAAAAAATACTTTCATATATTTGTCACTTTATTAAATAAACTATTTAAATCTTCAGACATTAAAATAAAATAGCAAACGAACTCGAAATCTCATGTATGATAGCTCGTTGGAAAGAGCACGATGAAACGCTCGAAGTCCAATACTAAAATGCCTTCCACTGAGCCCTCTGCTGACTTACTATAAATAGTAAGTGTGGAAAACCTGCCTAATCAACTCCGATTGGCCTGAAACTGAAATTGCCTATGCCAAATCCCTCTCTGATCCCTGTGAAGTCCTGGTTAGCCCACAAGACCAAGAAGAAATGGGCTAATGACACATCATAAATTGATGAGCTAGAAAGGGGACATTATCCCCGACAATAGCACAGGAGATAGTTTTACCGACCATTCATTATTGAGCCAATATCATCCCTGTATGGACAATGTATCATAGTTTCACCTGCCGTTCATTTTTGAGCCAATATTGTCCTTGCATGGACAATGTATCCTTAATTTATATTATACCTCCGGTATGTTTGGGTAAATCCAGACTTAATATGCATATTGTGATAGACTAGTATTCGTGTCTATGCATTTAGAGTTCTCGCAATCGTCACAGTTGATTTATAGAATTAAATGTTGATTTCTAATGTTGAAGGTTATTGTTATTTACCGGTTAATTTGCCGTAGTTGAATTCCATTTAATTGGAATTGGATTATTTTATGCAGTGGATTTTGGGAAAGTATATAGTTTGTTTTAAATTTATTTATTTTTAGTCATTTTTTTGAAAAGTGACTTTATATTTGGGAAAAGAGTTCATTTCCCTCACTTTGTTTTTGGAGAAATGCGGATTTTGCTCCAATTCGCATCGGAGAAAATCAGTCTTTTGCTCTTTGTGATCAATTCGCTTGTCAGATTCCTGTGGTAACGACTCATTGGAATCGTGCCGCAATTGCTCCTGCTTCTGTGGAGCCATTTTTTGTTTTGCGAAGAATTTATTTTCTTCTGCCCATTTATGTGTCTACAACTTGTTGTGAGGTAGGGCTTCTTGTATTTTAATCGTTTCTCAGCTATTTTAGTTGATTTTTGTTTGTAAATGCATTGTGGGATGGTCATTAGAGTTTTTCACACATTTCCTTATGCTTTTATCGCCCGATTGGGCTTGTGTGACTTATGAGGTTTTTGATTGGAAAATTACCGTCATGAGGCTATTCATTTCCTCTGGTAAGGGCTGACTAGGGTTAGAAAATATTATATACAATTAATTAAAAGAATTCATTGAAAGGGCTGACCAAAAAGGAAATAATTCCAAATAGGTTATTTATCAAAAGAGGACAACTTGATTAAATGATTGAAGGCAGCAATCACCGATTATGACCTTCAGGTAGCACTTCATGAAAAGTGGTAACCTTTTTGAGCTTTGATTTCTGGGTTTTGATTGTGTGTATTTTTAAGCATCAACGTTTCGGATCACACTCCGTGATCCATCATCAGGATGTAAGAGCAAAAAAGGAATTGTAAAAATAAGTTGCAGACTTGGTTTCACTCAGGAGATAAAAAGGATGGTAGGGGTGAGAGAGGAGGCACAACAACCGAGGGGGAAGACAAGACAACCTGAAAACAAAAAAGACCCCAACCAACAAAGAGAAATAATAATAATAATAA
>MU227627.1:46988-60880 GCA_018584345.1 Thuja plicata | reverse complement strand
CCCCGTCCTCATACTGGGGACGTTCCCGTCTCGGAGACTTGGCGTCCCCACGTCCCCCCACCACTGCCTTCGCACCACCAAGTTGTTGTTGGGACGTGGGGATGGCCAGATGTCCCCGGGACAGCCTAGGCATCCCTCGACCATCCCGAGGACGTCTCCATTGATGAGGAGTTTACCTTGGGGGATGATTAGAGGCCTCCCTTCACTACATTTTGACATGATTTTGTACTTGTTTTGATATCTGAATGTCATGCTACTCATTGTTATCATCTTTATGATATTTTTGATATAATATAAATCAGAATCTTTTATTTGCCGATAGTTTGAATTTTTAATAGTAATTGGTAATTCAATATTTAATGTTCAATGTTCAATGTTCAAGTACACTGTATTTTGTATTGGGTATGTTGCAATTTTGCTTTGTTTAAGTATTTGGTATAATTAATTCTTATACTGTTATACATCATTTCGTAACTAGCATTTCAAGTACTATATGCATAGTATATTACAGCCCCCCCTCCCCTCCCCCCCACTGTCGTCCCCAAATTGAAGCCCTTTTTTCCCCCGTCTGTTGTCCCGACGTCCCCGAGTACTCGTGTTACACTGGAATTATCTTAAATAATGTATTTGTTTTGGATCGGTAATAATGGTTATATTTATTAATAATAGCAAAATATATATAGTCATAGCTGTTCTGATAAACACCAAGTTTGTCCCTTCACTACCTGAAAACGTATCAATATCGTCTAAAAAATGGATTGGTATCAAAACCAAAATCCAAGAGCACACTATACTTTCTACATTCTTTACTATTTAGACTACTACCATTGCCCCTACTATTACAAAACTATACATTAGCAGTTCGAATAAAATTTAACAACATGAACAAAAAACAGTATAAGCAGACTCCATTCCTTATACTTTCCTTGCCTTGCCCATCAGTGCATTCACCCAAAAGTCCTCTGGTGCATTAACCACTGCTTTATTCTCCTTTTTTATTATCCTTTCCTCCTTGGCCACCCTTTATTTCTTCTTCTCCAATTCTTGCGCCTATAGGTGACCCTTTAGTAAAGCCCATCCATTCATTGCGTCCTCCCTCCTGGAATTATCGCTTCACACAAGGGCTTGTATTCTTTTGAGGTGCCTTCTACCACCTGCCAATTTCCTTCTGCAACCCTAAATCCGACTCCTGGCTTTGTCGTCACCACCATTGGGATTAAACCGCTCATCCATTCTAGTTTGACACACACTTTCATCACCCACACCGATGTTTCCTTTGTGTCTATTTCCAAAGCCCAAGCCAATAGAGCCGAAGAGATGTCAATGTTGAATTTGTACCTATGGTTTGAGAACGTAAATTCATTCTCCAAGAGCAACTCAATAATTTGCCAGAACTATGGATTGTCAACCATGAAAACACTCTTCATTCTCTTCCTTGTTACCTCCTCCAAGAAGCATTGTTGTTGCCTCACCCTCCTCAAAGTGAAATTAGCCTCCATCGTTCCCCTCTACAATCTTGCTTTGCTTTGCCAAAAGCTAAGAATGAAATGATCCCACCAAAAATTGTCTTCTCTACTAAATACTCTTTACCACCTTCTCACATGTCGAGCATTACTTACTCTAGACACATCGTTGTTGAGAGTAGGAAAGTACTCTAAGCGTCTCCCATGTCATCTTCGCAAGGATGAACCATCAGTACTATTAATTTCACTACTTATTAATTCTCGCCCCTTATTCCCCTTACACTCATATCATTACCTTCCTCAGTAAAAACATGTCAAAAAATCATTCGTCCAATGGCTATTGGGCTGTAAAATATTGGTTTAATTTAAACTTTCAATATTAAGTTTTAGCTTTACCACCTTCCTCCTTATGAAAATTGCCCCTTTCACCTTGAAGAACAATGTCATCCAGATGATCTCCAAACTCTACACACGTGCCATAATTAGAGCTTTTACAAGGATTCTAGTTCTAAATCCTTTCTGTCTATCTCCCAAAAATCTTCTAGCAACGCCTCTTTCATTAGCTCTGTCAACTTCACACCAACTTTAGACATAGTATTTGCTGCCTCATTCCCTTCACGCTTTACATGGTAAACTTTGAAGTTTGAAAATGTATCTATTAGTGTGTTAATTCTTTTAAAAAATTTGTTCGAGTTTCACACTTCTGGCTCTCCTTTAGCACTTGCATTAACAATGATTTGTGAATCCCCTCCTTCCAAGTGAAGTTTATCCACACTAAGTTTCTTGGCTACCATTACCGCTATAAGGGCCGCCGACACTTAAGTCTCATTGTTAGTCTCGTCACAGAGTCCTTTTGCCCCCACCTCAAGAATGTTTCCTTTGCAATCTTGAGCCACACAGTCGGCTCCTGATGGGCTCGAATTGCCCTGGGAAGCCCCATAAAAATTAAATTTAATCTACCTTTTTTTCCGGTGGAACCCAATTTTCCTTCACCTGCTTACTCATTGGATTAACCCAACTCTGCTCATAAACAAGCCTATCTTAAATAATGTATTACATTTGACAATATTTTATTTTATTTTTTGGTAGGTTAATAGCTGCTAAGGGGCAACACCCATTCTATTAATAGTAGAAAGTACTACACTCACAAAATAGTCTTATGTAGTCCACTTGGGATACTCCAACCATCTCTCCCTTTGGCTCCAACAGAGAAAAACAGGAGAACTAAGACAGTCTATAACAAAACAGTCATAAAAAAGCAATAAGGTACCAAACTATAAACCTTTGAGAAAACCTATAGATGTTGCATATATTATTTTCCTAAAACATACTATATAGAAACTAAATAAAAATAGAAAAAATGATGTGGCCATTAGACACCTCTTGCCTTCTTCCTTGCCAAAGCTCTGGATGGGACATAGTCCACATGAGAAGCCATATTTGCACTGTTAGGTGGAAAATCCTTGACCGCCTCTGACAACGTTTCTTCCTTGATAACCCCACCCGTTTCGGACTCATCCTCTTCATTGTCGAGGCCTTTGCTTCAAATAATTCTTTATCCAACCTTCACCCTCATTGAGTATGACTCGAAAAATAGTCTTGAAAAACACATGTTTTTGGCAATTGTGGGCTTTCTTTTTTTAAACAACACTAGTTCCATCATGGTGATTAAGGGAAATTTCCTCACCTCCCTCTCGCAAAGGCGAACAACATAGTAGTTATGTAGAGGAATTCACCTATCACAGTCAACATTTTTCAGAACATCCCCAATTTCCCCCAAAAATTGGCCCTTAAACACTTTTTTACACAAGACTCTATCCCCCTCCTTCAAGTCCACCATTTCTAAGAGGATGGCTAAAAAATTTGCAGCCACATCTGAATTCACATGGTTCTTATGATATGCCCTAATGAACTCCCCAAAATGGTCTCCACTGCTTGGACAACCGACCAATAGCCAAAGGCAAGGATAGCTTTAGGCATCTTGTTAGAGACTTCTTCTATGAATGACATCTGACACTTCTTTGACAAAAGTCGAATAGGCATATTCGTAATGCAAGAGCAATCTCCAACTCAAAGCATTGTCTACTACATTAGTCACCACTAACCGCTCGGGTGTCAAATAGCCATGCCAATGTACGCAACTTGAATTTTGAGGTGGCGGCGGTAGGAAAGGACGACACCTCATCCCAATCTCGTGTAACATCCCAGTAACTAATTATCCGTGCCAAATTATCATTTCCAATATCAATTTGGTATTGCCTTCCAAACACCCGCCACCATTTGTAATAATAAATTTGCACATTCATAAGACGAGCCAGCTAGAGTCTTAAAGTTTATGCTCGTTCCAATCCGAGTTGGCTACTAAAAGACCCATTTCTTTGCATGTTTGGCTATCACATCTGCCTGTTCATTTCCTTCCCGATAGACGTGTAAGTTTGAAGTCTGGAAATTTATTAATGAGATCCCATATTGGTCTTAGTCATCGTCAATTTTCAATTGGGGGCATAATTCGACTGTACAACATTGACAGTAATCAATGATTCACCCTCAAGATGAAGTCTTCTCACATTCAGTTCCATTCCTAGTTCTAAACCAAGGAGGGCAGCCCGAAATTCAGCAATGTTATTTGTGGTTTCTTCTAAGAAACCCGTTTTTTCTGCCAGAATATTGCCTTCATGATCCCTTGCAATACATGTTGCTCTGCTAGGCCTACAATTACCCTTTGAGGTGCCATCAAAATTCACCTTTATCCATCCTTGCTCCAGAGCTTGCCATGTTATCTCAATATGAGATTTTGAGAAAGATCATCCTTCCTAGCCCCATTAATGGGGGCATTTGACAATATTTTATTCAAATTATGCTTATAAATGAACTACCTTCTTGACTTAAGTGGAAATTATTATTCTAGGGCAAAAATTAGGAAGATCCCAAGAAGGGACATTACATGAAGGATGAAATAATAATTTTATGATGCAACAAAATAGATTAAAAGAAAATTTATGCTCTTCACAAGATTACAATTTCAATATATTGCTTTTGATCCAATCAAACAAGATTAGAATATTTTGTAATATTATTGACCCCAAAAATAAAAATGCAAAGAAGACATCCCTATTGAATTTCTGAGAGCTTTCCAAAAATGTAAAAATTTCTGAAAATTTCTTTAATTTGTGCCCTAGAAAGCATATTTATGAAAAACCCTAATTGACAAAGATTAGATTTTTAAATTAATATTTGACCTCAAAAATAAAAATGTGATCAACATACACAAATAAAATTCTAAGAGCTTTCCAAAAATGTAAAAATTTCCAAAAAATTTGCTGATTTGCGACCAGAAAATCATACTTATGAAAAATAGTAAAATCATAATAACATGCTCAAAATTGATGTTTTAAAGCTGCTTTTTATACTGTAGGCTCCTGAGACGATCCCCAATCTTCAGTAAAAAAATTTCAGAACCGTTTGAGAGATATGATTAAATTTTTGAAAACCTTAGGGTTTCTTCCCAACTTTGTTTGCACAAGGTTAGACTTGAATTTGTTTGAACAACAAGAAGAAAACCAGCAAGGTAAGGTTAGAAAACCTCCAAGAATACTTATCAAATAATGATGTGGGTTCCACTAGGCATGTAAAGATGTGATAGTATGAAAATGTGAATCAAAACAAAGTGAACAATGCAAGAACCAAATTCACACTCACACTCACTCAATAAAGCATAAGATCTATGCATAAAAAACGAACGATAAACAATAATACCATAGCAAAGACCTTAGATTGCTTAATTGTTTACTTGGTATTACTTGAATTCTTGATGTAGATTGTTCTTAGATATTTAGGACAACCTTGATATCAACATGATAAAATAAAGGCTTGATACTTGATGCTTGATGAGGCTGATGAAATGCTAGGATAGTGCTAGGGTATGATCATGAAAGTGCTAGAAAAAAATGAATGAGTGAAGGTCTTATTTATATACCCCACTTACCTTTGATCAATGAATGAGTGGTGGTCTTATTTATATGCCCCACTTAAAATTTGATTTATTAGAAAGATCAATGGATGAAAAAATTGGAGAGAGGGTAGGACCTATAATTAGCACATAGATTGAATGAAGTGGAAGGAAAATCAGGGTGTAATGCAAAGAGGAAACAAATAAAACATTTATTTTTATTTATTTGAGGTGGCAAATTAAATAAATTATTTGAAATTTATTTGATTTTGAACAAGTGTTATCTAATTAATTAATTTTTGAAAGTTTTTTAATTATAGTGGATCAAAACATGAATTAATCATTACTAGTGGAGGGGAATGACAAATTAATTAAATAATTAAAATATAAGAAAAATTGAGATAATTAAATAAGTAAAAAATATTTAATTATTATAGATGAAGAGAGGAAATATTAGCTTAATTAAACAATTCAGAAGAAATTGTGAAATCATGATGAAATGACGAGGTAAAAATGCATTAGTCATTTTTAGATGTCGACAATAGTTTGTTGTAGGATTTTTTACAAGCAATTAGTGTTCTTTTCAATATTGTTTACTTACAAAACATCTATATTAAATGGCTTATAAGTTATGATATAGTTTGTATGTATAATGCTATGCTAAGATCTCATTTTATGGAGAAGAAGATTTGAAAGCAATGCAAGAGTTCTTCTCCTGAATATTTGTTACAAATAAGATTTTATTTTGTTAAAGAAGCTTCAAGATTTTTTTACTATTATGGAAACCATGAGTTTTGATTCAATAAATCAATTTCTGCAGAAACATGATAGAGATGTTGCTAAAAAGGAGGATCCTTTTGATCCTCTAACAGACCAAATTCCAGAGCAGCCTGTAACGTTTGCTGAAGGTGCTTCCTACAGTCTTGTGATATTGGCAGGGTTAGCTGTCGCGGCAGGTGCTGCATATGCTGTATTTAAGGAGCTTATATTTGAACCTAAAGAGTGAGGTTTTTCTTATAGTTTTGTTCTCTGTTTTAGTAATTTTTTTCTCTAAAACATATGATTCTAATGTTATAAATTAATAACACACACACACACATATTGAATAAATAAATGAACTCTTGCAGTTTGAGAATTTCATTACTTATTTCTTAGTGTTGAAATCCTGCCCATTATTGTATAAAATGCACGCATGCTATAAATATTAATGCATCTTTCCATCTTGGTTAACATATTATAGTAAACGGAAGCTAGTTTAAACTTTAGGCCATTATAATATAGAAATTACATCGGTAGCTCTGTGTTCTTTTTAGAAAATATCTTTTCAGCTATTCTATTGCCAATGAATTTTAGTCATTTGAAGTTGCAAGGCTGGAGGTTATCTGGGAGGGTAATCTTTTCGTGAGCCTTAAAACAGTTGATGGCAGATGTAATACTATTAACGCATTTTTTTCTGCATGTTTGATGGTTTGGATCACTACTGGGTTATTTTGCTAATTATCTATGTTAATCATAAATCTTGAAAAATCCCTGTTTTAGGTTTTCTTTGGGTTAATGGTTTCTTGTTTTAATTATTTAATTATCTTTTCTTATTGGTTAGTTGTAGGTTGTATAGGGGCCCATACCCAAAGATAGTAAAGCAATTACAGGCCTTAAGCTTGATAAAGGCCAAGTGGTGGAAAGAAAAGCTACAGTGTTAATAAAAAATCGCTGACAAATTGGGATCACAAAGCAAATAAGTGTATCTGATCAGTAAGATGATGGCTCAGTAGCTGAGCCATCTGAGTCTTCTGTTTTAATCGAGTCCAGGTTCCAGAGAAGAGTGATGAGCAGCATACAAAACACCACTCTTAGAGACAATTGGTCATGTGTAAATAACAGAAATCTCCAAGCTGCCATTCTGAAGGATAGCCTGTACTTGTAGGTTATTAATATACAATCTGAGTTCTTGACAATAAAGCACCTGATCAACATGTTTTTCTGTCAAAGAGGGAGACAAAACACTGACTGCCAACCAAGTGCTCCTTGAGAAATATTTTTGCTTTCCCTTCTTCTGATTCCAAAAATTGTTTTTCAGAGCTCTCCCCAACGAGAAAAACCTTATCTGCTGGTAGTATTTGGCCGTTAATGTAATCTCTGCATGCAAGCAACTGGAACATGAAATCAAGCCTGTGGACAAAATCTTTTGATGTGGATTTCCTAGTACTCTGAGAGTGGCAAACAACTTCAGGGATGCTGAAAGTTAATGTGAGCTGGAAGTGCAAGATGTCCCCACTCTATGGCAAGTCCTGGGTGGAGCATCATCTCTTCATTGCAGTAGTGCCTGTAGTCCCTGTTACTCCTGCCCAGCAAAACCCTCTGAGTAAATGATTTGTCCTGAGAAAGCTGAGGTGCCAAATAAATGCAATATCACAAGAAGAAATTGCAGTGAGGAGAAAGAGCGGCTCTATCATGTGGGAGGAGTCCATTAAAAGTTTAGATGGTGGCAGTAAAAGTCAAGCAGCAATAATATGAAATAAATTTAGTTTTTGGGTTGCAAATAAAAGGTAGGGGAGAGGAGGGTGGATGGGGGAGAATCTTTCAAGATTGGATTATTGGAATTTTCAAAGAAACCCAACATCCCAATCTTCAGTGACTTTACTTCTTTGTAGAGAAGGGGAATTGTAAAATACCTTCATTCCTAAATTATGCAGCAGGGCGAGGCCCACTAGTTGCCCAACCCACCATTCCTAATCACAATTTGCAGCTATGTTTATATAGCATTGAAGGTAGTCAGTGGGTGGAGTATCATCTCTTTGTTGGGGGTAGAAAGCCTTGTTTGAGGCTTGAACTATAGCAGTAAATTTAGACATTATCAGTCACTAGATAATCTGGAGTCATAGTAGCAAAAACCATTTGGGAAAAAAAATTGGCAAACCAAAAGTACAAGATTTTTTGAAAAAATCAGATTTAAAAAAAATGTAAAAAATTGTACAAAAAGAGACACTAAAAATTTCAACTTAAGGGCATTTCCATAGCATTGAGATATAGAGAGCAAATAAAATAGAGTTTAACCCATGAATTGTAGAAAATAGATTTTTGCTGTTTATATTCATATTCCCGATTACATAGGCAAATATTTAGTTTACTTTTTAAGAGGGCAGTCACCAAATAGTTGTCAAGTCTGAAGTCAAATATTAGCTAAGTCTATGAAGTAACTGAAATCAACATTTATCAGACTTTCTAAGGGGGCATTCACCAAATAGTTGTCTGGGTCTGAGATCAAATATTAGCTGGCTATGAAGTAACTGAGATCAACATTTATCGGACTTTTTAAGAGGGCAGGCACCAAATAGTTGTCTAAGTCTGAGATCTAGCTACTGCTAGGAATTTAGTAAATGTGGAAGCCATTTTGCAGTGATCGAGGACTTTCATTGCCATTGAGGCAAGGAGTTTTGTAGGGGTAATTCAATATTTGGAAAGCTCATCAAATCATATTCCACAATTGCAATGCTTTAAATTCCATAACGACAATTGGTAAATTCTTTATATGGAGTAGAGTTCAACAAAATGCATTTGTTTAGTTGAAGTAAAAGATTAGTAAGCCACTGATTTTGGCAAGACATAGCTTGCAAGTTGCAACTACTATTTTAGGTGGAGACAAATGTTAATAATAAATTAAATATATTAATTATAAATTACGAATCATATATATTAATTATATATTAAAAATAAAATATATACATCATAAATTTTACATTATTTTAATTTATAATTTTTTTTTGTTTTGGCAAAAGTGGAGAACCACTGATATATATAAATAAAACTGGTTCGAGGGCTCCTGGAGGAAAGAACCAGCAAGAAAACCTCCATTCCTCGCCAAAAAAGTACAATAAGGGTAATAGTCAATAGATATACCCAAGGATAAGAAGCCTATCAACTATCTCATGTCTCGATTACATAGAATTGCCTGAAAATAGAATGTCCCGATTAATTTATAATTTGTTATATAACTAGTAATATATATTAATAGTCTATAATAATTTAAAATTTTAAACTACTTCATAATATTAATTATAAACTATAGGGGTTCTCGCTCCTTCCCCATCAAAGTGCCATCTATAATAGTCCATAATAGTATAATTTTAAAGTTAGTGTATAATATTAATTATATACTTGTTCACATCAGAATCCATTGGGCGGGGCATGCGAAGAGTTTGGGTCATATCAAAGCCGCGATTTAGAGAAAATTCATTAGCTGCTTTGACGTTCTCACATGACCCTCACAATTTAGGATGATTAGGCCCTTTCAAATTCTGCTGGTGACCGCCATTGGTCCTCTCGCTCCTCTATTTAGGGTTTTCTAGAGATCAAAAAGAAAACTAAGGGAGAAAGTAACAAACTGTATCCACATCGATTCCTCACTGACATTGATTCCATCTCTTAGTCAGCCCTATTTCTGAGTGATTCAGTAATTTTTAGAGTTTTTCTAGGGTTTCACGGGTTTTCACAACGTTTTTTTCACATTTTTTGCCAGTTGTAGAGATTTTAACATGGTTTTAAAACAAAAAATCATTGAAAATATTGGGTCAACAATTTTTTCATGAATTGGGATTTTTTCGGGGAAAAATGCGACTGGCTCCACGATTCACGATTAATTGGGAATAATAACGATTTTGGGCAGATTACTGCTTCTGTCTAGACGTTAAATATTCAGTGCATATCAAGCAAAGTTCTGTTATGAAACATTTTATCTTATGTGAAATACTGTAGCAACATATTTGTTTTTATTATTCAAACTGAACATTTAATGGTAACTATATTATGTGATTTTTGGATTAGGAGATTTTTTTATGGATACATTGAAATTTGTACATCAAAATTTGATATAGATGTAGAACTTATATTGCCTCTATTAATGCTTTCTTGATCTGTGGGACAGGTACAAAATCTTCGGGAAGGCCTTGGAGAGAGTACAGAATGACAGTCAGGTGAATAGATGATTTATTTGTTCTTCTTTTACAGAAGTCTTTGGGTTGGGTTATTATGTTGTTGAATGTGGAATTATTAACGCATTTTATTGACTTGGAACTTATGTGTTGTCAGGTTAAAGTTCGAATAGGATCTCCCATCACTGGGTATGGCCACGAAAGTAGGAATCGTGCTGCCCGCCAGCGAATCCCTAATCGAAAATGGACTGATGAAGATGGAGTTGAACGTGTTGAGGTAAGCACTTAAGTCAGACAATATAACTATAGCTCAACATGAAATTAAATCTTCTAAAGAATCACTTAAAAGTTGAGTTTGAATGCTAGTTTGGAACCATTTTCATTTCTTAAAAAACTTAGTACATAAAAGGTGTAATGTCCCCTGTCCGGCTAGCTTGGAATATCAGAACAATGTTATCAAAACATCAACTGCATGGGACTTCTTTCTTTAAAAGATTTGCAAATATAAGTTATTTACCTCGATGTCAAGAATTTTTTCGGCAATAGACTTGTATTATGATGAAGGTTTCTTGGTTCAATGAGTATGATATCATGTAAGGGTAATGTTGTTCGGATAACATTGTGTGTTTATGCAAGGGGTTCCCTTTTGATCAACCCGATTGCTTGGCTTATAATGATCTATGTCCCCAATATTTATATATGTAGAAATGCCCAATGTGCTTTTTTGCTAAGAATTGAAATAGATCATTTCTGAATATTTAAGACACCCAATGATTCACGCTCAGTTTCTAAAGCATAACTTGATCTTCATGGAAAGATGTGAATAATGAACTTAAAATACCACTGAGTGTTTCCTTGTAATCTGATATTGCAACTCGAGGGTTTGATATCTCCTATTTTGTAATACTGTACGCTACTATATTCTCTTGTTCAATGCGGAGTATTGTGGACTGGTGTTTATAGGAGATGCTGATTGGATCTCCAACTTGCTGACTAGATGCTATAAGTGATTGTTGTTCCAGATGTGATTATTTTATTACTTATGCAATATAGGAGCTACTGTTCCTAATTGGTTACTCAATCAATCTGCAAACTTGTTTTCTATTTATTGGATATCTTCCCTATATCTCTACTGCAATGATAGTATATCTCCGCTATATTTCCACTATATATATCTCTTCGGTTCGATCTGTAACATGTTTTGATTCAAATTCTTTAAGGAACTGGTTGCCAAATTCCTGTCTTGATCGACCAAGTTGTAAATACTTCTTGCTACGTTTATGAATTAGTTTGCTGACTGTACCTGTAATGTTTCTTTTTCGGCCCTGTGTGATTGTTGACTGTATTAAGTAAGAAGTTGTGTGACTATCATTATTGTTGATTGGATGATCTGCCCATGGCTGCCGAGTACGTTGTCCATCCATCTTCCTATCCTGTGATTGAGTCATGAGTATATTGACAGGTTGTCAATGGATATTTATTGAATGTGTACGCAATATGTACTGAGCTTTGAATATTTACTTATTGGCTGCCTTCTCTATGTTCACCACTATCTTCTGATCTCATCCCTGAATTCCTGATTGAAACTATATGTTTATGTAATGATTTCTGGATGTCTCCCTCCCCTTCTGTAATACATTTGTGTGCCTTCTATTTATATCCCTTGCCCCATGTAGAAAGATGCCACATGGGAGACGTGCCTCTTGAATTTGTTAATCACAACACACGTATCCCTTAACTGATTATGAGTCATTGACTTATTACTATTTGTATTAATAATCAATATCCTTTCCATGCTGGTGTGTCAAATAGGCCACTAATAACCAAACATCGTATTTGATCAATGCCAACGTATCCCTCCTTAAGTGGATATTCTTTTGTCTTAATAGGGGATATCATTGTTTAATCTTTCTCCGTCACTTATTACTATATCGCTTCAATGGTGTTCATGAGCTTATGCTTAGTCATGTTTCCATGGACTGTTCGAGCTTTGTTCTTGAACCATCGGGTTTTTGGATAGCTCATATGCAGAAGTCGATATTTTTGTCGACGTCCTCATTAAATTTAAGACTTCAGTTTAATCTCTTAGGCCTTAAATTATATATATTATAATTTTATTATTATTTATTCATTTATATCTAAATTATTATTTATAATTAATATTTACTCAATATTTTAATTTTTATTGTTGATTATAATTTTATTATATTCATGCATTGATATATAATATTATTATATAACTAATATTGTTTTTTAAATAATAGATTGAATTGCAATTTATTATTAATTTATCTGTTTATTAATTAATTAATTATTTTTATTATTACTTTTTGTTAAATCCTATTCTAGGAAAGGGGACATTACAGTCCTCCCTTCCCAAAATATCTTGTCCCCAAGCAATTGCTAATTCGATGTGAGTGGCTTTTGTTGCTTAACTCTGATATCATCTTACCTTGCAATTTTAGAACTCAATAACCTTGAAATGACAATTTCAACTTGAGGTGAGAACTGCAATATATTCATAAATATATACTTTCAATCTAAAGACGTTTCATCATAATATTCAATTTAAAATCTTAAGAATAATTCAAAGGATGTTACTTATCTCCATTTACAGTAACGGGTCCCTGCCTTCTTATAGGTGTTCCTCTGCTCCTTGATGAATAATCCAATAATGTCCTTGATCAAGCTCCAACACTCACCAAGAATGTCCTTCATCAAGCTCTGACACTCACCAAGAGAGTATCGATACTCACCAAGAATGTCTTTAATCAAGTTTTGACACTCACCAAGAATGCCCTTGATCAAGTTCTGACACTCACCAAGAATGTCCTTGATCAAGCCTCGACGCTCACGAAGAACATCTAAATCAAGTTTTGACACTCAACAATAATGTCTCTTGATCAAGCTCTAACACTCACCAAGAATGTCCTCGATCAAGCCTTGACGGTCACCAAGAACGTCTAAATCAAGTTTTGACACTCACCAAGAATGTCTCTTGATCAAGCTCTGGCACTCACCAAGAATGTCCTTGATCAAGCCTTGGCACTCCAAGAACATCTAAATCAAGTTTTGACACTCACCAAGAATGTCTCTTGATTAAGCTCTCAACATATCTTTCATAGTATATCACATGTTTTCTATGAATATCTCAAAAAATGAGATCACGGGGATCTTTTTAAATCTACTTATAATTAGTTCAATATACATCTAAAATACTTATCATGTTTTTATTGGTGGTCTGCTCAAATCACATCATTTGCGCAACCTACCTGTAATTCTTCTTTTAATTTAATTAATATTTTTTTGTCCATTCCTTTTGTTGAATAAAATGATTTCTTGTTTCATCTTTTACCTTGTAGGATGGCAGGATCATGCTTTGATACCACTGTAATGTCCCCTGTCCGGCTAGCTTGGAATATCAGAACAATGTTATCAAAACATCAACTGCATGGGACTTCTTTCTTTAAAAGATTTGCAAATATAAGTTATTTACCTTGATGTCAAGAATTTTTTCGGCAATAGACTTGTATTATGATGAAGGTTTCTTGG
>MU227627.1:31373-46584 GCA_018584345.1 Thuja plicata | reverse complement strand
TCTGCAAACTTGTCTTCTATTTATTGGATATCTTCCCTATATCTCTACTGCAACGATAGTATATCTCCACTATATCTCCACTATATATATCTCTTGGGTTCGATCTGTAACATGTTTTGATTCAAATTCTTTAAGGAATTGGTTGCCAAATTCCTGTCTTGATCGATCAAGTTGTAAATACTTCTTGCTACGTTTATGAATTAGTTTGCTGACTGTACCTGTAATGTTTCTTGTTCGGCCCTGTGTGATTGCTGACTGTATTATGTAAGAAGTTGTTTGAATATCCAAATTGTTGATTGGATGATCTGCCCATGGCTGCTGAGTACGTTGTCCATCCATCTTACTATCCTGTGATTGAGTCATGAGTATATTGACAGGTTGTCAATGGATATTTATTGAACGCGTACGTAATATGTGCAGAGCTTTGAATATTTACTTATCGGCTGCCTTCTCTATGTTCACCACTATCTTCTAATCTCATCCTAGAATTCCTGATTGAAACTATATGTCTATGTAATGATTCTGGATGTCTCCCTCCCCTTCTGTCATACATTTGTGCGCCTTCTATTTATATCCCTTGCCCCATGTAGAAAGATGCCACATGGGAGACGTGCCTCCTGAATTTGTTAATCACAACACACGTATGCCTTAACTGATTATATGAGTCATTGACTTATTACTATTTGTATTAATAATCAATATCCTTTCCATGCTGGCGTGTCAAATAGGCCACTAATAATGAAACATCTTATTTGATCAATGCCAACGTATCCCTCCTTAAGTGGATATTCTTTTGTCTTAATAGGTGATATCATTGTTTAATCTTTCTCCGTCACTTATTTCTATATCGCTTCAATGTTGTTCATGAGCTTATGCTTAGTCATGTTTCCATGGACTGTTCGAGCTTTGTTCTTGAACCATCGGGTTTTTGGATAGCTCATATGCAGAAGTCGATATTCTTGTCGACGTCCTCATTAAATTTAAGACTTTAGTTTAATCTCTTAGGTCTTAAATTATATATATTATAATTTTTTTACTATTTATTCATTTATATCTAAATTATTATTTATAATTAATATTTACTCAATATTTAATTTTTTTTATTGATTATAATTTTTTTATATTCATGCATTGATATATAATATTATTATATTACTAATAGTTATTTAAATAATAAATTGAATTACAATTTATTATTAATTTATTTTTATTATTATTTTTTGTTAAATGCTATTCTAGGAAAGGGGACATTACAAAAGGCTTGTATTTTGATAAATGTGAATCTGCTGTATATGGCAGTAATTAATATGATAAGCAGTTACAATCAGAAGTAAGAAAAATAACAGTTCATTTCTCCAGTCTTATGCCATGTTTTCCACCTATACACCAGTTGAATAAAATTACTGTTTTTCAAGTAATAAGCCATCTTGATGTATGTTCAGAGTTGTATTACACCTGGTAATCAGAATCTTAAAAGATGATAATAAAAAAGATTCTTTTAAGTGTTAGTTGCTAACAAAATAATCCATTATGGATATTTAAGAGCTGGATCCTTTTCCTTCACGGCGGCACTCTTATCCTTTACAATTGTGGATGTCTTCTTTAAATAGCATGTTGTAAGTAGATTTGTCAATTATTCATTTCAATAAATAGCTGAAAACTGAAAAGTAACACCATGGCTTTGACTAAGGTTGCTAAGTAACTAAGAATATTTTTAGATTTTTCATCTTGGATAACCATAAGCTTGAATGAATGCATTCTCTCTAGTGAAGAAGCAAGTTGGGAAACTCCTGTAGCTGTTGACAACCTCACATCAGAAATTTCGGGTTTGTTTGGAAACAAAATGATCTAGGTAAAGGTAATATTTTAGGTACCAGCCTAGCAAGCATGCTTGTGAGACCAAGGGGGGCCGTTTTACTTTACCTTATACCAAAGTAGAAAAACCTACAAATTGAAAAACAAAGCCACTTCATCTCACCTTATTTTCAAGGGTACTGTTGATGTGAGTTTTGTTCTACTACAACATACAAAATCGAATACTTAGTATTTTGAGATTAAACACCAAATCTCCAACTCTCCAACTCTCCTTGAATAAGGATGCTCATATGCTAAACAATGTATCTAGTTTGTGTGATCAAATGAGACAACCTCAAGGTTCCTTCTTAATCATGGGCTTCACTCAGTTATTTTGATGTGATATGCTGGTTATCACAAAGGGGCTTATGCTATTCATTTAATGGATACCAACTTGACTTCAACTTCTTTAATCACTTCCAACCAAACAAAGTTCAAGGAACTTGTTTGGAAAGCTAATTTACTCCTAGAGTGTGACAAATTGTGGATGTCTTTGTGACTCTACTAGACTTAGTTTAGCCATCGACATCAACCAAGCTAGTGCAATCTCTTAAGGTAAATGTAAGATGTTCAAACTACTACCATTCCATTAACACCATCTATCGATGCATATCAATGTGCAAGCAATAATTGAAGTTAAGCTCATATAAATGCCAGTTGACCACGCAAAGCAAATTTATAATCAACAAGCAGCTAGTGGTTTGGTCTAATCGCGTTCACCAAAGAAACATCCAAAATCACTTCCATTCAACTAAACACTACTTCTAAACTACTGTAAGCGAGGAATGTAAGAAACCATGCAACACTTCAAAGCAACACAAGTAATCCACCATGAAGACCAACAATGAATCAACAATTACTTTTATAGCATTATAGCAACAATTTCATCAAGTCTCCTCTCCTACTCTACTTCTACTTCTAGCTAACTAACTGACTAACTGTTACAAATGAGAAAACCTTGTCCTTTTATAGTTGCTCAATTACAATGAAGGGCCAAGATCAATTCAAGATCAAGGGCCAAGATTTATCCTTGCAAACTCTAATTAGGGTTACCACACCATCAACCAATTACATGAAGGCACCACCCTGTGGGCAAATTACAATGCTTTTGAGAGCCAATGAGAAAATTGTACACTTGGCATAATATGATTGAATGTGCTTGGACACGCGCAATTGGAATTTTCTGATTGGTAGAAGACAAGTGGGCACCACCTCAACATCCTTATCTCATAGACTTGATCAATCCTTTGGTGATGAGAAAATATCTCTTGATACTCAACATTACCAAGCCTTCGATTGTGATGACATATACCCAAATTGCTTCTTCTCAAATTTTCCCATCTTCGTTCTTGAAAATTTTCTTCTTGTCATGACTTGAACTTGATTATACTTGCACTTGAATCTGTAACTTCTTGAAGTGATGAAGTCTTCATGCACTTGGATCCTTCAAAGTAAACTTGGATTTCCTTTGGAAATCCAAGTTAATGATTTTCCGTTCTCCTTATTCTTCGTTTTCTTGAACTCCATCTTGATCTTGATCTCGATCTTGAATTTGCCTTTTGATAATATGATTTTGTACTTCCTTGTCATTTGAAGTCCTCGAGCTTCCCCTTTGTAGCATTCACTTGTTCTCTCCTTGAAGTCTTGGATTTGACCTTTGCCATCATTTCCTTGCTCTTCTAGCCTCTTCTTGCTCCATATTTGCCTTGCAAAACAAAGGAGGAAAATGCATTAAGTTAATGAAATGATGGAATGAAAGAAGTCTGAAAGCTTTCATAAAATAAAATTGCATCATCATCAAAACAAGGAGGCAAAAATAGATTTAATTGTGGATTCTTTCAAGTTTAAAACCAAATCTCCCTATCTTCTTGCAAATCCCAAGCTCTGATTTCATTGATAAATTGATCTAAATCTTGCAACTTGAATGTGAAATTACTTGAAATCTGGAAAATAAATAAGTTTTGCAATGTATGGCATGCCCAGATTTCATTCTTCTTTCCCCTCTTTCTCTGATTTTGGAGAAAATCTGCCTTTGAATGCTCAAACGTGATGTCTCAAATTGATGAAATTGTTGCCTTCACAAGATGATCTACTCCTCTCAAATAATCTGCTGCCTTACAAAATTTGCTGCCTTTTGGGGATAAATCGCTGTTTTAGAGAAGAGATGAACTTGCCTTGGTTTGGTGGTGAAATGATTTAGCATTGCCCCCTTCAAATAGGTGATCAACATCTTGAAGAGGCACATCCCATGTAGAGGCCGACTTGGTCTATTTAGATCAATAAAAACATTTAATTTGTATCCCTTTTCCTCCTTGCAGGCCGACATAACAGATGCAAAATTTGGTAATTATCCACCACCAATCAATCACATCACAGCTTCTTCATTCCCATCAAACCTTGAAGTCTAGGCGGAAATTAGGTATTGCAAAGGATAATCAATCCTTGGGGGATGGCGGAATCCACCATCCCTCAAGGGATTTCTTCATAGTTTAGTCTGATTTCATTTCAAAACCTCATTTTAATCCCATCCGTTTTCATTCTCCTCTCCTATTCAATTTGGAAACCAAAGATTAAAATTTAAGCACAATAGTGCTGGGCGGAATTTGGGCCTGCTAGAGGATTTTGGAATTCCTCACCTCAAACTCATTCTCCACCTCCCAAATTTGGCCTGATTGGCTTTAGTTTCCCCTATTGGTATCAGATTGCCATCAATCTCTATCTTGCACAGATCTAAGGGTTTCCTCTCTACATTTTTATCCACTTCATATAGAGGGCGGAATTTGAAGCATAGAGAGGACTTTAGAATCCTCTAAGGCTCGCGGATTCCGCCATGCCTAGAGGATTTTTCCTCTCAATCTTTCGTTTAATCTTGCCATTTAAAATTCACCTTCAAAGCTCTCCATCCTCTTGTTTCCATTCTTCATAGTGCAGATTGAGGTTTAGTTGAGTTTCATCACGCTTATACAAAGTGGAGATTGAGGTAAGGAGAGGATTTTTGAATCCTCTAAGGATGGCGGATTCCACCATGCCTAGAGGACTTTTCCTCTTTCACCCACCATCTCCTTTGTTTCAACTTCAATATAGCCTTGCACGCTCATTCCATCACTCTTCATTATTGATCTCAAACCACATTTATCATTCACCATGTCAAAAATCTTTGCTTCCAATTGCCTTCAATATAGTGCGGAAATCAGGGGTATGAGAGGAGTTTTGCTCTCGTTCACACTTCAATTCTGCCCAATTATCTTGTTTTGAGTCTCAAACATGCATCATCCATTCCAATTTGAGGGAGAAATGAGTTTGTTTATCCTTATGCTGCCTCTCCTCGCCTAGGCTTGAGGGCGGAATTTAGGGGGTAGAGAGGATTTTAGAACCCTCTCAGACTGGCGTATTCTGCCATGCCTTGAGGATTTTCCTAATAACCTCTTTCATCCTTATCACTTTGCCTTGTAACTTCAAATTTGTTCTCTTGACTTCCTAAAAGCCCTTTTCCATAACAATTTTTCATTTTCTTGAAATGCAAACAAGCCTTCTAAGGTGATTTTACATCCAATCCAATCTGATTTGGGCTTAATCAGATCTGATTTCATTCTCTAGTCCTCATCTTTCACAATCTGATTTTGACCTTTCCACCTGAGATCGTGACCTCCAAACATGTCTATTCGCTCATCTAATGACCTGATTACTTTCTCATAGGCAGAATTGAGGGGAAGGATAGGATTACCAACCATAAAGAGGGGGCGTAAATCTCGGATGTTAGAGGATTTTGGAATCCTCTGGGGTAGGCGGATTCTGCCATGCCCAGAGGATTTTCCTCTATGCAGCTAACCATCCATACTTAGTCATTTTTTGCCCTTCTAAGTGTTAATGTTTAGGTAGCTGCGAGAGATCTCATTCATACCTTTGTTGGTTCTACTTGGAGCTATCTCAGAATTTCACTTGTAATGATAGACTGCATTGTTCTAGTTTCTCCCTATGCATCTTCGAGAGTTGTTCGTGCTTGTTGTTTGTTATTCAAATATACTTAGCATTTCTTCTGTATGTGAAGTGCCATTCTGCGGTTATCATTCCCATTCAGCTGAGAACTTTTATGAACTTTCTTGTGTGATCGGTTCTTTATTATCATCGAGTTTCTCATTTATTTATCTTCTATTGTCTGCTGAGAATATGGTGACATGGCACCGTAATTGTTATTACTTGGCATAGTGTGACATGGCACCGTAATTGTTTTATCTAGCATCGTTTGACATGGCACCATAATTGTTTTACCTGGCATCGTGTTCTCCTCATATGTTGAGTTCAGTCAGGTTATATATTGAAGATTGCCAACAATTATGTTATTAATCTTCGTAATTGCTTTCGGTGCTTGTAACTATCCACTCTTGTCATTCTCATGCGCCTCTTCAGCTACCGGTTGAACTCCTTGATGATTCAGAAGAAAATAAAAAGGATGGTGATGTGCCGTTATGGGTTGTTGTTTATCGGTTATGTGCGAAAATATTATTCTTGGCAGAGAATTTTTTATTTGAGTTAGAGCTCATTGGTTCTTCACTGTATCGATCTGGATATGATCGATTTACTTATGTTTTGTCATATTGTTTAGTATTGAGCATATCAGTGAGATACTCATATGATTCATGTCTATTATTATGCTATTTACAGTCAAGAGCTCAATCTGTAAATGAAATGTAAAAGGCTTATTGATTGACTATTGAGAGTCATCAATTATAAGCTTAAAGGTCACTAGATTTGGTTTGAGCATACAATAAAGGATCTATTTTTCAGGTGTGGTTGGGTTTTTCCCTCGAGTAGGAGGGTTTTCCCAAGGTAAATATTGGTGTCAATCTGTTATTTGTGTTCTTAGACATCTGATATTTGTGTTATTTTTGTTCTGGTTCACAACAATTCAACATGGTATTAGAGCGGGTCTACGTAAAGATCTTGAACCAGAATAGGATAATTGGATTCTAGATGAATCTTGATGACTAATGGGTGTCAAATATGTTGTTTGATGTTTGTTGCGGGTGTTACAATCTCAGCTACGAAGGCTTCTCATGCAACCTTGTCCATTATTCAAGAGTTGTTCGTGCCTGTTGTTTGTTATTCAAAGATACTTAGCATTTCTTCTGTATGTGAAGTGCCACTCTGCGGTTATCATTCCCACTCAGCTGAGAACCTTTATGAACTTTCTTATGTGATCGACTCTTTATTATCATCGAGTTTCTCATTTATTTATCTTCTATTGTCCGCTGAGAATATGGTGACATGGTACCGTACTTGTTATTACTTGGCGTCGTGTGACATGGCACCGTAATTGTTTTACCTGGTATCGTGTTCTCATATGTTGAGTTTCGTCGGGTTGTGTATTAAAGATTGCCGACAGTAATGTTATTAATCTTCGTAATTTCTATTGGTGCTTGTAACCATCCACTCTTGTCATTCTCGTGCGCCTCTTCAGCTACCGGTTGAACTCCTTGATTCAGAAGAAAATAAAGAGGATGGTGATGTGTCGTTTTGGGTTGTTGCTCATCGGGTATGTGTGAAAATATTATTCTTGGCAGAGAATTTTTTATGTGAGTTAGAGCTCATTGGTTCTTCACTGTATTGATCTGGATATGATCAATTTACTTATGTTTTGTCATATTGCTTAGTATTCAGCATATCAGTGAGATACTCATATGATTCATGTCTATTATTATGCTATTTACAGTCAAGTGCTCAATCTGTAAATGAAATGTAAAAGGCTTATTTATTGACTGTTGAGAGTCATCAATTATAAGCTTAAAGGTCACTAGATTTGGTTTGAGCATACAATAAAGGGTCTATTTTTCGGTGTGGCTGGGCTTTTCCCTCTAGTAGAAGGGTTTTTTGAGGGTAAATAATTGTGTCAATCTGTTATTTGTGTTCGTAGATATCTGATATTTTTTGGCATTATGATGATTTTTGGTAGGGAAATGATGAGTTTAAGTTTGTCATTGCTAGCAACTTATTAACTCTATTAATTTTGGTGCAGGTTACCCTAACCAGTTGACAGGATGAATAGGTGAAGCAGATATGCTTAAGTGTTCTGATCGGTGAGTAGGAAGACAATAACAATTTTGAGTAGAGCTTGAGATGGTGAGAATATTGGGAGATGCGATCATTACCAAAGTCTTATTATGATCAGAGGAGTACAGATTTACGACCGTGACATTTAACTCAATAGTGTGTGAAAGATAGTTTTATGGTAATTGTTCTATGTGAACCGGTTGAGTTATCGATTGAAATCTGATGATCAGATGGTTAAGGCAGTTAAGTTAACGATGATGTTTTGTATTAAATGTTGGTATTACGTTTTGGGCCGACGTGAAGATTTATTGATGCAAAGTTTCATGAGTTAAGTCAAATTGAGGGATGACTTGTGGATTGTTTTTTTAATGGTTAACTGACTTAAGAACAGCTATAAAAAAGGGATTCTGAATTAGAGATTTAGAGTTGTTGATCGTGTTTTTGGTGGTTGCGATCAGAGATAGAGATTTTGTATTGCATCAAGAGTTCAAAGACTGAATTGGATTTTACAGGCAAGCTATGCCATTCCAGATCAACAAATTGAATTCATTGCTCAAGGCTAACTCTAAGAGGTTAGCAAGGCTAAATCCCTTAATAGTGTGGATCCTAACAGATCTTATTGTGTAAATCCTTTAAAAAGGTGACTTCTGAAAAGGAGTTCAAAATCCTCTAGCAAGGTAGATCTTAAAAGATCTCATTGTACTTCTAACAAGGTACTAGTCGCTCCTAACAGGGTGAGCCCCTAACAGGGTATTGCAAGCGTGTAACAGGGCAACTCTTTAAACTGCAGTGAAGAGATTTGTGGGTGTCATCCCCACTGTGGGTTTTTCCCTCTTACAAGGGTTTCCACGATAAAATTAGTGGTGTTATTGTTTATGCTTTGTGGTTGATGGAATTACTTTACTTCTGTTGAATAGTTACAGTTATTTGTTTGATTTTGTGGAAGTTACTTAAGAGCATAATCAGATCTTTGGTTGCATTAGTATATGTTCTGTTTACACTGATTCACCCCCCCCCCCTCTTAGTGCTTCTATATATTAACAATTGGTATTAGAGCTTTGTGCCCTTGAAGAAGTCTAACAGCTTGGGAGAGGTCCTTAAGGGAGATATGGAGTTTAATAGAAGACAATTNTTCTGTTTACACTGATTCCCCCCCCCCCCCTCTTAGTGCTTCTATATATTAACAATTGGTATTAGAGCTTTGTGCCCTTGAAGAAGTCTAACAGCTTGGGAGAGGTCCTTAAGGGAGATATGGAGTTTAATAGAAGACAATTTGCTGAGGCTGAGCACATGATTGAGAAACTTAAAGACTAGTAGAAGATCTCTAGGGGTAAGAGACAGGAGCTCCTCGAACAGTTGACTGAAAGTCAAGGTCTTATAGAACATCTTTTTGAGCCAAGTGGATCCGATGAATTTGCAGTTGAAGCTGAAACTTTGGAGAATGAGCAGCTTGCCAAGGATAACAAGGAAATGTACAAGATGCTTGACAAGCTGAAGCGGGAAAATGGAAACATGCAAAAGGAGTTGGAAAATTTCTCATTACGAATGGGTGAAGAGCTAGAAGCAAGGAGAGCTGTAGAGGAAGCTAAGAAAGTTGCTGAGAATGCCCTAAAAGCCAAAAATGAAACCCTAGCAACTAAGGTGGATGAGCTTTTCAGATCCGAGCAAGAAATTGCTACATTGAGGGAACATCTACATGATACTAATAAAGAAAATGTTAATGCCATAGGTGACAATGAAAATCTGAGAGATGAAATTGCAAAGCTGAAAGAAGAGTTGAAAAATGCTAATGCCCTGTTGAATAAGTTCAACAAGAGTTCTGCTAAACTTGATGAACAACTCTCAAAACAAATGAGACATGGTGAAGGACAAGGAATATGTTTTTCCAAATTTGAAGTCGATGAGTCATCTGGTAATAAGGAAACTCATGAAGAAGAGAAGACTACACCCAAGGTGAAAAACAACAAACCTGGTAAAAGGAATTATAGACCGGTATGTTTCAAATTTCAATTGTCACAAGGAAGGACATACTGCTAATGTTTGTTGGTCTGAACCTAGTCCATTTGTTCCTAGGTTTGCAAATTCTTTTGGTAGATCGGTTGGTTACAATGCCAGATCGAATGCTTTTCAAGGTAATTGTTATTACTGTAACAAGTATGGTCCTAAGGCTAATGAGTGCAGGGCTAGAATCAACAATGTAAGGCCATTTGTGAACCTGAGAAGTCCTTACCAAAGGGAACGACAATTCAATGTTACTTGTTCTGTTTGTCACAATTTTGGACATACAACAGTGAATTACAGGATGAGAACCGGTGGAGGCAATGCTGGACCATGGAGGCAAACTGGTATGACGTGTTTCAATTGCAATAAGATTGGACATCTTGCTAGGTCTTGCAGAGCGAAGAATAGCACTAGAGGTCAACCAACGAGTAGGCTTGATAATTATAATGGCAAGAAGATTGTAGATGTTGAAGAAATTAAGAAGCGGATGAAGAATACATGGGTAAAGAAAGGAGAATTAAAGTCTTATGAAATGACAGAGAACTCCACTACATTGGGTAATGTGGAGACTTCATCATCTGAATAAGTCATAGCAATTGGCTTAGGGAGAGCAAAACAAGTAAGATCTATAACATATGCCCTAAGTTTGTATGCGTGGTAAGATGTATCAACATATTTAGATGCCTAATAATGTCTGATGAGGTAAATTGTATTACATAAGATTCTATGCGACCGCATAATGTGTTTGATTATGACATAGTGACTTTTATGTTTCTAACCGTTGTGACCGGTTAAGGTTACTATTTGACTGTTTGCATTTATTACTTGGAATTGAGACGACATAAAGGAAAAAGTGAAGTTCATTTGTCACTTTACACTCTATGAGCCAAGAAGTGCATTTGCGGGCATAAGCTAAGTGATTTCTAAGTGTTTATGAAGTGAATTTGGATTGGAGATTGTGTTTTCATGCTTGAAGTGAAGCGGTGTGTGAAGAACCCTAGTAACGAACTGAAGCAGTATCTTTGAGTTGCGAAGGTTCTGTCGTGAAGAGATCATTGTTAGCATCATGGACACACCTGTATTGGTTGAGATCACTGATGAGCCGAGACCTGTTTTCAAGTTACATCCTTTGAAGGTGGCAGAGAATGATCCTGCTGGTGCCCTATCTTCAATACCTCATGGCGTACTATTAACTGAAGATGTGAGATCCTTTATTCATTGCAAAATTGAAGATCTTGGATATAGTGCTATAGTTGATGCATTTGCTGGACTAGGTGATGGAATTAATCTGAAGCGAGCACAAGCATTTGACTGATAAGGGTATTGCATATATTGCTGACCTACTTGATGATTTCAAAACCGATGGATTAGATATGTTCTGAGTCGAGTCCATGATCAATTTCTATGGCTGGGCAGACCGCACAAGATTACCAAGGAAATTATCCAAGCGGTGATTGGATTGTGTGAGATCGATGATCTACCTGTTTTGAGAACTATTCCAGCTAGAGAGATCACTCGTCTTACTAAGTCTAAGCAAGATCAACGTACTATGACTATCAATGACATTGAAGATGTTGAAGTGAAGTTTACTTCAATGGTGATCGGTTACAAAGTTTATCAGTCCAGCTGATTGAACAGTGTTCCCGGTGGAGGCATACATGCAGCTTATCGGATGATTAAGGAAAATGCTCAATACGGCTTGTGTGAGTTTATGAGAAGCCAATTCTTTGTGAACATGGAAAGAATCAAGAAAGACAAGAAACAAACATTCAAGTATGGTTCACTACTGGTATGTATATTCTTCTATTTGCAAAATCATTTTCCTAGAATTGGTCAAGATTCAATGGTCAACGCATAGACCTGCAGTAGTGGAAATCAAACAATGCATAAGGATGTTAGGAAATAACTTCAACAGTGCTATGTGGGGTTATTTTAAGGATTTTCAGAAGCGAATGCATGAGAGGGAACATATCCCAACCAGTATAGTAGAGAAATACAAAAATGATATATGTTTCATTGTGGATACCGACACATGCATGTTGCAGGCGGTACAACCAAGAACATCTTGAGCTTTACCGCTAGGTTATGAAGTTGATGGTGATATTGTGACACTTCATGCTGATTAGTTATTATCCAAACCAATTGATGTCACTACACCTAGATTTGGTACCTATGAAGAGACCTATTTGAAAATTCATTCACAATTGATTACACTTGTTATAGAGAGAAGAGTGAGGAAAAAGGTTGATGACTTAGCTAAACAAAGTGGTATTACAAAGGAGATGATGAGTGAGATGAGGAAGAAATTTTAAACTGAACAGGCAGGAACTTCTACTGTTGCAGCAGAGAAAGTTGATGTAGAGGTTGTAACTCCTACAACCAGTAAGGCTATAGGTAGAACAACTAGGAGTTCCACATTGAAAGAAAAGGAGAAGAAATCAGAAAAGACACCTGAGACAGTGCAAAGGTCCTATAAGAGGAAGAAAAGAATGACTCAAGGTTATAAAGAATCTAAGAGAAAAAACAAAAGGAAGCCTATTGCTGAAGAAGATGAACCTAAAACTGATTCAGATAAGGATCAAGCATAATTGAAGGCTAGTGGAAAGAAATCTAAAGTGGTTGGTATGACAACTGAGAAGTCAGTTAATCCTAAAACTTTCAAAATTTTGACAGCAGATATTATTGCAGAGAGTATTAGGGAGTATGGTGGTGTAACTGATACAAACCAATGTTATGAGAACTTTGATGATGCAGATAAACAAAAGATTGAAGATGTTATTGACAGTTTGCATAAGTTTTGTAGAGGACTCAGTGAATTACACAAGACTAGACCTGATTCACTATACAAGAAGATGGAGGTGAGATGGAGAGATGCTTTGAGGCAAGATAGAGAAATGATGGAGCAAGCCTCAATCTTACTAAAGCCTGAATTAGCTATTGAAGATGTAAAGCTTTTAGTTGAGTCAATGAGACCTGGATTCAAAACAAGACTAGAGTATGCAAGATACTTATTGGTGAATCTCAGGCGGTACATGATGAGACAATTGTCACCATGAAGGAGAAATTGAAAGAACACAAACCAGAAGAAACTATTCAAGAGGAGTCGACAGCAGAAGAACTTGGTTCTATTGAACAAGTAATTGATGATATTTTGGGTAATTTATCTTCTGATGCACCACAGAAAGATCCTATTGTTGGTATTGCAGATGTGCAAGATAACGATGAAGGACATAAGGATAATATTGTAGAGGTGGTGATACCTACTTCTACTACTACAGTTGGACAGACTGGTGATACTGAAAAGAAAGATGAAGCTGATGTAGTAGCACATAAAGTGAAAAGAAAATTAAATCTTAGTGAGAGTTCCAGTTCTAAGTTAAAGAACAAATCTATTGATATACCTGAGGAAGAAACTGAGGATAATCTTAATGATGAAGATGTTGAGGTCATTCAAAGACCACTTGATATTTCTAAAATGAGTCCAGGTGAACTAATGAGAATTTCAAACATCCATAAGTTGAAAGCAAAAAGGGACCAATTAAGAATTGAGAAGAGACAAGCTCAAGTATTAGAGACAACCAGAGATATTTTATCTGATCTTGTACTTGAAGTTGCATTTGATCCCAATGCTCCTACAATTGAACAAATGGATATTTTGGTCAGTTCTATTACTAAACAAGTTTCAAGTTTGGAAGATGTAGCTATGAATAGAGCTAAGTTGGAGTATGAGAAGAAAAGGACTGAGAAGTTGATGGAAACCATTGCATTAGACAAAGGACAACTTACAGTTCAAGTCACTAAGGTAAAGGAAACTTTGAAGGAAATTGGTAAATTGTTAGCCAAGGTTTTTGATTTTTCATTGTTTACTCAAGATTTGGAGCTTAAGAGAAATGAAGCTCAGCAGGAGCTTAAATCTTTGATTGCTACTTTTGATCCAATTTTACACCCAATTATAGCCTATGGATCACAAGTAAAGGTGATAAATCACAAGTTGAAAACATTACAAGGAGAACAAGAGAAGAGGATAACAACATTGTTGGGTTGTAGAGTTATTTGATTCCTACACTTGATGTTATGCAACAGATTGTTAAAGAAGCAGAGGTAACCCTTGCATTACCTGATATCTTAGTTACTGATGTGTGCCTGTTTGGGCTTGATGCGGATGCGGGTGCCGGAGTGGATGCCGGCAGGAAGCGCATCCCAGGCGCTCGGATGCTTCTAGAAGCATCCGGGTGCCTGGGATGTGCTTCCCGCCGAAGCATCCAAAAGCATCTGGGCGCCTGGGATGAGCTTCCTATCGGCACCCACAGGGCATCTGGGCGCATCTTTGACTGGTTATCGTAATCGCAATTGCGGCCCAAGACTTTTTTAATCTTGACGATCAAATTCTCTAACTCAATTAGGCGTTGTGCATCCTTGGCGAAAAGGTAGAGGGCAAACTGAACGACTTCAGTGATTTAAGTAACACTAGCACATTGTTCCACAGCCTTTACTGGCTCTTGCCTTTCCGTGCCATGGACATCCAGCATATCACAGAGGACAAAGGGGTTTTTCATACGGTGTGGTTGTGAATACCTTTGCAGATATGTCTGATAGAGACTTTTATCAGAGGTGGTAATTGCAAACGCCCTGACAAATATGAATCCGAAGAGGGCATGCGAGCTACCTACCATAATGTTCGATGCATAACATGAAAATGCAGGCAAGGACACCTGAGCCGTCTGACATGATGAATAGAGGAAAATGTGAAGTATTGGCACCACACAAATGAATCGCCTGACAGAATGCCTTAAAGTGATGCGATCTCATGAATACTAAGAGCACAAACAATGCACATGAACTCTTTTGCGCCAGAGGTATAAGCTGTGAAGCGGAGTATGAGCACCCATCAAAGCACATAATGGACTGATTGATTGTAAAAGTTAGGGGATTTCGTTCATTGTTTGCGCCAATAACACATCAGCTTGTCTTCCTTGAGCGCTCAATTCCACTCCAGAATACATTTATGAATCGAATAAACCAATATATCGTTCATTCCGCTTTGAATTAAAAGGCGTGCAATAGTTCATATTTATATATTGTATGATAAAATTAACGTGTATGATTTTAATAATTAATGTGTATGATAAAATTAATATTATTTATTCATATTAACTTTTAGTTAAAATTTTCCAAATTTATTATATTTAATTTAATGTTATTTTACTTGTTTATTATTATTTATTTTTAGTATTAACATTTAATAATAAACAAATTTAAATATTTAAATAAATTAAATTTTTAAACTTATCAATTTAATGTATATTAT
>MU227627.1:193-31323 GCA_018584345.1 Thuja plicata | reverse complement strand
AAATATTTAAATAAATTAAATTTTTAAACTTATCAATTTAATGTATATTATTTTAGACTTAAGTATATATATATATATTAAAAAAAATATCTATAAACGCATCCGCATCCCCCTCCCAAAAAAAATTTCACGCATCCGTGCACCCGCATCTTGCATCCGCATCCGCACCAGAATCGGCAACTTAGCCTGATATGAGTACTCTTGAAGCCATGGAAGAGTTAGCTTCTATTTTGCATGAACAACTCAAAGGCATTATACATTTGCAGAAATCATGGGGGAATTCGTTAGATACTGCAAAAGCAAATTTTAGAGATGTTTTTGCAAGGCTGTGATTGGTAAGCTTTTCTTTTTGAAGCTAAGTTTTGTACCTTTGTCATTGTTGTCAAAGGGGAAGTAATTTGTAGAAGTTTAGTGAAAGGGAGTGTAATCGGTATATGATCAGTATGGTGAAAATATAGTTGAGGAAGTGATTGGTATACAACAGATAATTATATTACCTATTGCTCTGTATATGTTTTGCCATCAATGCCAAAGGGGGAGATTGTTGGCATTAAGATGAATTTTGGTAGGGAAATGATGAGTTTAAGTTTGTCATTGCTGGCAACTTATTAACTCTATTAATTTTGGTGCATAGGTTACCCTAACCAGTTGACAAGATGAATAGGTGAAGCAAATATGCTACGTGTTTTGATCAGTGAGTAGAAAGACAGTAACTATTTTGAGTAGCTCTTGAGATGGCGAGAATATTGGGAGATGCGATCATTACCAAAGTCTTATTATGATCAGAGGATTACAAATTTACGACTGCGACAGTTAACTGAACAGTGTGTGAAAGATAGTTTTTTGGTAATTGTTCTATGTGAACTATGTGAACCGATTGAGTTATCGATTGAAAGCTGATGATCAAATGGTTAAGGCAATTAAGTTAATGATGATGTTTTGTATTAAATGTTGGTATTATGTTTTGGGCCGACGTGAAGATTTATTGGCACGAAGTTTCATGAGTTAAGTCAAATTGAGGGACGACTTGTGGATTGTTTTTTAATGGTAAACCGACTTAAGAACAGCTATAAAAAGGGATGCTAAATAAGAGATTTAGAGTTGTTGATAGTGTTTTTGGTGGTTGCGATCAGAGATAGAGATTTTGTATTGCATCAAGAGTTGATAGATTGAATTGGATTTTATAGGCAAGCAGTGCCATTCCAGATCAACAAATTGAGTTCATTGCTCCAGGCTAACTCTCATAGGTTAACAAGGCTAAATCCCTTAACAGGGTGGATCCTAACAGATCTTATTGTGTAAATCCTCTAGCAAGGTGACTTCTGAGAAGGAGTTCAAAATCTTCTAGCAAGGTAGATCTTAATAGATCTCATTGTACTTCTAACTAGTTACTAGTCGCTCCTAACAAGGTGAGCCCCTAACAGGGTATTGTAAGCTCCTAACAGGGCAACTCTTTTAACTGCAGTGAAGAGATTTGTGCGTGTCATCCCCACCGTGGGTTTTTTCCCTCTTACAAGGGTTTCCACGATAAAATTAGTGGTGTTATGGTTTATGCTTTGTGGTTGATTGAATTACTTTACTTCTATTGCATAGTTACAGTTTCTTGTTTGATTTTGTGGAAGTTACTTAAGAGCATAATCAGATCTTTGGTTGAATTAGTATACGTTGTGTTTACACCTATTCACCCTCCCTTCTTAGTGCTTCTATATATTAACAATATTTGTGTTATTGCTGTTCTCGTTCACAAAAATTTAACACTAAGGTTTCTCTCTTTGGTCTTTCAAATGTACTTTCAAGGGCGTGTTGTCTATTGGTTGAACTTGGTTCTAACACCCTCAATCTACCCATCCTCATCATGCACTAGCTCAAACTCAAACCTAGGGACCTGACTGATTTTTATCCTTCACTGTACTCGTCGGCTTCATCAAACTCTTTCCTAAGGCTTGGAGACTTGGAAATTGCCACCAATTAAGACTACCTAAGACCACCAAAGAGCACTATGTCATGTCCACGTTTTGAATCAAGACTTAATAATAAATAATCATTTAATAATAAGATAAATAAATAATAATATAAAACTAAATTAATAATATAATATATTATTAAAAAAAAGTATTGTATAACATTATATGAATATTTCAATGGATATATTAATTGAATATTATAGCGTAATACAAATACATCATATAATTAATTATTAAATATAATATATTTGTATTAATAATATAATATATATTATTAATACAATAAGAAAATAATCATTTATAATACACTATCATATATATACATAAATTTATATGATAAATATTATAAAGGAAATCATATAATAAATAAATAATAGCGAGCCGCTACATTTGTCAAATATAGCGACAGGTATGATGGACGCCAATATTATCCATGCCGCTACATGGGAAGATACGATCAAGATTAACGAGCATTACATAGCAGATCAACTCCAGAATAAGACAACGATTCAGGAGCATACGAGCTGATTGATTAATATTATGACTAGTCAAATATTAATAAGGGAGATTGTTACAAACTGAGTGGATAATATAAATCAGTTAAGGTATGATAAGACAAGCATCATAATACTGATTAAAGATTTATATTTTGGCATTTAGGCTGAGGTGATTTAACATATAGAAGGATACGATTAATAATACCAAACCAAGTTGATTACATAATTGTTATTAACCCAAGACGTGCGATTAAGATATTGTTACGAATAAAGGGATGCAATGCATCTATACTCCATGATTCTTCATTTCATGTAATGGATATAAGAAGTTACTCGATCTATGATTCTGGGGGGATATTACTTTTTTTTTAGTGGAATATTGGACCTGCTCTATTTGAGGGAATTATCTCTTGGAAAAAACGACGGCATATAAGATACAGTTTGTAATCAGACAACCTGATCATTGCATATTTACAGGTTCAGATCTGAAATCATATCAGAATTCGTGGGGATAGACTTTCAGAGTTGTAGTAAAGATATTTTGGCAGTCCCATCAATTGATTTCTCCATTCTTTCACTAACCATTGATATAACAAATATTTATATACAGTCATTTGTCAATTTATCTGAGTGTTAATCATAAGACATAAGGCAACCACATAGCAAGTGCCCAAGGGACATTACACACTACACCTACCGCTAAAGCAAAAAGAGGGGGTCCACATTTGCAACGGGGTAATAAATAGATTTTTCCCTTCTAGTAAATGACGTCGTCAACCACCTTGTATTTGTCATCTTGCACTTTACCCTCCATCAACTGACACGCGAAAGTATTCTTGGAGTACTCAGCCAACAAATGTGCTTTCCAATCTGCCGAAATTCGGGATAGAGAGCATATGGTAGGCCTTCTCAATAGAGCATCAACCACCACATTATTTTTGCCTTTCACTTAATATCAAAATCAAATGCTTGAATTTTGCTTACCCACTTCTGTTGCCTTTTGTTCAATTCCTTCTGCTCCAAGAAATATCTCAAGCTATTGTGGTCCGTACGTACTACAAACTTAGCTCCAACCAAGTACTACTGAAACTTGGTCAGTGCATGCATGATGGCGAGCATCTCTTTGTCGTAGATGGAGTACAATCGCTCTGCTCCCGAGAGCTTCCGACTCTCAAATGCAATGGGGTGATGGTCCTGCATCAACACCGCCCCAATGCCTTTTGCGGATGCGTCACACTCCAGGATAAAGGGTTGAGTGAAGTCTAGTAGTGCCAGAACCGGACAGGAGCTCACGACTTCCTTGAGCTTGTCGAAGGTGTGCTCTGCCTGTTGATTCCATTGGAAAGATCCCTTCTTCGTTAGATCCATCACTGGTGCACTGAGTTGTGAGAAAACCTTCACAAACCTTCTGTAATAACTACACAACCCAAAGAATCCACGCCAATCCAAGAGTCTTGGGAGGCGGCGAGTCCAAAATGGCTTGAATCTTCTCTTGGTGTACTTGAACCCCTCGGGCACTGATGATGTGCCCCAAATACAACATCTGCGTCATTCCAAATTCACATTTAGACCTTTTGGCAAACAATGATTGTGACTCCATGATTTCCAACACTTTGTTCAAATGCCTCAGATGCTCCTCCCATGTCTTACTGTAAATGAGTATGTCATTGAAGAACACCAATAGGAACTTGCACAGTTGCTTGTTGAAGATGTGGTTTATGCACGACTGGAAGGTAGCCAGATCATTAGTCAACCCAAACGGTAATGACCAAAAACTCAGTGTCCATAATGGCAACAAAAAGTTGTCTTCTCCACATCTTGCTCCCTCATGTGAATCTGATGGTAACCGAAGCAAAGATCTATTTTGGAGAAAGACTGTGCCATGTAACTCATCCAACAACTCGTCGATCCTGAGGATGGGGTACTTGTTTTTGATGGTCTTCTTGTTCAACGCATGGTGGTCTGCACACATTCGGAGGGATCCATCCTTCTTCTTTACTAGCACTACCGACGACATGAAGGGGCTCGAGCTGGGTTGGATCTATCTTTTGTCGAGGAGTTCCTGGATTGTCTTCTCTATCTCATCCTTAAACTTTTTAGGATGGCGGTAGGGTGTGGTGATGAAAGGCTTGGATCCTTCCTCTAACTCGATGGTGTGCTCAAAGCCTCTGTGTGGAGGAATACCAGGTGGAATATTGGCGAAAACCAAACTGTGTTTGTCCAACACCACCTGAACCTTGTCATCATGATAGTATGCGTGTTGATTCCTCAAGGGTTCTGTTGATACCAAGCAATGTGCTGCCCAGATTGCATCATGTCTAAAGATTGCCTCCATCTGTCGTGCTGAGATTTCCTTCGGGCCACCATTCGACATTCCCCTCAGCATGACCTTTTTGCCATCCACTTCAAAGGAAAACTCCATCCTCTTGAAACTCTGTGTGTACTCGTCAAGAGTCTCCATCCACTGGATGCCCAATATGACCTCCATGTCATTCAGATCTACCACAAAGAAGTCATCTGTTATCGTGTGGTTCCCCATGGTAATGCTTAGTTGCGGGACCAGATGGGTACATGACAAAAGGTTTCCTCCTGCTACCTTGACTTCGAACCCTTGGTGTGCCTCCGTACACAAATCCCTTTGGTTCACAAGTGACGAGTTAATGAAGTTGATGTGGCCCCACTGTTGAGCATGACCACAACCCGCTGCCCCTGGAGTGTACCCCGTACCCGAAATATAGTGCACCTCAGAGTACACGCAAGTGCTGCAATGACACCTCTTCGTACCAGTGTGGCAATCCTCTCCGCGTGATTTATGTCAATCACCTTAGACGCTTGATGCCCATCTCCTTCGGTTTTAGATTCCTCATGCTCCTCGCCGTCAAACATCACCTCAATGTAGTGGATTTTTCCAAAGTTGAAAAACTTAGACTTGGCAATAACTCGGCCGACCCAAAAATTTTGAAAAACTGGGACTCGCCAAAAACTCAGCGAAAAAATCGCCAATAAATCGGCACTTTTATCGAACATTTGAAAATATATAATTTCTTAAAATATTCTTTAAAAAACACACATGTACGCCAAATTTGTAGAACATATATTGATTTAAATTTCCATCATATATAAATCAATGTTTTAAGTTAAATACATAGCAAATAGAATTTAGCAAATTACCAAAAAACAAGTGCAACATCTGAGTAAAATAGTATTTATAATATAATTATAATACAATTATAAAATATATAGAAGTATATTGTAATATTTTCATTTGGTAATAATTAATAAATTATAATAATAGCATTTTATAATATTGTAATCTAGTAATATTTTGTAATATATTAATAGTAATATTAAATATTTTATAATATTGTAATCTGGTAATATTTTGTAATATTAATTAAAATTAATAAACTTAACCCCCGACCAAGTGTTGATAATGCTTTACTCAAAGGCGACCCATAATTTGGATTGATAGAATGATGAACAAGTTTTATTGAATGGCTGGGTGTTCCTTACATAGGTGTAACGTAAACGACTGACAAAAATTCGTGCCCTAGCTCTGTCGTGGAAGAAAAACGCTCTTTCGCGGGATAAAACTGCATTAAAAAATCATCACAAACGCTTTGATATAACCTGTAATTCTCGTTGACCGCATTATTGACCAGTATATGGCGATTTATGGCAAGTTTTTCTCAAGAAAATCGCAGCGATTTATTTAAAAATGCGGCGCCGATATTTTCGGCGATTAAATCGTCTGCATGATTGCCGCGCGATATATCTGCGCGATTTTTAACTATGGATTTTTTCTTTGCCTAAGAATCGGTGCCCTGGTCCCCACAGCTCCTTATAGTTAAAACAAAGTTTTCTCCTCCTGAGCTCCTGTCTCATGGCCTCATCCAATGATGGCTTCTTTGGTGGGAGTTTGTTGTCTTTCTCCTTCAAAGCAAGGGGTGGTTTGGGGTGTGAATAACTCCTGGAGGGAGAAGAAGATGGTGCCATGCCACGTGCCTTCTTAATTGCTTCCGTGAGCGTGATGGGTTTGGAACCTTTCACCCATCCTTTCTGAGGTTCCATCAACCCATCTATGAACAACACAACCAATCGCCTCTCCGAGATATCTGTCACCAACACAGATATTCTCTGGAACTCTGCAATGTAGTTGTCAACTGATCTTGATTGCTTCAGTTGTGCCAACTCCTTAAAATTAAGTTTTGGATTCCATGATGCCACCATTCGTGAGCGATTCTCTCTAGGTGAAGTGTCACGAATTTGATTGCTTCATCTGTCTACATCGGGTTAAGCTGGAAATATGTGTCTGCCTTCTGTACCCATGCCTGCACGGATGTTGGTCCCGAGCCATCAGAGGATGACAGGTTCAACTTGCCTATCTTCCTTTTGAGTTTTTTGTTATAATAGCCATGACCGCTGCCACCTGAATATCTCATTCGTAGATCCACATAATCTCTGAAGGATAGGTCTCTTTCAAGATTCGCGTTCCTCCAGTCTTGCATTAGTTGCTCCTGCATTTCTTGGAAGGTGGGCTTTCGCACTCTTCGAGGTGCTTTGGTTCTTGGCGGAAATGTCAGCATCGATGGTCGTGAGCGTGAATGAGAGTTTGCTCTCCTTGTTACAAAATTATCATCGTGCCCATTTTGTTCTCCATTCCGCCAACCTTTGCAACGTCTCCTCCATGATCCGTTGTCGTTCCTACCCTTTGATCATGGTTTCATTGAGCTGCGCCTGGCTTCTAGTTAGCTCCCTTAACAGTGCCATGACTTTTGTGGCAGGACCCTTTGGTTCCCCCATTCTGTCAGCGGAACGGTATCTCCGTCTGGTGTAAACTTTGAGCGCGTTATGCATCGACGACCCGACAGACTGGCAGAATCACTGGCTCTGATACCACTGTAATGTCTCGCATACGGCTAATTAGACTCCGTACGGTCTATGTACGGTTCCACAACTTTGTAGGCTCTGCCAATTGACGTACAACCTTAGTCTCACGGTATGGCCTTACCAAATGACGCACGGTCACAAGGTCTTCATACAGTTTCTCTTCCTTTGCTTGTGTACGACCTTCTAGGATTCCGTACGACCTTCTTAGTATGGGCCCCACTTCTGTCCACCACCGTACGGTCAAAGACTTCTCCCCCGCGTATGGCTCAATTGGTTAACACCCTTGAGCATACGGTTAGCTTGATTCCTTCGTACGGTCTGAACCATACCACTTCCTCATGACTTAGACAGTGCGGCAAGTTATTACCCTGCACCCATACAGCCTCCAAACTATCGTACGGTACTGCTGGGATGATGACACAAAGTCAAATGCAAATATTAAATAAGCGCACAGTTTAAATATCAACTCAGTACAAATACGCTAGATCTGGATATATTTATTTATTTGGAAACTGGATTACAAGTGTTGTCCAAAAGAAGATATTACAAATTAGAATGACGCCAGAATAGAGTGAGGGCTTCCCATCGAAACTGCAAATAACAAGTAGGGAGGACTTTTCACCTCCGAAATGGCAGACAAGTTGAACTCCAACTGGAATTCGCAATCACAAATAAAATATCAATTTCGCATACCTACAACTACATATGGCTTTGGGGAATCGTCCCGAAGGATTACAAATGATGCCGACACGGCCAACACGTTAAACAAATAAAAATAAAAAGGGCCTGAGAGATAATTAAATTAATGTCGGGGCCAAAAATTATTACATTAATTTATTTAATAATATCGGGGACATCACATTTTGCATGTATTAAGCTTTGACATCAATGTCGATTATCTAACAATCTCTCCCTTTGTCATTGATGACAACTTCCAGCTTACAAAATTGAAAATGCAACCTGTAGTCTACTCCTGCTCCCCACTATCTCTGATTCTCCCCCTTTCACATCAATGGAAAAGGAGATATAACTTTTGAAATTTTCACGTGAAGCTAAAGGATATGACAATTATAATCTCCCCTTTAATCAATGCTCTTCCTTAATGGCAAGATGAGTGTGACATCACTTCTAACTTCTTCCTTAGGTACTCAAAATTTTCCTTTAAAAGAGGATTGGTAATGATATCGGCAACTTGTTTGGTTCTAACTTCATCTGATTGTTAGCAACTTGCTCTTTTAAAAAATGATACTTAGTTGGAATATGTTTAGTCTTGGAGTGCATAACTCGATTATTGAATGTATTAATTGCACTTGTATTGTCACAAAAAATAGAGATGGGATGATCAAACTCTACTTATTTTTCTTTCAACGTCTACCTCCCCATAGAAGTTATATGTAACAAAAAACTGCTGCAATGTATCTAGCTTTAGCTGTAGACAAAGAAATTGACTCTTATTTCTCATTCAACCACGAAACAAGATAGTCTCCTAGGAAGAATGCACCTCCCCTCGTGCTCTTTCTATCATCACCTCTTGGATACCATAAACGGAAATCCATAGTACCTTTCAGATATTTGAATATCCTATTTATTGCACTTACACGAGTTTCCTCTGGTGCAGCCTAAAATCGAGCCACATAACCAACAATTTGCATAATATCTAGGCATGTAGCTATGACATACAATAAACTACCAATCATTGACTTGTACAAAGTTTGATTAGCTTTAGGAGATTCATTGTCTTTGCTCACTTCTTCAACATTTCTTTAATATACTTGGTTTGGGAAATAAATGTTCCATTAGCTGATTGTAATATTTGCAGACCAAGAAAATAATTCAGCTAACCAAGCATTGACATTTTGAACTCATTATGCATGGTAGTAGAAAATTCTTTGCACATATTTTCATTGTTGCCTCTAAAGATAATATCATCAACGTAAACAACAACAATTAACATGTTAGTACTTTCATTTTTGATCTAGAGGTTACTGTCTGCAAAACCTCCTTTGTAGCCTTGCTACTGCAAGTATTTTTCTAGTCTAGAATACCAAGCTCTGGGAGCTTGTTTCAACCCATACAGTACCTTCTTCAACTTGCATACATAGTCCTGATTTTCTGAAATAATAAATCCTGTAGGCTGTACCAAATTTCCATTCAAAAAGGCTGATTTTACATCCATTTGAAAGACTTTGAAATTCTTGAAGCTTGCAAATGCTAGAAACATTCTAATTTCTTATTACTTCTAATCGAGAAACATGTGCAAATGTTTCTTCAAAGTCAATACCCTCAACTTGTGCATATCCCTTGCACACAAGTCTTACCTTATTCCTTACAATTAGGGCAACTTCATTTAATTTGTTCCTGAAAACCCATTTAGTTCCGACAACTTTCTTATCTTTGGGTCTTGGAACAGGTTCCCAAGTTCTATTCTTCCAAATTTGATCGAGCTCTTCGTCAATTGCTTCTATCCAATTATTTTCTTTACTTGCTTCTTGAACACTATTTTTGGTTCACTTTTGGACGACAAATACACATTTTTATTTGCTGAATAATCTATCGACCTTCTTGTTGCTTTTGGCCTATCACCTCTTTTTATCAGATCTTCTGGATGATTTCTTTGTATAAATCTAGGTGGCGTCTATGTGGAAGCTCTTGATTATGTCTCTGAAGATGTCTTTGATGGTGTCTTTTGTGCAACTGTTTCAACTGCACCTCCTTCTACACTTTCTTTATCTACCTTAAACTCCTTTAAATCTAGATCATCTACTTCTTGTATTTGTTTTGGAAGACTTCTATCTTCATCAACTTTGACGGTTGCACTTTCAACAATTTTGTGCAAGTGTTTATTGTAGAATCTATATGCTTTACTCTTGGAAGAATATCTAAGAAAAATTTCCTCATCTGCTATTGAGTCAAATTTTCCTGAAGTGTCTTCATCTTTTCTAATATTACATGGACTACCAAACACTCTGAAGTACTTTACAGTTGCTGGCCTGCCTGTCCATAACTCACGAGGAGTCTTGTTGCTATTGACTCAGATTAATCCACAATTCTGAATATAAACAACCACAAGTCTGAATATAAACAACAGTATGAACTGCTTCTTTCCGGAAAGAATCAAGGACTTTGGACTCATTCAACATGCTCAGAGCCATCCCTTCAACTATCCTATTTTTCCTTTCCACAACACCATTTTGTTGTGGTGTTCTTGTAGCTGAAAATTGTCTTCTTATAACATGCTTTTCAAAGAAATCTTCAAATTCACTTGAAGTGAATTCTCGTCATTTGTCTGATCGAAGACATTTAATCTTCTTTCTAATTTCAATCTCCACTAAGGCTTTAAATGCCTTAAATTTGCCAAGAGCTTCTGATTTTTCTTGTGATAAAGCAACCCAAGTCATTCTTGTAAAATCATCAATTAAAAGCATAAAATATCTTTCACCTTGCTTGCTCCTTGTTCTCATTGGCCTACAGAGATTTGTATGAATCAGCTCTCGAACCTTTGCAGTAGAATACTCCTTAGATTTGAAGCTTCTTCTAGTTTTCTTTCCCAATTGACATTCTTTACGTATTATGTTTGAAGGTTTTGAGAGCTTTGGAATATATCTCGCTGCTTCTTTGCAGCTGATTTTGTCGAGATTGTCAACATTTAGGTGCCCCAACCTCTTATGCCACAACCAGCTTTCATCTTCTTATGGCATGCAGCACTTTTCACTTTTGGTTGTATTTGAGAATGTAAAGATTTTTGTTTGCTCTACTAGCCTCAGCAATAGATCTGCCTCCTTTGCTCATTTCACACCCTTCAGAATGGAAAGTAAGAACATGTCCTTGGTCACACATCTGACTCACACTCAGAAGATTGTGTTTCAGACCTTCAAAAAATAATACATTTTCTATTTTTGTTCTTCCATCATCAAGAAAAAAAGATCCTTTGCCTGAAATTTTGGTTGAAGCATAATCACCAAAAAATCCTTACTGTACCACCATTTGTTTTCTTCAAAGTAAGAAACGTACTTCTTTTCTCATATGTCTCGAGCAGCCATTGTCTATAGAGTTTTCACATTGACAATTGTCTTCATTCCATGCTTGCAAGGTTGTTTGAACAATCATAGAGCTTTCTGTTCGTTCTATTAGCTTCTTTCTCCAAACCGTTTTCTCTTCCTTTTCACTTTGTTTGGGGGTTTTGCAAAATTACTTCTACAAACTTTTGCAATATGACAAAAATGTTTGCATTTATAGTACATGATTGAAGGAGAAAAATAATTCCTACTCATCAAACCTTGACTTCGATTCATATTCCATGCATGATCAATTCTGGAATATGATCCATAATTCCTAGCTCTATGACTCAAATTATTTCTTGCATGTACTTTGCAATCTATGGCTCTATGACCAAATTGACTACATGAAAAACAATAACCATAAAAGGAGTTATTAAACCTGGTTGTTTATGCTTGCCTAGATGGAAGAGGTTTTCTAAAGCCTTGAATGAATGAATGAAAGATTTTAATAACGTCTACAAGACCAAAGCAGCCTATGGGACCCCCTAAGTAGCACACACCCTAGAATAGGGTGCCAATACCTTAAGCACTTTGTAAATTCTTTAAATTTGTTCTTTGACAATGAATTTTGATCACTAGGTTTGTTGTTCTGTCGAGCTGCATTTTTTCAAATAAATTACTTCAATTGTCCACTTCTAAAATATCCACGTAGTTGAAACAAATGTCATTGTATGTTGGGCACTCCATGATAAAATGTCACTCTGTCTGTACCACTCCCCTGTTGCAGAATAAGCATATCCCTTTTTCTCATTCTTTCTCAGGTATCATCCATCTACCTATTTCTCACCTCAGATGGCGAGCACTAGTCCTAAGTTGAGCTATAAGCATATTTGCTCTCCATTTGATATTTGCTCCTATGTATGGTTTTTCCTCATGATCTCCCGTGGGGTTAAATTCTTTGATATAGTAGACTATTTTACAATGAAACACGGGGACACGTCTGTAAATATATATAAGCACTGAGGGGGGGTGAATCAGTGTAAACATAAAATATACTAATTCAACCAATAATCTGATAATGCTTTTAACCAACTTACAAGCAATGAAACATACAAGAGTGACTATGCAGTAGAAGTAAAACAATTCAAATATCCACAAAGCATAACTCATAAAACCACTATTTTTCACATGGAAACCCTTGTAAGAGGGAGAAAACCATGGTGGGGATGACACCCACAAATCTCTTTACTACAATAAAAAGTTTTCCTTGTTAGGAGCTTACTGTTAGGGGCTCACCCGGTTAGAAGTGACTAGTACCTTGTTAGAAGTACAAAGAGCCCTGTTAGGATCTACCTCGCTAGAGGATTTGAAACTCCTTATCTGAAGTCACTCTATTAAAGGATTTAAACAAAAGACCTATTAATGTCCACCTTGTTAAGGGATTTGACTTTGCTAACCTATTAGAGTTAGCCTTGAGCAATGAACTCAAATCATTGATCTGAAATGACACTGCTTGCATGTAAGATCCAATTCAATCTCTGAACTCTGGACGCAATACTCTACCTCTGTCTCTGATCGCAACCACCAAAAACACGATGAACAACCCTAAGTCACTGATTTAGCATTCCTTTATATAGGTGTTCTTAAGTTGGTTAAAACATTAAAAACAATCCACAAGTCGGCACAAAGCATTGACCAAACTCATGAAAATCCATGCCAATAAAACCTAACATGTCGGCCCAAAACGTAATACAATCATTTATTTCAAAACACTGGCAATAACTTAACCGCCTTGATCATCATGAACCAATTGGTAACTCAACCAGTCCGTATAGAACAATCACTAAAATACTAACTTTCACAAAATGTTGAGTTAACTGTCGCAGTAGTACATATGAACTATTCTGACCATAGGGAAGCACCAGTAACGATCGCATCACCCAATGTGCTCACCATCTCGAGCGCTACTCAAAACACTTTCCTGTTACTGTCTTCCTACTCACTGGTCAGAACACTTAGCATATATGTTTCACCTATTCATCATGTTGATCGGTAATAACCTATTCACCATAACTAATAGAGTTAATAAGCTGCCATCAATGACAAACTCTAACTCACCATTTCACCTCCAAAATCCATCATAATGCTAACAACGCCCCCCCCCAAACCCCTGAGTTTCTAATACAGGGACGTCTTGGGGACGGGGGGACAGGTACTTGGCGTCCCCCCACTGCCCCTCAACCTCTGCTAGAATGTGAGGATGACCATGAGTTCCCGGGACGTCTCGGGGACGCCCAGGAGTCCCCTAAGCGTCTCGGGGACTTTTGGAAGTCTCCTATTCTAAGACATTTTAAAAGTGCATTATTTTTTTAAATTGTTTTTTTTTAAATATTTGCAAGCAAATTAGATATGTACATATATTTTTGGCTGATTGAAGAACATTTTCAGATCATTTGCAAACATAATATGGGCAGTTTATGAGGATATGTAGTTGCTATTGCATACATTATTGCTAGTTATGCTGGCTACCCTAAATAAAAATCAGAACTGGGGTTTCTATGTTTGCAATTCCTGTGGTGATACTGTCATATTTTTTATATAGTATATATCTTCCATTTGCCGATTTAACAATTCTATTTAGTATTCTAATTTCTAGTAGTAATTAGTAATTCGATATTTAATGTATACAACTTCAATGTTCAAATATATTGTAGTCTGTATTTAGTATTTGGCATTTCAAATTTTGCTATTTTACTTCTTAGGCCCGTTTGGGTGCTGGAATACCAAATGTTGGACATGGTCAATTCTAGAAGATGCTACAATTCTGGAAGATACATATCCTAGAAATGATTTCCGGAATATGGGCTAGACCCGTTTGGTTCACCCGTAAGATGACTGAGAAGATGCATAAATAATTTTAATTGTTTATTTCTTAATTTTTTTGAATACTGTGTATGTGTGTATATATACACACATACACTCATGTGTATATATACATACATGTGTGTATATACACACACATGTGTGTCTACACACATATACACACATTCGTGTATATATATTTACACATATACACATACATATTCACACATCACACATCACACATACACACATTTGTGTATATATACATATTTACACATACACATACATATTCACACATATACACATACACACATTTGTGTATATATACATATTTACACATATACACACATGTATATATACATATTTACAAATAGACATATATACATATACACACATTTGTGTATATATACATGTTTACACATATACACATACATACACACACACATATATATATACACATACACACACATATACACATTTGTGTATATATACATATTTACACACATATACACATATACACATATACACACATTTGTGTATATATACACATACGTACATATACATATATTTGTGTATATATACATATACACACATACACACATCTATCATATCACGGATTTGACGAGATTAAATTTGCTTTTGTAAAAAGTGGAATTGGAATTGAAATTCTAATTCCACCTATTTAGGTGGAAGATGATATTTCCATTTTGACCCCCTAAATAGGAATTTCATAATTCCAATTCCATTTTTATTCATGGACCCAAACATGGAATTTGGCATTATCCAGAATTAGATAATGCTAATTCCAGTCTAATTCCAGCCCCCAAACGGGCCCATATATAGGAAAAAAGATATGTCATTTCAAGTACTATATGTATAGTATATAGTGAGAAAAAGAGATGTGGAAAAATTGTTCAAGTTTATAGAGGAGATGAAAAAGTTAAGCAGGCAAAAGAGCCTCAAAATGGAAGAAGAAACTATTGCTCAATATCTAATTCATGTGGATGAGGTATCCAACACTATTAAAGGCCTTGGTGAAGAGATTGAAAAATCTGAAGTTACTGAAAAAATTCTAAGGTCACCTCCTCTTGCGATTTGAAGGAAAGGTTTCAGCAATAGAAGAGATGCAAGATCTTAGCAATCTAAATAAGGATGCGTTGCATGGTATTCTAACTGTACATGAGATGAGAGTCGTATAGCTTGCTTGGTGGAAAACCCATGTCCTTCATTACCATCCATTGTGTGCTTCTCAAGATCTACCTTCAAGCATTGAAGAGCACACACTAATGCTGAGAGAGGGGGGACACTAATGCTGGGGTGCAGGGGGTGAGTGGGTGAATTAATATTAGGACACATTTTAACACATATTTCAGATCTGCAAATATAACTTAAAAAACATCAAGCAAACAACATATGCAAGAACACAAAAATTACATGGAAAACCCCTAGGGAAAAAACCCCGGCAAAATATTGCACAACAACCCACATAAGATACTGATTTTACAAATGTGAGCTCCAATAAACTATGCTTGAATATATTTTTTCTGTGTACTTTGCTAAAGAAAAAAACTTCTATGTACTCTGCTCAATCTTCATAAATTTGTTCTTCCCATTTTCAATCACACTTTATCTTTATCTTTAGTGTAACATGGGCACTGGGTGTCATGAACCATAATTGATACATGTATGCTCTGATAATATTATTTATCAATTCATAATTAATAATAATATTATGAATCAATATAATGCTAATAATTAATTAATATATAATTAATTAATTAATTAATAGTTAATCAATATAATATTACTAATCAAATCAATAATTATTAATTAATCAATATAATGAAATACAATATCAATAATAAATCTTTATAATTTATCAATCAATATATAATTAATATTAATTCATATTAATCTTAATAATATCTATCTATATATATATTTTTTCAATTAATCAATGTAATTAATATTAATAATTTAATATTATCTATATTATTATGATAATATTAATTAACAATATAATCTATGATTTCGATGCTATCACATTGATGATACTAGAATAGTAAGTCGACGGTAATAGTAATAAGCCGTTAATGATAAACCCATGCTAAGTCGACAATAACAGTCAATAGTAATTGACTTTGTTAAAAAACTAATTAGAATGAAACGTCGGCCATGTGGGGAAAGTATGGTTGTGACCCTCATCTCTGACGAAGTATAAGTATGGGCTAGAAAATATAGGACGGGACAGAAGAGGATTTTGGAGATCGATTACAGAAGAAAAGATAAAAGCTTAGTATTCTTTGATATATCGCAGCCAGTATTACCCACTTGCCATTCACCTATTAATAAAGATAGCGAGTTATTCTGAAGGCGGTGTTTACTACTAGATGGCAAAGACCATATATATAATCGATGTGGATCGAATCATGGAATGGAAGAATAAAAAAGATTATAAAATATATGGCATACTCCGATTACAGCAATCAGATTATCATTAGTCAGCGAAAGCTTTCATTGGATATTCTTAAGTCATCGCAGTATCAGCAACCATTTTATATACTTCAGGTTTTGACTAAGACCTCTTATCAAATTCAGAACAATGCAGGGAATATAGGAGACTAGACATACTATATCAAATCGGGAGTTGAATAAACATAGATATATATAAATTCGGATCATTGAAGGATTGGAGAAGCAGATAAAATTATATCTGACAATCATAGGGATGAGAGTATATATATGTTACTTCTGAGAAAGAGATATATTCGATACTCTTCAAGGAAGAGTGGAGAGATTTAGAAGAACATACGTATTTGAATGTACGTGGAAGGATAGTAGTAGATCAGGAAGAAGTATGACTTATACTGATCAAGGGGTAAACCATATCGAGTGTATTGCTGGTAAGCAATCACTGCTAAATATTATATCTGAATTCTATTATGGGCAAAGAACCCATATGTGGTCTTATATATGGTAATAATAATCAAATCAGAATTATATATATTTCATACTATATATAGGTACATCTGAATGCTCCAACATATATATAGAGATTATATATATTGAATTATATAATAAATTTTATAAATGATCTAAAATATCTAATTATAAGAATGATCTAACATTTATATATAAATAATATCTATTTATTAGTATACAATGGAATCAGAATATATATATATATATATATATACATATACGCAATATAAAATATTAATATATATTTTACCAATTTCTTAATAGCTCATTATTTACTGTAAATCGGGTAAATCGGTCACAAGATGGAGAGAACCCATATGTGGTCTTATATATATAGTAATAATAATCAAATCAGAATTATATATATTTCATACTATATATATATATATATATATATATATCTGAATGCTCCAACATATATATATAGAGAAAGATTATATATATTGATTTATATAATATATTTTATAAATGATCTAAAATATCTAATTATAAGAATGATCTAACATTTATATATAAATTATATCTATTTATTAGTACACAATGGAATCAGAATTATATATCAGTTTTTATATATATATATATATATATATGTCTTTCCGAGATTCCAAGACGGGTTGCTGGGACATAGTTTTGGGGATATCAGTCTTTCCGAGATTCCAAGACGGGTTGCTGGGACATAGTTTTGGGGATGGCAGTTTTAATTTGGGAGACAATGGGAGGATAAATAGGAAAATATCTCAAACCAAAAAACTGCTGAAATTATAAAAATAATACATTGTGCTGAATTTGTAATGACAATTCAGTCTCCCCTGTTTATCTTTGTAGCATTATTATGAATTATCTTTATGAGTTGCCTTTTCTTTAAGCACCAAATGGAGCAGATCATCCAGTCCTGAAATGTAGATTTCCAATCGAAACCTTAAATCCCTTGGATGTCTGGAATGTTGGGTATGTCATCCACATCCCTGGGGATGCATCGGCATGGAACACTGCTTTGTATAAAAAATTTGGAACTTAATATAATTGAAATAATTGAAGAATTGTTATGCTCAATTTCAAAGGGAATCTAAGCTGATTGTTGGAATATTTATATAAATCAATACATCCAAAGCTCATGATTTTTGTTTATTTTTTCAGGTGAACTTTCACATTCGTGGTCCCCATGGAGCTGGTAAAGTGTACAGTGAAATGTTCAAGGATAAAACAGATAAGAATTGGAAGTTTACATATTTAATTGTGGATATCACATCACCCACCCGGACACAACTGATGCTGGAATCTTATGTTCCAGCATGATGTATGAGTAAAATTTGGTATGGAAGTTTGCTGGTGTTAGTATGGTTGATTAGGTAGCAGATTTTTCCATTGCTTATGCAATAATAATAAATATATTCTGTCATCTCCTAGGAAAATTTAATTTAACCACTTTCTAATTGTTCGATAGGTCCTTTTGTTTTCTTAAGTTATCTCCTACAGGGGTGCAGAAATATGGTGATCTGGTTACAATTTTCTACCCTTTACTCTTTCTTAGAAAGGCAAGACAACCCATTGCTGAAACATGAGGTACTCGAGGAAACAAATTCCTCTCATTCTATTTATTAATATTTTTTTTTCAGTTTACTAGAGTGGATAACTCTGAGCCACAGATGTTGGAAGGAATTACCCTGTAGAATGTTTTGATTCACTTCAAACTCAATGATAAGGGGACAAAAGGTTTCCCTTTCTTGCAACCCAGACAGTTTTCCTTAAAATCTGGATATTTTCTGCAGCCAACGAAACTGTATCTCCATTATGATACCAAAATGCTACGTGCTGAATGTGTAATTGCATGCCAGCATTGTCAATATTACAGAATGTTTTTGCTCATTAAGGAGCCTCTTATTTTAATGCTTCTATAGTTTGGAAGACTATTATTGTATGAGTATCTGCAAATTACAGTAGGTTCATTTTATTAAGTTTTGTTCGAAAAATATGATTGACAGATTCTCAGTGCATGGAGGGGTCGACATCAGTCGGAGGAGGACAGTTTCACATTTCAACGGCTGAAACACGTTTCTCCGTTGCGAACGGCCGTTCCCCTACTGTCTGCTCGTTATGCCAAGCTCCAAGTCATTCCGCAGTTGAAAACAATTAATTTGGTAAACAAAACTAGTTGTCTCCTAAATTCAGTTTTGAAGAATTTAATTTTTACCTACGGACACACAGATTTGTTGGAAATAGAGTTAATTGGAGTTCATTTTTTATTTTTTCAATGATTAAATTTTACAGAGCCAGTAGTTCTTTTAATGATTAAATTGTATATTAACACAACTGTAAATTTGTCATATATAGTTAATTATTGGTGTTTCATCGTATTTCTATTTTATTATTTTTCACATAGATGAAATTCAGTTTTGAAAATAGTTTTAAGCTTTCAAAATATTAAATATATTTTTTATAAAATTAATGTGTTAAATAATATAATGATTAAGTTATTTTTGAAATCTATTATATTTTTAAAATAACTTTGTTAATTGACATTATTTAGAAGTACTCACTATTTTGGATGCACTATAACAGTTTAGAGGTGTGCTAATCTGGATCTAATATGCGTTATTATGGACCTCATATGCATTAATTTGCACTGCATATGCGCTAAAACATAATTCAAATGCGATAGACTGTCTTGCAACTTGCAAATATGAATCAAAAACATTCTAAACGGTGTTTTCTCAGTTTGACAATTGGGTAGGCATGCCAACACCAACACACAACTAAGGCTTGCTCCATACCGAGGAGTATCAGATACACAAATCGAGGCAATAATCACTCGATAACAACAACAATAGCATGAAAGAACTAAGCAACTCAACATGAACATCAAAAACATAATATATAATGAAGAGAGATGAAAGGGATAACATTGAGCACTCAATGTTCAGAATCTCTGTTTTTGGAGGAAAGTCATCACCTGTACACCAATTCCCGACAATGGTAAAGTGCAACAACACCCTACCATGTGGAACCCTCCGATCCACCCCATTGTGCTCTTAGAGATAGTCACCTGACCACAAACATATGAAATCACACACACCAAGAAGGCTAACACATGCCAAAAATATGCAGAACTCAAAAGATGGTACAAAGGTCGCAATGCAATCACAAGATGCAAAAACAATACACGGAAAACACTCAACATGTAGACCAACGTCTGAGGTCCGATACAAAGTAACATAAGCACATAGTACACAAAGATGCTACTCACTGCTACAAGATCTTGACACGAGTACCAACCTTAGGGAGTATTCATGCCCGCAGAGATCAATACTAACATTCGGGGCTCAAGTACCGTCTACCACATACATGGGTCACTCATGACATCTGAGGATTCAATGGTTTCCACCACTCGCACGAGTCAATCTCTAACATTCGGGGATTCTAATATCATCTACCACCTGCATGGGTCAATCCTGACATTCAGGGATTCAATGTTATCCGCTTAATCATACTTAATCTTGTTTAATGTTATTCCTAATACCTTTTAATTATATTTTCACTTTTTAAAGAACTTCTTAATGTGTCTTGTACCACCACTTACGAGTTGAGATCCATGTAAGGACCTACTCCCCAAGACTACTCAATGTACCTAGTCCTAAGACACAACATCACAGGACATACCAAAATAAAGGTTTGTCCACTCAACACCGATCACATAAGTAAAACACTTCATCCGCTTGGTTTACACCAATGATGGGAAATAAGAACTTCCTCCACTCAATCTACACCGAGAATGGGATAACCCAAAGCATGTCTACTTAGTCTGCATCAAGGAAAAATGCACAAGATGAACTATCTACTTGGTCTACACAAAGGACGAGCATGACATAAGCATCAACAAGCAACCAAACAATAATTAGAGGATAAAGCACTTCCAAACACTTAAGGCATACAACTGAGCGAAATCAATAAAAGGGCACCACTACCAAACTACTCGATTGGCCACTATGCCAAATACATAAAATTGAGCAAAACCAATAAAAAGGCACTAATGCCAAACTACTCAGTTAGCTACTATGCCAACAGTTTGGATTTCAAGAGAATCCATCAAACATCTCGTGGAAACACTAGGAATGCTCACAAACCCAAAAAGGCACTAAATCCCAAATTTGAGCAAAAATTAAGTGTGAAAATCCATGTTTTAACAAAGGGTGAATTTGGATAACAATAACAAATGTCTAGAATGTCCTCAATCCATTCCATTAGCATGATCCTACAATCACGAGATACTACTAATCCCAACATTCCAATCACGCCAAACAAGGCGACACAAGACTAGGAGGCACACAAAATGATGCGAGCTAAAAATGCCCAAAAATAAAGCTTTGAATTTATCTTCAAAATTAAAACCCATTTACCCAAATACACCTAACAACACATTTATCAAATAGAATTCACTTTTGAGGAACACAGAAATCAGGCAACATTACACTTCGAAAACTACAATTTTCCAAAGTGTAAATATGAAATATTCATATAAACCTAATTAGGTAACATAAATAAACAAGATCGTGGGGGAATGCTACTTCTGAGCCCACTAATTTATTGCAATTTATTTCGAAGGAAACAACAAAGCAAAATGAAAGTTGTGAGATGCCCTACCCCACACAAAATGGAAAACAAAAAACTAGATGAATCCACTATGAAATCTAAATTGGCTCCACACAAATCTTTGCAACAACAACATAATTTTAACGAGTCGCTACCCACAAAGATTTGGTAAACGAATTGATCACAACGAAAATAAAACCAAATTCCTCCAAAACAATTTGGAGCAAATTCCAAATTCAGAAAAAGCCAAGTGAGGGAAAATGATCAATCTTTGGATACACATAATGAGGTTAATGTCGTGGAAGGAACACTCACTTGACAAAAGTATATCAAACCCCTGATTGCACTTTATTATGCAGTGCGATTACAAACAGGCACAACACGTGCAAGATCACAAACATGAAATGATGACCCTTTATCTCAGTACGTTTGCAAAAAAGAAATGTGACAGAAAGATGTCTACGATGCTCAGGAATGACTAAAAGTTGTAAGAACACATGTAATATCTAAAAAGGAGTCATTTCATGCAAGGAAATCGATCTCAAGACCTGAAACATCCAAGATATCTACTAGATTGCAAAAAAATAAAAAAAAACTTAAATAAAATGTACCTGGAGAAGATTCTGGCCTTGAGAACCATACAAGGAGAACATAACCAACTGTCCAATGACGTGTAGAAGTCAAAAAATGGAGTCCGGACGAACAAGATATGGTGTCCGGAGTGCAAAAATGAACCCTTACTTTGACTGGAAAAATTTTTTGCAAGATAGAAAAAAAAAATCAAAAAACCAAACCTAGAAAATTAGATCGGGCTCGGAACAAGCTTTTCGACAATATCTCGTTTGGCCAAAAACGCCTCTGTCTACTTAAGATATAAGTAAAAAACTGAAGAGAGCTCCAGAACAAAAACTCCAAGTGATCTCAGCTAAATCTGGTGGAGCTCCACTAAATCTGGCAGTGCCACTAAATCTAGGAGGACTACCAAAATTGATAGAGCTACTAAGGAAAAAATAATTTTAAAATTTTAAAATTTTAAAGAAAAATAAAATAAAAAGTTTCCGTCGGTACTGTGGCGAGAATTTTGAGGCGACATGAAAACTAAGGCGGTGTGAAAAATGTGACATTTTTTGCCTCAAAAAGCATGCTAAGATTGTGCATGCAAAAAAGAGCGCTCAGATTTCAACTGTTCAAATTGGACGTGCCTTATATGGAAATATGGGTTTTTGGGCCTTTTGAGTGCAACCGTGAGATCAATTTGTGCCCAAAGTGCTCCAAAAAATAGCTCCCCTCCATATCCACACAAAAAATTTAAAAACTTGAAAGCCTCGGTGCTCCTAAAAATCTTCAAAAAACTCAAGAACGTGCTACAACAGCGAGGCTCTGATACCATGTTAGAATTCGAAGAATTCAATCACCAAGATCCACTGTATGCAAAATAGCTGTCACAAACACAAAGAATGAAGACAACTCATAATGATCTGAAAAATTAAATATTCATTTAGAGAGATCATAGAGGGAATTACAAAAGAATTAATAATTACTAAGAGATCAATCATTATAAAAGAGATCGAAAACTCAAAAGGTAGAGAAACCTAGGTTGCATGATAATAATTAATAAAGAATTAATTATTATATGCTCAAAGTTTAGCTTAAGTGAACTAGAGATAAAGAGGTGACTGAATAATTAAATCAATAATGATTTAATTAATAAGTGAAAATATCCTTTTACTCTAACAATTTTAATTAGTTGTAACATTAATTGACATTGAAACCCAAATTTATTATTATAAAAAAAATGTCTAAACAATCTAGTCGTGTGTGTCCTAATCTGGCTTCATTAAACCAAACCACGCAGATTGTCTAGCACATCACTTTTAATTTGAAATTGTTCATTGATTTCATTATCATTCAAAGGGGTTTATTTCTCAATTGGTGTTTCTATGTCTACATCCACATTGTTGATTTCAATTGTCATTTGATTGTTCACTTTCAATTGGGGTTTGACTTTCAATTCCTTTATCATTATGATTAACATTACTAATTTGTGGTGTTTGATGTGCAATAAAATTTGTTACTCTATTTTCAAGAAGAAAATCTAAATGATTTAAAGAGTAACATGCTTCTACAAAAAAGATCAATTTTTTATTAGAGTAAATTTCAATTGGCTGTGAAAACATACCTGTATCCGATATTGGATTAGAAGATGCACCTGAATTTGCTCCTATTGTATTTTTTTCTTCAACCTCTGCATCCATCCTGATGTCCTAATGTTCTCCTCTTCTGAAACGATCGTTGAACTCGATGCTCCAACATTATTCAGTTTTTGAATTCTTGCTCTTCTTTCTCGTTGTCGTTTTGTCTCCTCTTTATTTGATGCAACCTCATCAGCTCTCAAAACCTTCCTTTGTCTTTTTTTTTTATGTTATTTTGATCTCATGTTTGCACCAAAATTTGAATTCAAATTATTCTCTTCATGTCATATCCAAAACAAGACTAGAAAAGAGAATGTTGATTCAAAATATTATTTTTGTAGCACGGATATGTCATAAAAATGATTGAATAATTGTCAATCATTGAGATGAGGCCCGCAGTCCTATTTTTTTTATCTTCAATGGATCTTTAAGAAACATGCACCCTTTATTTAAATGGAATGGGTGCCTATTTATGAAATGGGTGCATGTTTCTATTTTAACGGTCCAAACAGAAACAGGTACCCATTTTTTGAATTTTAAAAAATGGGTGCCTATTTCTTAGAACCAGGAGTGGGAACCGTACCGACGCCCTATATTTTGGTTTGGGACAGGCTTGGTAGTGCAAAAATATGGCTAAGACACTGAAATATAAAAATTTTGCCTTGTGATTTTTTGGAGGTCTTTTCGAATGAATTTTTTGACGAAACAAAAACTTATTATATTTCTTATTGTACAAATTATAAAAATATAAATTCTATAGTGACATGACTAATTTTAGTATTTTTACAATATTTATTAAGCCAAAGTGGTACCTAAACTTGAAATAGTAAACTAAAATGTTAATAACTTTTGTGATTTTACGTTTCTTGAAAAATTAATTACATGACATCAATCTACATAGAATTACCTTCAAGATTTAAAAATAATTGAAAAAAGTAAAATTTTCATCAAATTATGGTGACTGTAAACCAGAGGTTTCGAAAATGTACTTTACAGTTAATTAAAAATTTATGAAAAAAAATATTCAGTAAAAAAAAAGAAAAAATATTTTCATCAATATTTGATGTTTTAGGTACATTTCTCTAGAAGGATTCACAAGAATTCATTTATTTACTTCAAAATTGGGTGGTCGTACACATGTGGTATAGTCCTGAAACAGACATTTTGAAAAAGCGGGTTTTCAACATGCCAACTAAAATGCATTTTCTACCATGTGGGTATTGAAATAAATTACATATTTGAAAAGTAGACTCCGAGCACTAAATTTTATATTACTAAAGTGTTTTGAGATTCAATCTTTAAGTGCCTCAAATTTTGACATCAATTGACATAAAAATTGAAAAAAGGGAAAACACTTCCACTTTTTTCCCAAAAGTGGAATTCAACTTCTTGCAGCCACCCATTCAAGTTTTGTAAACAAGTTCTTATCTACATATTACAATTGGTGCATATCATATTAGTTAGCTAAAAAAAATTACTCGTATCTTTTAGTGTTTTGATGGCTTGTCCTCTCGGGTTCCCTAACGGGGCATTATAGAGCATAAATAGAATAGAACCCAATAGGTCGTCCATTGATAAAAGAAAGGTCCCAAATACAACTATGTATTGGCTCCTCTCATTTATCAATGACATGTTTAAACATCTAAGAAGACAACCAAAGCACATCTCCACTTCAAACCTCATTGTGAGAAGTATGGAGTTCACAACTTCTTTACACATTGAAAAGAGTTTCATCCAAGCATTCATTATTTATTTTGACAGGTCTTGGAGGAAACAAAACATTTGGTATCTATTTAGAATGTTGTCTTTAACTTTAAATTTTCTTTTAGGGTGGTAAATCCCTCACATTTCAAGATAAAATCTTACAATTCATGGTGAACTAAAATTGTTATTCTCATCCTCATGTAGAAAAAATCCAAATAGATTAGAGAGAAAAATAGCTTGTTTAGAACTCGCTCTTTCATTTGAAGCTAGTGCAAAACGTGAACTTTGTCTAGGAATGGGTGGAAAAGAAATGGACCTATTAGGGGACTTCGATAAACCTTGAGATTCAAGGTATCATGATTTTGTAGTTGTAGAATGAGGCCAACATGAAGATGATGGGGGTTCTTGTTAGAATTCAAAGAATTCATAAGCCAAGATCACCTGCAACAAAATACATGTCACAAAGGCAAAAAATGGAGACAAAATTCACTTAGATCTAAAAGATGAAAAAATTTATTTAGAGAGAGAAATGAGGGAATTACAAAAGAATTAATAATTACAAAGTGATCAATCCTAATAAAGGAGATCAAAACCCTAAGAAGGGTGGAGAAACCTAGGTTGCGTGAATAATTAATAAAATAATTAATTATTGCATGTCTAAAGTTTAGTTTAAGTGAACTAGAGATAAAAGTGACTTAATGGCTGGTACCTATGCATTTCGGTGAGATGGATCATTTACCATATGGACACTTTTCTTTCGTTCCTATTTTGGAGGTTTCGGACTTGGTGTTTTTTTCCATCTATATCTTCGAGTTTCGATGTTTGCCTTGTTTGCCATCTTGTTTCGAGTAGTGTCATTTGAGGGCACTCATACAGACTACAGAGGTTATTTGACAGTGTTTGCAACTTCATGCTTCAGAGGTGTTCTACAAGTTCTTCTTTTGATGAGCTCTTCAGACTTAAGTGTTTTTGTCATATGTATCTTGAGTTTCGATGTTTGCCTTATTTGCCATCGTGATTCGAGCAGTGTCATTTTAGGGCACTCATGCAGATTACAATCTTCTCTATATGATCTTTGTTCCTATTTTCTGGGACTTTTCCTAGTTTGGAGGCTTCTTTAGTCCTTCACTAGGCTTCGTCTCTTTTCGGAGAGGGGTTTTTCCCACTGGGTTTTTCTCATTTTCTCCTCTTTACAGTGCTTTTTTGTACTTGGGTACCTGAACAGGCATTGTTGCTGAAACTCATTTCCTGTTTTCCGTAGTTGTTTCTAGGTTTTTAGCTTCTCCCTAAGTTTATCTTAAGGGGGGTGTTAGAGTAAAAATGTATTTTCACTTATTAATTAAATCATTATTGATTTAATTATTAAGTCCCATTTTTATCCATTTTTAGGGTTTTGATCTCCTTTATTAGGATTGATCACTTTGTAATTATCAATTCTTTTGTAATTCTATTTTATTATTATTGAATCAATTGAGAATATTTCATCTTCCACAGATCTGTTATTTTTTGCCTCCATAGCTTTTGCCATGTAGGTGATTCTTGGGAGTTGTGTGGTCATACAAATTGTCATTTTTTCATAATGAGCACTTGTGGTTTTTTGCTCATATATTGCGCATACAATATCGGATTTTGACATATCTTATATCGTCGAAAAACTCTTTCCAAGCTTTATCTAAATCTGGAAGCTAGATATTTTTATTTTTCTGTCTTATAGGGTTTTTTGTCAGTCAAAGCCATGGTTCCTTTTTGCACTCTGGGAGTCATATCTTGCTCATCTGGACTCTGATATTTGACTTCCGCATGGCGTTGGAAATTTGATTCAGTGCTCTATCTTATTTCATAGGTCTCACACCCAGATTTTGCTTCAGGTATTTTTATTCATATTTTTGCATTTTTGCAATCTGGTGGATATCTTGGATGTTTCAAGTCTTGGGATCATTTTCTCTTCATGAGATGACTCATTTTTAATTGTTAGCCATGTTTCTACAGCTTTTTGTCATTCTTAGATATTGTAGACTTCTATTTCTACCGCATTTCTTTTTTGCAAACGCACTGAAATAAAGTGTCATCTGATGTATGCTTGGGATCCTGCACATTTTGTGCTTGATTATACTTGCACTATATTATAAAGTGTCATGAGGGGGGTTTGATATTTTCTTTGTTTGTCATCTACCTTTGTCAAGTGAGTGTTCCTTCCACGACATTAGCCTAATGATGTGTGTCAAGAGAGTGATCCTTCTACAACACCATCATTTATATGTGTTTGTATGTTCTTCATCATGTAGTTATTCGTGGCAGTCTGATTTAAAATACTTATCACGCCTCTCCCTGCTCAACATTATGGGGGGTATCTCCTGTTGGTTCTAATGCTTCCTTGGTTCGATGGAGTGATTTATGTATTCAGTATTTGTTCCTACGTAATAGGCGGATGTAGTGGCTGGGTACCTATGCATTTCGGTGAGATGGATCATTTTTCATATGGACACTCTTTCATTCATGCTTTGGAGACATCATGCTATCTTTGATTGATCGACTCTTTAGGCTTTTTTTTACAGTCTTCTCTACCTGATCATGTTTTATTACAGTGGAGGTTCCAGCAGTTATTCTTCGATAGTGTTTGCAGCTTCATGCTTCAGAGATGTTCTACATGTTCTTCCTTTGTTCCTATTCTTCTAGGACATTCTCTAGTTGGAGGCTTCTTCAGTTCTTCACTAGTCTTCATATCTTTTCAGAGAGGGGTTTTCCCACTGGGTTTTCTCTTTTTTCTCCTCTTTACATAGTTTTTTTGTACTTGGGTACCTGATCAGACCTTGTTGCCAAAACCCATTTCCTGCTTTCAATAGTTGTTTCTAAGTTTTTAGCTTCTCCCTAATTTTATCTTAAGGGGGGTGTTAGAGTAAAAATGTATTTTCACTTATTAATTAAAGTGTTATTGATTTAATTATTAAGTCACATTTTTACCTCTAGTTCACTTAAGCTAAACTTTAGGCATGCAATAATTTATTTCTTTAAATTATTCATGCAACTTAAGTTTCTCCACCCTTCTTAGGGTTTTGATCTCATTTATTAGGATTGATCACTTTGTAATTAAAAAATAGGATCAGAAGAAGAGCGTTCATATTGTAAATGATCCATCTCACTGAAATGCATAGGTACTAGCCACTATATCCGCCTAGTATATAGGAACAAAAACTAAAAACATAGCTCACTCCATCGAACTAAGGAAGCATATAGAACCAACAGGAAATACCCCCATAATGTTGATCAGGGAGAGGTATAACAGATACACTGAGAGACTGCCAAGAATAACTACATGATGAAGAACGTACAAGCATAAATAAAGTATGATGTCGAGGATGATCAGTCGCTGACACACATGAGGCTAATGTCGTGGAAGGAAACCTCACTTGACAAAGGTTCAACAAACCCCCCATGACACTTTATAATATAATGCAAGTACAATCAGGCACAAGATGTGCGGGATCCCAAGTATGCATGATGACACTTTATTTTAGTGTGTTTGCAAAAAAAGAAATTCTACAAAAAAAGATGTATACAATATCCTAGAATGATTGAAAGCTATAGAAACATATGTAACTGCTAACAAGGAGTCATCCCATCCACAAAAAATGATCCCTGGACCTGAAACAGCCAATATAGATCCACCAGAATGCCAAAATGCAAAAAATTAAATAAAATATACCTGGAGCAGATTCTGGTAATGAGACCCATACAAGAAGAAGGAGAACGGAACCAACTTTCCAACGCCATGCAGAAGTCAAAAAATAGAGTCCGAAAGAACAAGATATGACGACCGGAGTGCAAAATAGAACCTTGACTTTGACTAGAAAAAACCTTGCAAGACGGAAAAATAAAAATACTAAACCTAGAAAATTAGGTCAGGCTCAAAACTAGCTTTCCGACGATATCTTGTTTGGCAAAAAATGTCTCTATTTGCTCAATTTATGAGCAAAAAAATGATAGGAGGTCAAAACTGGCAGAGGCACCAAAAAAATGATTTGAAATTTTTTTTTTGTGTGCTGCCTCAAAAATCGTGTGCGGTTTTTGTTCGTCGCCTCGATTTTCGAGCACTTTTTCTATCCAATGCCTCAATTTTTGTGCCCAAAAATGGGCACATACAAAAAAATTGCTTCATAATGCAATTGTGTCCAAATTAGACGTGCCTTTATGGAAACATGGGTTTTGGGGCATTTTGAGCACATCTGTGAGGTCGGTTTGTGCCCAAAGTGCTCCAAAAAATTGCTCCCCTCGATATCCACACAAAAAGGTTTGAAAACTTGAAACCCTCAAAGCTCCAGAAAATCTTCAAAAAACTAAGAACGGGCTGCTCCAACAAGGCTTTGATACCATGCTAGAATTCAAAGAATTCATAAGCCAAGATCACTTGCAACAAAATACTAGTCACAAAGACAAAAAATGGAGACAAAACTCACATAAATCTGAAAGATGAAAAAATTCATTCAGAGAGAGAAATGAGGGAATTACAAAAGAATTAATAATTACAAAGTGATCAATCCTAATAAAGAAGATCAAAACCCTAAGAAGGGTGGAGAAACCTAGGTTGCATGAATAATTAATAAAAAAATTAAATATTGCATGCCTAAAGTTTAGCTTAAGTGAACTAGAGATAAAAAGGTGACTTAATAATTAAATCAATAATGATTTAATTAATAAGTAAAATTACATTTTTACTCTAACAGTTCATTCCTCTTTTTGACTATCCTCCACTCATTAGACATAGTAACATCCTTCTTAGAGGACCTAGATGGTTGTGAATTTGAATGTGTTTGATCACCAGTGGTGGGAAAAATAGTTTTAGATTGAGAAGGTGATGAAGGGGGGATTTAAGGCTAGCAAGGCAGTTTGGAGATGATTCCATGATACAATTAATTGGAACAACTGAAGAGTGGACAAGGATAGACCTATTTTTCCTTACTAGACAATCATGGATCAAATGACCCTCTTATCAACAAAAAAAAAAAGCAAGCATTTGGTTTATTCAAATAACTGATTAGTTGATCTATTTTAAAAATAGGACCCTACAATTTAAGTTTTTTTTGGCAAAGGTTTGTTCAAATTGATTTCCAGACACACTCTTGGATGCACTCTTAAGATAGCAAATTTATCAGATTTTTATTTACACCAATTGACTTTACCAAGCCGAGCTACAATGTCTTTAAGATATGGTTTGAAGGCTAGGTTTAAAAAAGGCAATTCTACCCACATAGGCTAATGCGAACGAGAGGGTCCTTCGGGATGGAAGTCAAATGTCCAAGCTTGAAGGTGTGAGTGTGATAATGGGTACCTGTTAGATGGACACAAACACTTCAATAGATCATTGTTTTAGCAATATAGGGTTAGTAAAAGCATGAAAAACACATAAAACCCTCTAAAGGCGACCTATTGCCTTCTAATCTAGGAAGAGTATGAACA
>MU227626.1:145119-163005 GCA_018584345.1 Thuja plicata | reverse complement strand
TATCCACTTTGTAATAATAGCAGTGCAACTACGCACGTTGTTTCATACATTTCCATTGCAGCTGGACAATAAAAAATAAGTGATCGAGGATAACAGTTCTTACATGAATGCGCTTTATAATTCAATGGCAATCCTATATGAGTTCCTTCATTTTGAATGCCTCTAAATACCTAAATACATTCTAATCAATGTGAACCCACAGCTTTAAAAGAAAATGAATGGCCATATAATTTTCACCATTAAAATTATAGTATAATGCATTCTTGTGCATGGATTCACAAGTTCTTATAGCGTCATGTATCACATGAATATGATATTACATCAATCATTTTAATATCTTAACTGGTAAATTCTTGGGCTTGTAATTTGTTGTGGTCTGTTCTTTTTGTTGAAGTGTTATGGACTATTTCTGTTGAAGTATTATGGACTATTTGGAATATGAGAAATGAGGACATATTTCAAGGTAGATCTAGAAACCTTACCGAGTCTCTCCGGAGAATCATTTACATTAACATTTCCTCGCCGGTGATAGCCATTATGAAAACAGATGAAAATAAATTCACCAAACTCCTCCACGATGCGGAAGCGAAGACGCTGAAGAAAGAACGGGCATACAATGCAGAGTCCTTCAGAGGACACTCAGAAAGACAAAGTTCTTGTATGGAATGAAGGCCACCTTAGATCGATTGCCTGGGTTTCCCGTAGAGGAAATGAGTTCTGAGGTAATAGTGGTGTCTAATCCTTTTGGTTTAATGTTTAAATTGTAGCTGATCCGTTGTATCTCCAGCTCATTCTGTATGGTGATTTATGGTTACAACATTTTGGCATGTTAGACATATCTGCATAAGCTGTTATTCTCTGTAAATGTTCCTTTCATTATATTCAATAAAAAAAAATTATATCAAAATAATTGTTTACGAATCATAGTATCAAAAAAAAATACAACTAAATACTTGAAAACTAAGGAAAAATAAATAAATTAAATTGATAATTAAATTTAGATAGTTATAGATATATTTTCTAGTTAATTATGCTAAGCGTTTTCAATTAAAAATTATTACATCTGAAATCATGATCTATGATATAACCTCTTCACGACTCAAAAAATAATAGTCCAAATTTCCTATGTCTAATTATACAACAATAAATGTTCGTAAGTTACAAAGCCTACGCTACACAACAAATTTGTGGATCTAATAATAAAAATATAGATATCGAGATCAAATCGTTCAACAATATTTCATTTGTATGTTTGTCATGTGTATAAAGTATATTCTAATTAGTGTGAACCCAAAGCATAAGGAAAAAGGGTATTGCCATATAATTTTCACTATTAAAAGAATATTAAAAGAATAGTATAATACAGTCTTATGCATAGGTGCACTATATTACTATTATTTTATATAATAGTATAGTTCCTCCAAGGTTTTTACTATAATACATTGGTAAATAAATGTAAGTAGTTGTAGATCTAATATTTATTTAATCATGATACGTATTGTAAATTAAAAGTTGTTACTCTTAGAAATAATAATCTATCAAACGATCACTTAAAGGCTTAGGAAATAATTGTCCAAACTTCATATACGGTATAATTTTAATTGTAAAATAAATCTTTATAAATTAAAAAAGCATGCAATATGATAGATTTGAATCTCATCTAAATTTATCCAATTAGAAACTCTTTGATCCAAAAACTCTAACAATAATGAAATTTAGTAGCTAAGCGATGATATTTGGGGTACATCTTTTAGAATATTTCCCTAAATAGGATTATTTTTATTTGTAATTGTTTTATTAATGCACTTCTTAATCCTTTCATAATATTATCTAAATGTCCTACATGACTTTGAATGCATCTAAATACCTTCAAATATAGCATAAATATTTATATTTGGATTTGAAATTTTTAAAAACTTTAAAGAGTTTTAGATTTATAATTATAAACATTGTTGAAATTAAATTTACACACACACCAATTCAGTAAATTCTAACAGAGATAAAAATAAATAACAAGAATACATTTTGTATATCTTGATGCAATATGATATGTATGTGGAATGACCAATAAAATATTTGAAGTTTCTGGTTTCTAGTCTCTAGCCAAATTATAAAAATAAGTAAAAAATAGAATCTACATGGATTCTTGCACATAGAAAGTCATGAACTAAACATTGAGCTAGTTTTTGATTAAGTCAAACAGGTTTTAAAGGGTGCCTAAAACCCAGAATAGAGTGAAAGATTAGAAAGAAAGCCCAGACTGAAAGGACAGAGCCAATCAAGCAAAATAGGCCACCACATGGCCGTTCAACCAGGTTTTAAAGGGGCCCCTGAACCCTATACACTCAACACTACAAAAGAATAGGCTTTTTAAACTAGCAGCCCTGAGACAGAAACCTGCCAGCAACAAAGAGAGATGAAGAACTAAAACCCTAGTTGCCCAAAAAATAGGCCAAAGCCTTACATCATTAATATTACTAGAGTTTTAAAATTCACAAATTAGTAGACCAAGGTTTTGACATGGAACCCAGAACCAATAAGACCACCATCAAAGAACAAACTATCAACATCCATCTTCCTACTCCTATTAACCACAAGTAACCAGCAACTCACAGATCTGATACCCATCAACACAAGAGGAGGACCTCCAGTCCTCACCAAGCACCTCCTCACAGCCCACTCGAAGTGTAGAACTAAAGGGCTAACCCCCAGCCAATTCCAGCAATCCATCATGTGGCAAAAAGAAGGAAGAGACCACCCACCACCAGCAATCTCCTCCCAGCTACCACAAACCACCTCAATAGGCTGAGCCTTCACCTTAATAGAATCTTCCTCCTCAATAGGAAAAGAGGAAGAAGAAGACTGAAGAGGGGATGGAATCCACCTCCATGAGGCCACACAATAAGCACCCACCTCAATAGGGGCATAGTCCACCTCAGTAAGATTATGACAAAGAGGGAAAAGGCAGAGAAGGAGGCCATCTCTGTAAAAAAAAAATTGCCAAAAATAGGGGATGAGCAGCAACAGTCAAAACTACCCTGATAAAATAGGAAGAGAAATGACCTACCCAAATAGGGCACTACCTCCCTGCAACCATAACACAGGCATGCCTCATCCCAAGATGAGGACACAATCTACCCCGCAGCATCTCAACCACACCCGATCTACTCCCTCTACCACAAACAGGGCAACACAAACAGAGATGCATAGGCAAAGAGAAAATAAAAAGAAACATATAATAACCTTCTCCCCTAATGAGTAAGAACACTAAATGAGAACCATCTAGTGCCAACGCCTCAAGTCTCATCTTTCCCATGGAGAAGAATGCAGATCTACTAGTCCCACAGCCAGGGAGACAGGAAAAGGCCGCAACCCCACCAATGGAATTATCATTACCTTCAATAAGTGCTGCAACACTGTTTATAACATCTACCTTCCCAACCATAGTGTAACACCCAGCATTGCTTCCTCCACCGCTATCTCTGCCAATCTTCTCCTACCAAAGCTGAGATCTCTCCTAGATGGAGTAGAAGCCGCCAACCAGAACACACCCAAAAATGAACGCATCATTCCCTCTAGCCTCATCACCATCTCCTCCCTCCTCATCGCCCTCTTCTGCATCTTCCACACCCATGGAAACCCTAGCCCCTGCTGTCCCTGCTCCTGCTCTGCTGCTCCAGCCCATCATTTTTTCCTAACATTGAACCAGTTGATAACATCAATCATTATTCATTTAGTCACATCTCTTTTATATATAGGAGTAGTTAAAGTTTCAATATGGTTGTATAATTTAGTAGTGTATTAAAACTAGAATGAGAGGGTAAATAATTCATAATATTATTCTTGAACTTTAATATTATTCTTAAACTTCAATAGTATATATGTATGTAATATTATAAGATCTTTGATTGGCGAAATAAATATTGATTAGGTGGAATTCTATCAAAATTTATCATTATTATTTGACACATGAATCTCTAATTTGAATTCTTGAGCTTTCATACTATAATCCCCCAAAACTCCAAAATCACTAATTCTTGAATAATCAAGCTACGCTCATACATATCCATAAAATTATCTCATGACCTTAGAAAGGGTATGATCCTAGATTTTAGTTTCATAAACTTGTTGGAAAATGATTTTCACTGATTCTACAAAATCCATTAGCTATCTTTAAAAAGAAACATCACAACACACATATTCTTCAATTTCTTTTGTATCAAAAAAAGAAAAAGAAATAAAAAATGTATACACCACCTTCCAAAAGCGAGATGTTACCTTGAGATGGTGAAAATTAATCAATCCTTTGTCAGTATGCTCTATTGATGATTAAAATTAAAAAAAATTGAAGATATCTAGACTCCTTTTATTTAACAACCATCTTAAAGTAAGAGTTCAAAAATGATGTTCTAAATATACCACACCGTGAAATTATGAATTCTACCTCATTGTAGGTATAACATATAAGATCAAGTATAATAGGAAAATTATTCTTATGAGATTAAATATTGGCACTCCAATGGTTTCCTTGAAGAGAACAAGGTTTTATCTCAATATTCTTCTACAGTGTTTAAAAATGCATTAATAACTTTTTTTCCTTTCACAAATATATCATTATCACTATTTTTTTCCCAATATGGCTGAATTTGATGGCCTAACCAACACCCACTATAAAATGTTACCCAATCTTGAGTGTAAGAGTTTAGTTAGGGGGTACTTCCAATTATATTGTCAACTATAAATCTATATCCATTATTAGAGATGCTATTATAAATAATATAAGAACCACTTGTTAAAATAAGTCTAGCCTTGAATATTTTAGGTACATGGATGATATTAGTGGAATAAATTATGTATTAATCAATTCCCTCTACTGAAAACCTTAGGGGAACTATATCATTATTAGTATTATTAGTATTATTCTTGACAAAAAGGATCCAACATTGATATCATAACTTTTATTCATTCATGACTACATCCTTTCCAAAATGCAAAAAATGAGGATTCACATATAATGACGTATATGACAGTTTCTACATGTGTAGGTAATTTATTTAATACTAGATTATTATTTATACAAATTAAGTTTTATTCTATTTAAATTTACTTCTTAAAATCTGACCCAACAAACTTCAATAATTTTATTTTAACAAATCCACTATCACTAATTATAGTATCCCTAGAATTTTTATTTTGTAGAAAGATAAATTTAAACCACTAAATGATGAACCTACCATAGAAAAATTATGTTCTTTATGCCCACAAGTCAAAAATCTTATAGTTAAAGAGATCCTAGTGGTTCATATAAATGATAGATGGGATAGTATTTCTCATGTTCATAACCACATTAATTGAAAAGATATATATTCCATTAATGCATCTAATCTTGAACTTGCACTTAATCGATGTTGATTCTCTCAACTAGACCATATATGCACATAAACAATGTATGATGTATCTATTATTATAGAAATTGTCTTTGTAACAAATAAACTAAAAAATCAATTACACTAAGAATCGAGGCTCTCCCATTATTATAATTCAAATACTTAATTCAATATTAATATAATTCAACAACAATATAATTCAACAACATATATTAGTAAAGAATAAGGCACATCCATTACCTTTATTGATATTTCCTAGCCCTAGGTTTCGATGATATATATATATAATTCATTAAAAACAATTCTTGAGTTATAACAATAATAATACCTAGTTTACCATTTACTTTAGGCATTAAGTTTTATCATGTTACAATGTAAAAACTAATTGTAGTTTAGATACAACTGTTGCAAGTTGCTAACTACCTCATTTATGAATTTTGTGTGTTCATAACTACCTAATCTACATTGTATAAATTTTTTCTAAACTATAATTTAGTTATCAATATTTCATGAATATTGCCTCCATATGTTATCATATAACCAAGTTTTTATCTATTCTTGCAATTTTTTTTGTTGTGATAAAGTCTATGTAATGATATGAGAAGAAAACAGGATTGATGCATTGGAGTCTAACAATTCATGTAGAAATGCATGTGAAAAGATTTTTAATTAATGTAAGTTATTTAATGTAGTGATTGATGTGTTAATAAAATCATTTTATTTTATTTTGTTTTAAGATTGTGTTGACAAAATAAAGAGGTAGTTGAAGGATTAAAAACATGTGAAAGAGATATACGATCCTAAAGCTTGCTCTTTATTGTATAAGAGGAATGAAGGTTGTAAATGAAGACATTGTATTATTCCATTAGTATATGCAAGGAAAAAAATGATTAACACAATCGGTTTATGCTACATCGACAGACAGGGCACAACACTACCCGACGCCAAGGTTACCGATATTGCCAAGTACAAAGCATCTCGACAAACACTATTTAGTGTTACCTGATGACAAAAAGGCCAAGCGAACCCGACGAGTAACCAATGGTGCAACCCGACGAAAAAATAAAAGAGTGGAACCCGACAATCAATTCAATGAAGGAACACCGACAGACTTTCAGTTCACATAGACGATCAAGAACCGACAGTTAGTTACATCCTACAAAAAGTGGATCTGACTTTCCACGTCAAATAAATCACTAATGTTTAATATTTATCTTCTTGATTTATTTTAAATCCATTTTGTGGAGAAAGCAATGTAATTATTATTTTTTTAATCAGTTTAACTGCTTTAAAACATGCAAACTAAAGGATCAAGGTCAAGTTGTATACCTTGGATCAAGAGTAAACATTGTAATGAGTGATTCTAGAATAGGTCAAATACTTGTATAAATAGATGCTCAATCAATTATGAACATGTTTTTCAATGATTATTGTAGCCATTGAGAGAATCTAAGCATCAGATGAGAGAATTCATGCAACAACACAGACAAAGATCAAATCAGTATACAAAAATAGAACACATGCTACCGACAAGCACGAAAAGGTATTAATAAAAAAACCACTATAGATGATATTCATATACTGTGATATTTAATGGATCTATAATCAACATTTATAGATTGCATAATATCAAGTCAAACATATTGTACACATTCTAACAAGTGGGGTACACTTAAGAAATCCTTTCAAGGAAGGTGGACTTAACAATCTTGTTGTAAATATCTTAACCGAATGCACACTTCATTATTGTTGTTAAAAGCTCATTAATAGAGTAGATCCTAACAGGTCTACACATTAATACTTTTGAAAGGGTAGATAATCAGAAGTGATAAATTGTGAGCCTTTACCGGCTCCCTTCTATTCTGTAGATAGTGAAGTTTTGTGGGTGCCATCCCCACCATAGTTTTTACTTCCTAACATGAGTTTTTTGTGATATCATATCTTGTGTTATGTGTCTATTACTTTCATGAATGTTTCTATGAATTTTGCATACAATTAAGTATATGAATTAATGCTACATACATAAGAAAGAACATCAGATATGGTCGGTAATAGAGTAAAGATTGTTTACTAATGATGAAAGGTGAAAAGTGTTAAAAGTTTTAGAGGTATTGATTCACCCCTCCCCTCTTAGTACTACTTCCCATTAATCCCAAAAATTGGTATCAGAGCTAATTTTCTTCTTGGAAAGCTTAAAGGCTTAAGAGAAAAGATCATACAATGGAGAAGTACAAACTTGATAAAAATATTGAGAATAAAAATCTTGAAATTCAGATGTTCTATGAACAGTATAAAGAATCTAGAATCAATATGAGACAACTGTTGGATGAAAGAAAGAATATGGCTTCTCGCTATAATGAGACAAATTATCTTGAGGAAGAAATTATAGATTTCTTTGAGTCTTTAGGATCAAATACAAGCAAGGCATTAGATACATCAGAAGAAAGCATCACAAGACTAACTAAGATCCATCTACATCTGGTTGGACAAGTCAAATCTCTGCAAATCAGCCAAGAGACACATATGGTAAGAATGATTAATGTCATGAATAGTGCAAGACAAGCTGAACAAGAAAGAACTCTAGCAATTGATGATAGAAGAAAGATCACATACAAGATACAAGAAAAGGAGTCTGAGATACAAAGATTTACAAAGCATCACCATGAGGTAAATAATCATATTATTCTTATGAGTCAAGAAGCAAACATAATGAATGTGGAACTCATTGAAAGAATATAGATTATCGGTAAACTAAGAGAAGAGAATGAAAAAAATAAAGCATGAGTCCAGAATTCTACAACAATATAATGACATGATTAAGAGAGCTGGAGAGAGTTAAAAAAGGATGGATGAATTCTTGGATGCACAAAGAAGACCTAACACCAACACTAGACTAGGGTACATGGAGCATGGAGAGTCATCAAGTGAAGTTGATCCAAAAGATCGCTACACCAATCCTAGACTAAGAAGGCTAACATACAATCACTGTGGATAGAAAGGCCACACCAAAAATGTCTGCAGGAGAAAAGAAAAAGGTATTCCTAAATCCACATTTACATTCATTGGACATTGTTATAATTGCAGCAAGAAAGGACATAAAGCACATGAATGTAAATCAAAGGTGAAAGAACCAAAGAAGGAAACCTATATGGACAAGTATTTTCCCACATACAAAATGCATGGGCACACATCTCTTGAATGTAGGAAGAAGAAAATTGAAGCATGCAAACGAAAAAATGAAGAAAATGCATATAAAACAAGAAGAGTCAGCAATTCATATGTTTGGGACTACAATACATGGATAAACTACACAACATGTGGTATATGTGGTCACATAGCTGCAAAATACATGAGATTATTGACCAAAAGGTCTAGAGGCTAGACCAACTTAGGAATGGCATGTTTGCACTGTCATAAGGTTGGACATCTAAAGAAGGAATACAGAGACCGAATAACAAAAACCACCACTTTTGCAAATGGTAACACAATTGAAGACATCAAGAAAATGAGAAAGCAAATATGGAGGAAAGATTCAACCATTGAAGAAGCTAGACCAAGTAATGCAGTAGGTGACACCTCATCCCATGGATCTGGTGACATCACCACCCCCACCTAAAGATGAACAAGTAAGTATGGAACTGCACTGCACCAAGTCATATTCTATATCAGTTCCATTTTAAAAATTAATAGATAGTCAAAATCTGCATGAATAAAGATGCATATTATGTTACTTGTTACATTCTGAGAAATCAACCTCATCGATAAACACAAACTAAAAATCATAAGTGAATATAAAGGATGAGCTGTTTACACTTATCAATAATTGTCGGTTAACATATAAAATGGCTAAGTTGCTAATGTAACCCTACACCCGTCGGTAAAGAAGGAAAGTTATAAAGTTGTTTTGACACAACATCGATATCCGTCGGTAAAAGGAACAAACTTAATAGCCATCCTAAGCATCCTATCAACACTGAGAATGCTATGTGAGAGTCTTCTCGATGAACTCCATCTTCATGACCCCATGAGTTGTTGAGCATTTATGACTTAGGGCAAAAGTTTATAAATACTCGACGGGAGAACTTCATTTTGCACACGTGATTTGAGAAGAAAGAGTAGAGTGAAAATAGAGCGATAAGAGAGTATTTAGCAGAGCGACCTCGACTCGATCCAACGCACTCCAAACAGATCACTCACCAACCATGCAGATCAAAGTAAGTACCAGAAACACTGAAGAAATATATTATCATTTATGGAAAAGCCCTAAATTTGAAATACGATGGCAACCACTTCAATAACCATGAAATTGAAGAATGATAAGAAGAATGCAGTTAAGTTGATAAAGAAAATCACTTGTGTGGAACCCAAGTATAAGATATGCCCAAAGATTGCATCACAACCTGAGGATTCTAGTACATTTTCAAAAATTCCACCTAGGGTTTTGCTGATAGAGGATGTAAGGTCTTACATTCACTAAAAGATTGCTGAAATAGGTGATATGGAGATAGATCAAGCTTACAAGAAGTTGTGTGATGAACAAGGTAACCTGAAAGAAGAACGCAAGCATCTGCAAGTGAAGGGCATAACAAATTCCCTATATTTCCTGAGGGTTTTCAAAACCTACTAGACTAGGTTAGTTTTGAGTAGAATGCATGACTAGAAGTTGTGGTTAGATGAACCTAAGAAGATCACTAAGGATGTGTTATATGTTGTAACTGGTTACCCCATAACTGACAAGCCTAAGGTACACAAGCATCCCTCCTGGTCAGAAGTTGAAAAACTCACAAATGTTGTGTGGGATAACAGATGTCTCAAGGTGAACACCATCACAGATGAGGAATTGAGGTTCAGTGCATGTGTGATAGGATACAAGATCTTCCAAGCAAGAAAGCTAAACAACATTGCATCAACAGCAGTAAGCACAGCTTACAAAATTGTCTCAAAGGGAATACAAATGGATCTATGTGAGATCCTCTAGAAGCAACTTGATGAGAATATGAAAAAAATCAGGTCTACAAAGACTAACATATGTAAGTTTGGTTCACTCATCATGTGTATATTCTTTTACTTTCAATAATACTTTCCTTCAGTAGGCAAAGTAAAATGGGATACTACAAAACTAATCACATTGTAGATTAGTGAACTTATCAAGTCACTAGGAGATAATTTTGATTCAGTGATGACTAAATACTTCCTTGACTTCAAGGAAAAGATGATGGAAAGAGTGAGGATCCCTAAAAACTTGATTGAGAAACATAGGGATGAAATATATTTTATGGTAGATACAAATTTCACTCACATTAAACCAGTTGTACTAAGGACAACCTAGTTAGCACCTCTTGACTATGAAATCAACATAGATCAAGCAACCAATGCAATTGATGCATGGATAAATGACCCACTTGAAAGTAGAAAACCAAGGTTTGGCACATATGAAGAAGCCAAGTCCAAGATAAAAAATAGGCCTAGTGATCAAGAAGACTGTCAACAAGAAGAAAAAAATGGTAGAGAATATTAAAAAGATTATGTCGGTCAATGAGGAGGAAAAATAACAAATAGAGGAAACCAAGGAATAGGGTACCATCAGTGAAGGAAAAGATGAGAAACAATCATATTCCAAGGCCGCTAAATTTGACACACCTCCACCTCCTACAAAGAAACCAAGAACCACAGCGGCTCAAAGAACAAGGAGCCAAACAGTAAAAGCCACTACACCTCTCTAAAAAGGTCAAGTGAGGATCTATAAGAGGAAACAACAAATAGAGAAACAAACTATGAAACAAACACCTACAAAAAGGAGGAAAAGATGGGTCAGGACCAACGCTGACATTGAAGATTCCAAAGACGATGAGCCTGATGTAAATAAGAAAAGTTTTCTCACTAGAAAAATTGATTAAATTGCTGATTCATTTTCTACAACAGGTACCATGACTGTTAGGAAAATCAGACTATGGGATAAACTTGAGCCAGAGGAAAAACATAAGATACAAGATGCAATAATCAGGGCAATGGTAAAATTAAAATATGTACCAGCAGAATTTATAAGCCAAATAACCAAATAACTAGGTGATAGAATTTCATAACAATGGTCATATGCTCTACACACAGAAAAGGAAGCAAGGGAGAGAGTACTTGTCACACTCATGCCTACCGAATCAAAGATGGAAGAAATTAAATAAATAATGAAGAAGCACTCAAGTAAATTTGTAGCAAAGATTAGAGCTTACAAAGTGCTAGAAGATAAATTTATAGAGCTGGACAGCATGACCGAGGTCAAATGGAGACATCTCCTAGATCTACCTGTTAGTAATAACTCAGAGGGGGGGGGGTAAATCAATGGCCTCAAAAATTAATCCTTAAATCAACCCTTCAATATTAGTACCACAAATTATACCTCTAGTTATCTTCAGTCCTATAAGATGAATGCCTTGAAGTACTTATAACAAATTACTACTTGTTGGAATGCTTTTTAAACCTTCTTCTGTATGTTTACCGAGAAGCAATTTTTCTATTTACCGAAACACAGTAAATAACTAGTGTATATCGATCAATCCAGATTTACTTAAGTGAAATTCAAAATAATAAAGTAATGAATCATAGACACATTAACACATGGAATTTTAACATGGAAACCCTGTTAAGGGAAAAAAAACACTGGGACTGGTACCCCAAATTTTCACTTTTCTGAAGTGAGCTCGGTTAAGAGCCAACCCTATTAAAGGTTACAAACACACTCTTAGGTGTGACCTTGTTAGAGGATTTAAAGAATAGTTTTTCACTTAGTATCTGGCATATAATGATACCATCCTTGATCAAACACTCACTTGGCCTGTCAATAGGTATCAGGCATATCCAATGCTACTCTCTATGATCAAAATTTTTGATACTCCTTGGGATTTATCTCAATTACAATAGACTTTTAAGTCCTAATTGGTTAAGAGACTTGATGCTTCAATGGTTAAACTGAAATAGTAAATTGATTTGTTAACATATAGAACTTGAATTGCAGATTTTTAGATCTATTGTAAGTACATTAACTTTTTGATCAATATTGTCAATTCAATACCTTTTCTCCACACTTTTCTTCTCTGTGATGATGTATCTCTATTCGTCAGTGTCTGCAGAATTTATTTCTTTCCTTAGCTTGATTGATCAGGTCTGAAAGAAGACTTTCTTCTCCTTCAAAATCTCTTCAGCATCTATTCTCTTGTCACTCCCCTTCACCACCTTCGTAATGAATTAGGTTTTCTCTTTATAGACATGATTTAACTATTTCTTGGCTTTCTTGATCTTGGTGTGATCCATAGTTCTCACCAATTAGATTTAAAGAAAAACTCTTGTTTTATCTCTTAGAAATCTTCTTGCCAACTAGAAAAAGCAACTTTAAATCCTTTACTTACCTTCAGATTTATCTTATCGATTAAAATAATGATAAGTATCAGTTAAGTCTATTTTTAGCTCTTGAAAACTAAGCATTTTGTCATTTCTAAACTCTCTATTTTGTCGGTCAATACTTTAGTTAGTCATCGGTGATAATTGACTATTCTGTCGGTGTGACTTCAGTTGTCTTCAGGATCTCCGTCTATCGGGAAACACTGTAATTTTTTCCGTCAGGTTACACTATGCTTTTCTCATCAGGAAACACTGTGACTTTGCTCGTCGGTAATTTTGTCCATTTTCTCATCGGGTAACACTATGACTTTTCTCTTTTACTCTAACCGTTAGTGTAAACTCCGTCAGTGTATAGAGTCACTTTCTAAATACTTGACTTATATGCATTACTATTTGCATAGCCTTTGATTCATTGGTTCTCTGAAGTCTTTGGCAGTATTTCCATGACCATACAGATTATATCAAGTTGACATCAATGACAATACAATACATTAACTGATTTAATTTCTAGCATAAACTTTCTTATGTCTTTGTGATCATCAATTTAACATATTCAAACATTCAATCAGTTATAGTTCATCAATCTCTCCCTTTGGCATTGATGGCAACACACTACATTATCACACTATATTATTACTAATACAATATGAAATATAACAGTTGAAGTTCATCAAACTACCAATCTTATGTACTATAACTGATACAAATATCTTGTCCTTAGTAAGCTCTTATAGCTTAGATTTGATTCTTGTAGCTTTCTCTCTATCTTCTATCCCTTTACTGGATAGATGTAGAATCTTTCTTTCTCTGATGTGATGTTTTCTTCTCTTGTGTCAAACTCTCTCTCTTTCACTGTTGTCTTTTCTTTGATATCTCTTGTTAGTAATTGTTTTCCTATGTATGTACTCTCCCTTTCTGGTTACATCTCTCCCTCTGGATAATGTGATCAATATAATCTCTCCTTGGGGATATAATATTTCCCATGGATATAATCTATCCCTAGTGTATAATATCTCCCATGGATGATGTGATAATGGATATAATCTCTCCCTTTGATAGCAATGGCAAACAAATATTTTTGACAGTAATGCCAAACAAATCCTTTCTATCCATAATATACTCCTTGAATTTCCCAATCCATTGACAATACAATAACTCTAGTGCTCAGAGTAGATAAATACCTTACTGTATAAAGATTTATCTTTGAATTCCATCTCTTTGCTTACATCAACATGACTGCTATTCTGATAATATGTAGGCTGAAGCAGCCTTCTAGTCATTTTATTGACCAGTAGACAAGGGTCTGACCCCTAGTCTCTTTCTCAAGTACTCAAATGCATCCTTGGGCAGTGGCTTGGTGAAGATATCGGCTAATTGTTCCTTAGATTGCACATACTCAAATGTCACCTCCTCTGCTTGAACTTGTTCTCTCAAATAATGATACTTGATGGCAATATGCTTTGTTTTATCATGCATGACTAGATTCTTGGAAATGTTTATTGCACTTGTATTATCATAATAGATAATTAATGGTTCAAGAAATTTCATATGCATACCTTCCAGTAACTGTTTGATCCATGCAATATTTGAGTAGTTTGAAACAGAAACAACATACTCTACTTCAGTAGTAGACTGAGAGATGCATCCTTTCTTCTTACTGATCCATGTCACAATTCTATCACCCATAAATAATGCTCCTCCAATTGTACTCTTTCATTCATCAATATTTCCAGCCCAATCAGCATGAGTAAAGACCTTAAGTTAAAATTTTCCTTCTCTTCTATACCATAAGCCATATTCCTTGGTATTCTTCAGATATCTTAGGATTCTTTTCACAGCAGTCATATGTGATTCCCTGGGATTAGCACAAAATCTTGCAACTATTCCTACTGCATGTGCAATATCTGGTCTAGTATGTACAACATACATGAGTTTTCCAATAATTGATCTGTACAAAGTTTGTTTTACCTTTGATGACTTGTCCTCCTTTGTTAGCTTACATCTAGTTGCCATCGGTGTTCCAACTAGTTTGGAATCTTCCATCTTGAATATTTTGAGCACTTCCTTGATGTATTTGGATTCAGTAATGAAAATACATTCATCTTGTTGCATGATCTGTAGTCTAAGAAAGAACTTGATCTCTCCAAACATAGATATCTCAAACTCTTTGTTCATTTCATTTGCAAATGATTTTCATAGCATATCATTGCCTCCAAATATGATGTCATCAACAAATATCTCAGCAATCAAAATGTTAGCATCAATATCTTCCTTCAAATAAAGATTATTGATTTCACTAGTTCTTACAAATCCAATACTAATGAGATAGGAATGAATTCTTTCATACCAGGCTCAGGGTGCTTGTTTCAATCCATACAGGGCTTTGTGTATTCTACATACCATGTCCCTTTTTTTCTGGATCAACAAACCCTTTTGGTTGCTCAATGTATACCTCTTCTTCAAGTATACCATTTAGGAAAGCAAACTTGACATCCATTTGATATACCTTGAATCCTTTACATGCAACATAAGAAAGTAATATTCTCACTCCTTCTAGCCTAGAAATGGGTGCAAAGGTCTCTCCATATTCAATCCCTTATTCCTATGGATACCCCTTACATACTAGTCTTGCTTTCTTTCTAGTGACTTCTCCATCTCATTCAATTTAATACCGAATATCCATTTTGTATTAATGACATTCTTGTCTTTTGGCCTTGGTACAAGTGTCCATGTATTTTTTTTCTCAATCTTCTCAATCTCCTCATTCATAGCACTAATCCATTCATTATTATCAAGTGCAACATTGACAGATTTCGGCTCAAAATCACAAATAAGACATCTTGTGTTTAGAGACTTACTTCTGGTTCTCATACTAGCCTTTTTATAGATCCAATGATTTGGTTCTATGGATGGTTCCTTCTGACATATCAGGAAAGTATAGGTTCAAATATTTGTCTATCATCTTGATCATCATTGTATCCTTCATTCTGATCTCCATCACTTAGTTCATCATCTTGAGCAATATCCTGATTGTTGGTATTTGCAGCCTGATGCTCGAGTGCAATAATCTGCTTCTTAGGAGCTATACATTATTACTCAGGTAGAGTTTCAGGTTCTTCATTGTAAACAAACCTATTATAGTCCTTTGGTTCTTTTGTGCTTTCCTTTTCATTCTTCTCTACAAATTCATCTATCTTTGTATTTACAGTTTCAAAAATTTTGTTAGAGGCTTTATTGAGACATTTATAAGCCTCTCTCTTGGTGGAATACCCTAGAAAGATTCCTTCATCGCTCTTGGAGTCAAGCTTTCCATTTCTATCATCTTTTAAGATATAACATTGACTGCCAAAAATTTTAAAGTAACTTACATTGGGTGTGTATCCATACCATAGCTCATAAGGTGTCTTCTTGGCATCTTTTTTCAATTGTACTCTGTTCAATGTGTAAATAGTAGTACTGACAGCTTCCCTCTAGAATATTTGGGTGATTCCTTTCTCTATCATCAGTGTCCTTGCACAATCAACAATGGATCTGTTCCTTCTTTCAGCAATTCCATTTTGGTGTGGTGTTCTCGGTGTGGAGACCTATCTTTTGATTCCATGCTCATTACAAAAGTTAGTGAATTCATCTGAAATAAATTCCCCTCCTCTATCTGATCTTATTCATTTCAATTATTTACCACTTTGTTTCTCTACCATTTCTTTGTACCATTTAAACATCTTGAATGCTTCAGATTTATCTTTTAGAAACATTACTGTCATCATTCTAGAGTAATCAGCAACAAAGAGAATAAAATATCTATCACCATAATAACTCTTTGTCCTCATGGGTCCATAAAGGCCAGTATGGACTAATTCTAGAATGGCATCAGATGTGTAGGTTTTTGTTTTGAAACTAGACTTTGTCATCTTACCTTTTTGACAATTTTTGCACATGATATTGTCAGGCTTAATCATCGTCGGTAAGCGTCTTACATTTCTCTTTCTTCTTATATTTATCATGTTGTCAAAGTTTACATGACACAATCTTTTGTTCCATAACCACATGTCTTCATTTCTATCCATTAAGCAAGTGGTGTCAGTATGATTCAGATAGATTAAGTTACCTTTTGTCTGCTCACTAGTACCAATCAGATTTCCTAATTTATTGAAGATCTTTGCCTTTTTATTTGCAAATGCTACTATGTGACCTAAATTATTCAACTGAGAAACACTCAATAGATTCTAATTCTATCCTTTCACCCAATAAGAATTTTCACATTTTATCAGGTTATTCAACATTATAGTTCCTTTACCTTCAACTGGACAAGGTGTGTCATTACCCATTCTTACTGAACCACCATTATAGTATTTAAAAGTCTCAAACTTTATTTTTTCACTAGTAATATGGTTAGTGTAGCTACTATCTATGATCCAGACATCATTTTTACTAACTTTAGATATGAGTGCAATTTCTACATACCTTTCTTCATCATCATCTGAATCATCTTTTATTTCCACAAAGACCATCTTGATATCTTCATCAGATTCAGTGTCAGTATCTTCATCTTTGCATTTTTCTAGGTAACTGGCCTTCTTTCCTTTGTCCTTGTAGTCTTGGGTATCTCTTCTCTTTGATTGTCAGTTGCTTCTATAATCAGCTTTGTCATACTTCTTTTCAAATGACCTGTCATTACTTTTGTCATCTTTTCTTCTGTTAGGACATCTTGTAGCAAAGTGTCCAATCTCTTTACAATTAAAAAAAACAAGTGGTAATTTACCTTTGTATTTAACTTTGCCTCTCTGCATTCTTCTATCCATAAGTGTTTTAATTTCATCAAGGTCTTCTTCTTCTCTTCCACTATCACTATCTTTTCTCATAAAGTGTTTATGACTTGATTTACTTATTCTCAAAGAAGATTTGAATGCAGACTCTATGTTTGGTAAGACACTACTATCAAAGTTGTTCATCTCAAATGAAATCAGTCTTCCAATCAAACTCTCTAGAGTAACATTGCTATTTTCTACTGCTCTCATTTCTTGTATGGTAGATACTCTAATAGCATAAGTAGGCAGTAAGGTTCTTAGAATTTTACTTACCACTGTATCTTCATCTAGTACACCTCCAA